>VUYV01000238.1:822355-1054489 GCA_008711295.1 Anarhynchus alexandrinus
GCTCCCCGGGCCCGGCCGCCTCCCGCCGCCGCGTTACCTGGGCACCGCGTCCGCCGCACGGTACCGTCCTGGCCTCTCCGCCGTCACTTCCGGCGCCGCGCAGGCGCAGGGGCGAGCAGGCGGCGGGTTGGGCGGGAAGCCGTGAGGCGACGGGGTGATGGGTGGGCAGGGCCGGTTTTTTTTCCCCGCCCCGCCATCACGAAGCACCTGAGGTCTTCCTGAGGCGCTCCCCGCCGGCCGGAGGAGGGTGCGGGGGAATTTGTGGACAGGCTGGATCGACGGGCCGAGGCCGACGGTGTGAGGGTCAACAGGGCTCGGGTTACAACGACCCCATGCAGCGCTTGGGGAAGAGTGGCTGCAAAGCTGCCCGGCAGAAAAAGGGCTGGGGGTGTTGGTCGACAGCCGGCTGGCTATGAGCCAGCAGTGTGCCCAGGTGGCCAAGAAGGCCAACAGCACCCTGGCTTATATCAGGAATAGTGTGGCCAGCAGGACTAGGGCAGTGATCATCCCCCTGTACTGAGCACTGGTGAGGCCCCACCTCCAATACTTTGTTCAGTTTTGGACTCCTCACTACAAGAAAGACATTGAGGTGCTGGAGGGTGTCCAGAGAAGGACAACGGAGCTGGTGAGGGGTCTGGAGCACAAGTCTGATGAGCGGCTGAGGGAACTGTGGTTGTTCAGCCTGGAGAAAAGAAGGCTGAGGGGAGACCTTATTGCTCTCTACAGCTCTCTGAAAAGAGGCTGGAGCGAGGCAGGGTCAGTCTCTTCTCACAAGTAACAAGCAACAGGACAAGAGGAAATGACCTCAAGTTACATCAGGTGAGGTTTAGATTGGATATTAAGAAAAAATTCTTCATAGAAAGGGTTGTCAACAGGCTGCCCAGGGAAGTGGTGGAATCACCAATCCCTGGAGGTATTTAAAAGACGTGTAGATGTGGTGCTGAGGGACATGGTTTAGTGGTGGTATTGGCAGTGTTAGGTTAATGGTTGAACTTGATGATCTTCCAACCTAGACAATTCTATGATTCTAATCGAGCTGTCCCAGGCAGGCTGCTGAGAATCAGGATAGTTGGACAAGGGACAGGCCTGTCCTTGCCCTTCAGAGCAGCCTGCGTGGGCTGTGATGGATAGCACTGCACCAGGTTTGTGGCTGAGTCCAAGTAGGGCAGGCAAACCACGGAATGGTTTTCTTGTAATCTTCTGTTTCCCCTGTTTCCAAAGACTTAGTGATACCAGCCCAAATAGTCAAATAATTTTTCAGCCAGTTCTTTCAAAATATTAGGATGCAGCCTACATGGCCAAACTGGATATTAAGGTGCCAAACTTTGACAGATAGAATCATGGAATGGTTAGAGTTAGAAGGGACCTTAAAGATCATCTAGTTCCAACTGCCCTGCCCAGGGCAGGGACACCTTCCATTAGACCAGGTTGCTCAAAGCCCTGTCCAACCAGGCCTTGAACACCTCCAGGGATGGGGTAGCCACAACTTTTAACATTGCATTTTACTATTGGACAGAAAAGAGTTCCATTAGTGGTACATCAACAAATCAACCGGCAATCTGGAATGGAGAGCAGAAACATTGAGTACGTATCATCTGTTGCAATAGGACAAGGGGCAATGGCTTTAAAAGAGAGAAGATTTAGACTACATATAAAGAAGAAAATTTTTACAATTAAGGTGGTGAAACACTGGCACAGGTTGCCCAGAGAGGTGGTAGATGCCCCATCCCTGGAAACATTCAAGTTGAGGTTGGACGGGGCTCTGAGCAACCTGATCTAGTTGAAGATGTCCCTGCTTATGGCAGGGGGGTTGGACTACATGGCCTTTAAAGGTCCCTTCCAACCCAAAGCATTCTATGATTCTGTATATCTTTTTATCATCATTGTTGACAATTTTACTTTCTCCTTCAAGAAATGGCCCTCTACAATGACTTCTGTTGCTTTTATTCGTAGTAAGTATATGAGCATTGACACCATATCTCAGTCTTCTGTATAAACTGCCTGGCGTTCTTCATGTCTGATTCCTCAAGTTATTCCAGTGGGCTGGATTGTTTCACGGTGATGTTAATACAGCACAATAGTACCTTAAACCACATGTAGATGCTGTGAATAAGGGGACTGTAATCTTGTTCTTAAGTGGTTTTCTGTGATGCTTCCATGTCTTTTGTAGTATTTTTGTTTGCCACATTGCTTTAGCATTACGGGAATGTGATACACTGAACATTAATGAAGCTTTCTGAAATCATTCTGAATTTCCATTCACACTTTATTTTCTGCCAGTCAGTTTTATGCTGGGATAGAGAAGGGAGTAAATTAAGAGGGCAAAGAGGAACACTAATGTCCATGTTACCGTTTACGGGGATGACAGCAAGCATCGTTTGTTCGCAGGCTTCACAGTTTTTTGGATAAAGTCCTGCATTGGCTTTGGTGCTATTGTCCACTGTAAACCAGCACATGTAGCATAAATAAACAAACAAACAAAAAAGGCAGCAATACCTGTATGACAGCAGTAAGCGCTTATGTTTGTTCTCATTTTAAAAAATTCTAAAACATGCTCCCCGCTTTTATTTCTCCTCCAGTGGAAGTCGTAACAGCCACATCACTCACACTGCGATTTGCACGCTGAGGAACTATCACTGCAGATCACTCTGCTGTCTCGCTGTTTTGTCGGGTATCAATCCAAGAGGAAGGTCTCGCTGCTTGCACAAGCAATACCATGGTTTGCCAGGAGGTGTTGCTTTGAAACCACGTAAGTATCAGAGCTTAAAAATCATGAAATTGGCTTGGACTTTTAAAAATAACCAGCAGATACTTTGTTCTGGCAGGGTGAACTCAAGATCTTCCATTTGAAATGGTAATATTTGTTTAAGACCATTTAAATCTGAAATGCGCAGAGCAGGACAGAGGGAAATAAATGCTGACCAGGAGACCCACTTGATGGAGAATACTGTGGGTCTGTACATTGCTAACAAATATGTTACAGCTGCTTTCTGTGTGCAGAGCTGTCAATGGCTTTGTCTTTTGTGGGTCTGAACGTTAAAATATATATACACATAACAGACCTGATGCAGTGGGGAGTTTTAGAGGGGTAACTCTTGGTTTCAAGAAGCCAAGGAGCAGAGTAAAGCCCCAATAAGACAAATAGTTGTCCTGCTCCAACAGCTGTGTCACTGCCCTCTCCACACCTGCACACATACATTGTAAAAGAAAATGAGCTGTTTCTTTCTAAGGGGGAGCGCAGTGTTGGATATACAACTGTTCTCCACTTACAGCCCTGTTTTTAAGTACATATTAAAAGTGACAAATTTAATTATGAATATTAATTATGCCCAGCCTTGGTCTCAAAGACAGAACAGGAGGCAAAGTTTCCAAGACATTTAAAACCTTTTTTGCTAAAAGAAAAAACGCCTCAAGGGATACCCAGCAAGAAGGAAAAGGGAAAAGTTTTTAGAAGTATTTTTATCACATCAAGCTAAAACAACCTCCGTTGTTGTGGAGGCGCCTTTCAAAGAGTTGTACATACCAGCCTTGAGGGGATGAACTCCAGCTCACTGAGGCTCTGGAACGCTGGTTTTGGAGACAGTGTAGAAAAGGACCTCACAGTTAGAAAAGGAGATCACCTAAGGCAGTGTATAACCAAAGGAGCCTTTGAAAATTGTTTTATGATCACATGTTTACCAATACTGTTTTTTTACCAGAGAACCAGGATCAGAGAACAGTGTACCAGACAAAAGACTATAAAGTGAGGAAATCAACAGCTCTTCTTACACCAAATAATATTTTTAAATCAAAAAAAAAATGAAAAAGATGTAGCTGTAAAAGGGAAAGCAGAAAACAGTTGTTGGTGAATTTAGCTGGCCCTCTGAGCTGTCGTTTCAACAGCAGGGTGTAATTCAAGACTGATGTTTAGACCAGCTGCTGTCAAAACCAAGTAAGTTTTCAGAGCTCCTACCCAACTCAGCACTGTGACCACAGGTTTTACCACAAAACCTCAGCTCAGATTATACACTGCAGCTGGTTAGACCTTCCATATTCCGCAGGGGTAGTTTCAGCAGAAACACTCCACTCCTACAGCTGCAACATCACTGCAGACCCTTCTTTTCAAACGCCTCTGGGGTCAGAAATCGACATGTTTTGTGCAACTAGTCAAATAATCATTTTCCAGGAAATTTTTGTTCTGCGTGAATAAGTTTATAGCAAATCAAGCTGCATCTTCTGAAGTACCTTGCATCAATGATATACTGGAATAAAAATTAACCAAAGCCTGCTATAAATAAAGCACTTGTTTCTGTCATTCAGCACTTCCTGAACAAGGCTGAAGATCCCAGGAGGTTGTAGGAGACTTGACAGACTCGTGTTGCTCTGGCTTGGGAAGAAGCAGGGTTCTTTTTCTTTTACCACAGCACATGCTGGGGAAGACAAAGCACAACATTCACGTTCATTGAAATCCATCCTTTGGTGAATATCCCTCCTTTCCATGTCTAGTAATGGAGACTCTAAGGATTGATATTCCCATTTTGAGAAGCCTTTTCTTTCTCCAGAGGTGGAATGGGCACCAAGTTTATTTTCTGAGCATTGTCCTTTACTATGTAGTCAAAAGACAAAACAACACCCAGAGGAATATCCACAACCTAGCTCACTGCC
The DNA here is from genome assembly GCA_008711295.1 of Anarhynchus alexandrinus. Taxonomy (NCBI): domain Eukaryota; kingdom Metazoa; phylum Chordata; class Aves; order Charadriiformes; family Charadriidae; genus Anarhynchus; species Anarhynchus alexandrinus. The sequence goes on from VUYV01000238.1 coordinate 827,000, forward strand.
TGCCTTGGCCTGTTGAAAGAAAGCCGTTCATTACTACTCAAACTTTCTTACACAAAGTTCAGCCTCTATCATAATCATAGTTGACTTCTGAAATGGCATCGGCTGACGCAGACAACAGCAGAGCTGTCCCCTGGCAGAGGAAGAAGACATGAGCAATTTTAGATATGCAATTTTATCTGTATTTCTCTTCGTAGAACAACATATCTTTTCTTTTGGGAGGCTTAGGGCTAGAGAAAGCTGCCACTGTGTTTTCTGGTTTCATAGTCAACAGCCATTTTTCATCAAAGTACAAACTGCCAGGCAGCCTGCAGGGAAAAGCCCTGCTCCTCGCAGAACAGCCTCAGAAACAGAAGCACTGGAGCCCTGTTTTGGTGAACTTCTCAAAAGCTTACAGAAAGAAACTTGACCATCTTGATCACATTTTGTCAAGGTTAACTGCACCAAGAGGCTCTGCAACCTGGACCCCCTCCCGTGGCTGCCTGACAGAGCAGAGCTGCTTTGCCTTGGATCCGACTGCTGGGAGAACAGCTACGCTGGGAGCAGGAAACACGGCAAGCAGCCTCAGCAGGGCCATGCCCACGCACTCCTCCTCCTCCATCGGTTTGGGAGTTGCATTTAAGCTCAGGCCCCTGCTCTGCATCCTTGTACAGCTCAGCACAGAACGAAGACTGAAGTCTGAAGGCCTTAATTTCCTCTGCTGAGTACGCTTAAATGCATTTCTTCTCACTACCAAACTCTATCTTTACGGAAAAAGAAAAAAAAGACAAACAAAGCTTATAACAAATAAACCTTAAACATTTACTGGAGCTTTTCCATGACTCTGTAGAGTCACTGGGCTTTCTTTCCCTGAGAACTGTTTTGTTTTCTGTTTATTCTTGCTCAGAAGGGTCCTGTTTTGTCACAAGTATACCAGTTGTACTATTAAAGGAGGGGTGAAATAGACCTGTAAATTATAAACAGAAAGTACAACTCAGAGTGATCTTTGATTTTATTCTGGTTAATAAAAACACAACAGATCAGTTAGCCCTCCAAGGCACTGTTTACAGCATTTTTATAAAGTCCCAAAACACACTGTTTTTACAAACAAATTGCCAAGTATTATCCCCGGGTTTGGTTTGGGTTGTTTTTTTTTTTTACATTACTTAACAAACGACAGAAGAGCTCTAGTGACCCACCAGCAGTAACACTAAAGGCAGCAGTGGCAGTGAGTAAAGACTATATATTCTTATGGACCCTTCCCTGCACGTAAGGATCGGGGCCCTTATACTCTTGCGGCCTTTTAAGCAGGACCGGCCCTTGCAACAGATCGTTTTCCATTTTAAACACCGAGAGCGCGTTGCGGACCACCGAGCCGTGACACCCGGCCCAGAGAGGGGTCGCCGCCGGTGCCGTGCCCTGTACCGAGGGGCTGCCCGTACCACGGCGCCCGAGGAGACGGAGGCCGCCGCGCCCGCGCCTCCCTGCAGGCCGCCCACAGCCCCCGCCGTGTGGGCGGCCCGTGGCGGCGGGGAGGGCCGGGCTGTCGGCGGGGGCCGGGCCGGGCTGGGTGGCCGGAGAAGAGCGGCAGGGGTTCGGCATGGCGCAGTACGCCAGGGGCGCCGCCGCCGTGGCCGTCATCCGGCTCCGCAACCCGCCGGTCAACGCGCTGAGGTAACGGCGGCCGCGGGCCGGTTCCCCTCTTCCCTCCACACACACCCCCTCCCGCCATTTTCTGTGGCGGCTGCCCCTCAGGGGAGCGCCCAGCCGGGGCTCGGCGGGGCTGCGGCGGGCTCGGGCTTGGCCTCGGCCTCACTTGGGGAGCGGGGTGGGGGATTCGCCCATTTCCTTCCTTTTCGTCTCATTTATCCCCCCCCTCCCCCGTGTGAGCACCCTCCCGGTCCCAGGGCAGGCTGCCTGACAGGAGCCTCTGTCGAGGGACCTCTCCGAACACCTGCACCAGCCTTTGCAAAAAACATGCTGATTTTTTCCATGACTTTGGCTTTTTTAGTACTATTTTTAGTGGGGTTTTTTTGTTGTTTTTTTTTTTTTNGCACAGCAGAGGTGTCAGGCTCATCGATCTGTACTTGCTGTCACCTTCCCCTGGAAGCTGTTTAAAAACTTTGTGTATTTCTCATCACCTTCTAGCATTTAAGCGTCAAGATGATGCTTCCAGCAAGAAATTGCACAGCAGAAAACCAGCTTTTTCCCCTCAGATTTGGTGCCGGTTGAGTTGCGGGCCCCACGGGCTCCACAGCACTGGCTTGGCACGTCCCTGGGCTCTCCAGGCGTTGGGGCAAAGGGCTTTGGAGGGAGCAGAGGTGGTTCAACGAGAAGAGCTGGCACCAGCGCTAAACCACAGCCAGGGCTGTCTGCAGCGAAGGCAGTTCATTTGCCTTTTAAAAATGAGTGAGGGATTGACCTCTAAATACTGATCTTGGTCAAGAAGGGCCCCAGGCGATCTCAAAGGCAAACCAGTGAAGAACAAAGGCAAACACCAATCCGTAGGAGCCCCTGAAATTTTAGGTTTTCATGTGTTTTGAAAAGGACATAAATGCTTTTTGGCTTTACATAATTTGTTACAAGGTGTGTATTTTAGTTCATTTAGTTCTGAGTACCGCATAGGCCCTTCTTAAGCAGCTGTAATTGAAGAGCTGTTCTGTAACAGTGACCATAGTGTCTATTCAGTGTATATTCAGAAGCCAAAAAAATCTACTGCAGCTACACTTGACTTCTAAACCAGAAAGTTTGTTAAAAAGAAGCTGAAAGAGACAAGTAAGAGCACGAATAGGGAATACAACCTGCTGCTCTTCTGTAGCAAGCTAAAGTGCAGTAACTGGCAATACGCTTTTGTTGCAACATGTTTAAAAGTGGAGTAAGATCATTTTCACATGCCCAGATAATTATAATGAGAAAACAAACTTGGAGTGACTTGACAAGATTAGATGAACTAGGTGTGTAGGACTCCCAGAACTGCAAGGTACACGACATCCCTTGGACCTCCTGTGCCCAAGACCAGGCTAGGAAAACTTCCAGGCTGTGCCCACAGTGAACTTTCCAGCCTTACCATGAAAAGTATGAAATACAGAGCTACAGGTTCGAGCTTAAGGAACCTTAACTCTGCCTCTTTTGAGAAGTAGACGATTGTATGATTCTATAAGTCCTTGATAAAACCCAAAGTTGCCTTCTGCCTTTGAACAGCAACTGCATGTGCCTGCACAACAGCCCCTTCAGGACAGACCCCTGCCTCTACTACCTTTCACTCATCACCCTCACAGTGCCCTCGCAGCAGGGTGCCACTCTGACACACCAAGTGTAACAGATGGTGTGGTCGTGGTCCTCTCCCCCAGCCCCAGGAGGAAGACCTGTCAGAACACTTTAGGTCCATTAAAAAGGCAGTTTCCATTGAGTGATGTATCTTCACTGCCCTGACACCTGTATTGTGCTGCCCACACTCTTACCTGCTGACAGCCCCACAACACAAAGGCCCCCGAGAGACCCAAGTACTTACTTCACCCATTTAGGCTCATTCCTCCTAACGAGCTCCATAGCACCGTAACACGACCTGAGATGACCCTGGCCGTGGTCCCTCACAGCCTTTGCTCTCCTGTGACTAGTAGTGAGCCATCTCGGGGTGCAAATGTGACTAAACAGCAGCCAGTTGGTTTGGGTTGGTTTTTCAGCCAGCTGAGCTCTCTGTGTCAGCTCCTTGTGCCACGGCAGGAGGAGCAGTGCTGGCACGAGGGACAGAGTGGGAGTACATGGGGAAGGATGGGAGCCTGCACAATGTGGATTTAAATCAGTTAAGCTGCCGTGAAACCGCAGCTTGAGACATGCCTGTGGTCTTTGATTGCACGTCAGGATAATACCTGTTTTAGTAGGGATCAATAATGATCTCATACTTGCCATCGGGTAGTTTTTTAGCTGAGACCTGGCTATAGCTCAGAAAGGTAGAGCACACTCTGATCCTCCTGTGTTCCTTCTGCATAGTTTACATACTGGACCATAGGGGAGCAGGTTTGTGATTGCTGTTGGAAATGTTTCACTACGTAGGTGACAGCCGGCAGCTAAAGTTACAGACAGGAGCCATCTCCTGTGATCCTGAAAATTTAATTTCACAGCAGGCACAGATGCTTTTTTAAAGACTGGTGAGGTTTTGCTGCTCTGCTCCAGCCTCACCTCTCTCCCCCCATTATATTTGTCACTCAGTGCCGTGTTCCCAGCTCCCAGGCCATCGCCCTGGCCATTAGCAATTTAGAAGCCACTGGTGGGTAGGAATTTGATTGTCCTGTCTGACACCATCCGCTGCTGTGCAGGTACCTCCTGGGCAGCACTTTCCTGAGGAATGTATGCTGACTTGTGAGTCTGGCAGCAAATTTGGCTCCCACACACAGAGTCCCCTTCAAGCTAATCTTTCTCTCCACCAGCAGAGGTGGTATGTGCCAAATTTGATTTGTTCGGGTTTGGATTTTTTCTTCCTGGTTTGTAAGAAGTTCAGTATTCAGAGATCTGCATTTATGAGACATGACATAGAAAGAAGGGATTTAGATACGCAAAGAACTGGGAAATTTTGGGGAACGGACAAGGCTTGCAAGAGAAAGGACCAGACACACCTCATGAGCAGAGGCAGGCTGCTGGCACTGAAAATTAAGAAGGATTTGGAAGAGGATTTCAACATTTGAGCTGACAAGTGCAGAAAAGCTCCAAGGATGATGGGATAGGACATGGGGTAGGGGAGTGTATGTGTGGGATTATATAAAGTATAACAGCGTAACAGTCATGATTGGAAAAGGCTTTCTGGCTGCTAGGATTGTCCTTCTGACCCCTGATCAGCATAATGATCAGCAAACCTTCAAGGAGATTAGAGAAGCTGCAACTTCAGATAGGTAGCAATGATGGGAGAGTGTGATTACCTGTGTCAGACTGGATCAGCACCTCATCATGATGAGATGCGAAGAGAAAATTCTGGGATGCAGTAAGTGTCTGCTTCCTAAAACAACTATTCTAAAACCCCACAGAAAGGATGCCATTCTGGATTTGGCCATAATTTATGTACGTAACTCTGTTCAAGCTGTATTAGCTGCTGTGTGACAGCAACTACTACACAGCTGGATCTGACAGTGAGGCAAGAGAGAGCAGGCCAGGTAAATCCAGCACACCAGTACTCAATTTCAAGAAGGGAATTATGTAAATAGCCAGCAGTTAGTTCAAACAAAAACACTGCAAGAAGCTGTTCAAAAGGCAGGATGCCTGCAACAGGGGTGGAGGCTGGATTGCTGTTGTTTGGGTTTGGGATTTGGGGTTTTTTTTAAGTTTATTTAGAAGCCCAGGTAAACCGTTCAGCCATGGGGTAAAAACCCTGCATGGCTTGATGAGAAAGCTAAGATGACTGAGGGAAAAGTTTGAATTATTTTTTTTTAAGAAGTGGAAAGCTGACTCAAACGAGAACAAGAAAACCCATAAAACATGACAGGAGAGATGAAAACTGGAAATTAAGACTAAAAAAATATAAGGAGTTGATCAAGGCATGCTAACAAACAGTAGATAAAAGTTCTTTAAATCAAAAATATAACCCAGGACAAGCTTACCGGATGCCAAGCTCAAAACTGGCAGTTACAGCTGAGGGAAAGGATCCTTACCTTTGCAAGCTCTGTGAAATCATCAGGTCGATGTGCCAGGGCAGCCCCAAGAGCCCACAAAATATTGGGTGCTATCAGGATGGATTTTGCATTTGCAGCAGCATATAGGGACAATCTAGAAAGGGACAACCAAAATAATCCAAGGGATGGCGCACTGCATTAAGAAAGCAGACTGAAAAAGCTGAGTGTTATCAGTTTGGAGAGGAAAAGGCCATGCGAGAATAAGGTCAAGGTTTACAAAATCATAAAGGAAGTAAATAAATCAAAGGCATAACCCTTTACCAAATCCTACAACAGTTGAACTAGGGGCATTCGATTAAACTAGCAGGAGATTGTTTTAAAACAGATAATGCAGAGCTTGCTGCCACAGGAGCCTGTGGAGGCAGATGGGATCAGCAGAATCGGAGAGGGATTGGGCGAATTCACAGACAGCAGGTGTATAAGCGATGCTAAAAAGAATGGGCGTGATTGTGGATGTTGGGGAAAGTAAAAGGGGAAAGGACCAGACCTGCATGTTTTCCATAAACAGCATTTGCTACTGTTAGATTCGAGTCTCCCTGCTTTAAAGGTGACTAAGTAAATTTTCAGGATTCCCTTAAATGACTTTTTTTTTTTTTAAATAAAAGTTCACATTTACAACTCTAGCTAAAACTTGAAATTATTAAGGTAAATAATAAACCGTGTCACAAATCCAGCACATCATCACTGCAATGAGTTTTATGCAAAATAGAAATAACCTGCTGTGGTCACCTACAAGAATATTCTCTTACCCTGGGGTGCACGTGTGGTGTGTTTCTAAACCCATAATGCCGAATCATCACAGCAGAATCCCTTTTCTTGCAGTCAAAATAGTACATGTGGTGGAGTTGACTACATAGCATGGGATTAAGCGTTGATTGGAATGCACAGAGTGAATTTTTGCATTGTTACTGTTAAATGAATGACACTGTCACAGTAATGAAATACTTATGCAAATTATGGTGACTTTTTGTTTCTTTAATGCTCTAGCTGTTTGAAGTTGTGATACTCTTGAGTATTTTTATAGTTTTACTGTCATACATTTTACTATGATGCTTTCATCTAAAATTACATCTTTTAGTACCAGTTATAATTTGCGAGTTACAAAGCAATACAGCCTGCGTGTTGGACTACAACGTATCCTGAGGCAAACGTGTTGCTCCATTTTAGGAGAACAAGAAACCACAAAAAATCGTGATGTTTCTTCCTTTTTGTCCCACAAAAAAATTCCCACTGGGAAAAAATTCTATGGAGGGAGAAGAAATATTTATGAGAGTACACAGTCAAGTTATTCTCTGGCAAAAATAGTTCTGTTGGCTTAATACAGGTCACGTAGGTATTGAACTGTTATTTTGTGGCAGCCTTGATGATTAATTTTTCTTCTGGTAAGAGTACATTGTTGTAAGTGCTAAGGGCTTGTAACTAATTTCCTACATAAAATCCTGAACCTTTCCATTTAATGCAGACAAACCTTTTATATGGGCATTTTGCATTTGCTGATCATGTGCCTGCAACAGACACAGAAATGCTTCGATTGCTTCTTGTCTGTTCCTGAGAGAATTGTGCCATTTTTCTATACAATTATTTTCAAATCAGTAGTTTAACATTTGTTCAGAATCCTGGTACATATTTTTTTCCCCTCTGCACCATGGTTTGTAAAGTGTAATGACATTTCATCACGGTTTTCCCTTTAATCTTCCAGCCGCAAGGTGAATTTGGTATTTCTATGGCCCGGCTCTCCACTGATGCAAAAAGAGACCTCTAAGAGCAGCAAGCATTGGGTGCAGCCTGTGGGTCCTCCTCAAATAGCAGCAGCCACAGCACTTGATGTTCCGAAGGGAGCAAGATGAAAAACAAAATAATATGCATTTTTCCCCATAGAATATGGAACCATTTACTAAAATTGGAAAGGCTTTCATATTCTGCTACGTGGAACTATATGTACTGGAAGGACCTTTACCAAGTCACCTGATAGTTTTTCTTTATCACAGCCAAATTATTCTCATTTAAAGTTTCAGCTTTCAGAACCATTACTAATGTCAGACTTCAGAGTTGTCTTTGATGTCTGGATGAGGCAATTGGTACATAACCGGCTGTTCTCTCTCCAAAAATAACACTTTTCTTGGTCTCTGGTTGCCAGGTCTCAGGGCTCCCACTGATCCTTCAGCGTAGCATGGCCTTACCCAGGCAGCAGCTGATCCCCGAGACCCTCCTCAGCAGCCCCTCTCAGCCAACAGCCCTGATTAATAGACTTTGCTGATAGCTTCTCTTAATTTTTGACTTTGAAGGAGGAATGTGCAGAGGTTGGCTGGCAGGACACAGCTGGCTTGCAGAAAACTTCTTGGGCTTCCCAGGTTTTCCTTTTCACTCTATGGATTTCCACTTCAATGCTGCAAGCTGTTACCTTATATAAATATGTGATCACCCACCCTGGACACACTTAGAAGTGTTACACATGAGTACAGTGATATACTTTTCATCTACAAGCTTCCTTTTTAGATGAAACGCCCTGAAATATATTGAAAAACATGCACAAACTGAGTACGTATCAGGTCTTTCTATCCCATCTTTCTAATTCACACTCCTTCTCTCCACTGGGCATCAGCCACCAAGCTTAAATGTAAAGCTGGGCTTACGGTTTGGAGAAGGTCTACGAACAGAAGCTGTATTTAGAAAGGACGAGGCGAGCATGTATGATACTTCTTTGAGTATTCCTCCAGCTGCTTGTGGCTCAGGTTTTCTGAATCAGAGGCATATTTACCTATGTAGTATGCATACACACAGAGAAAAGCCTCTCTCACAAACTATGTATACACTTACATACTTACAAGTGTGTGTATATGAATATGAATGAAATATTAATATATTTTAGTATCTATTTTATATATACACACCATTTGTGTCAATATTTCTATTAATAAAGTGTTCAGCATTAATGCTTCTATTTTTACCTACCATCTTCTTTATTGTCACTGTCTCCTAGAACAGACTGGACTCTCCATGTCCATCCTACACACACATGTATACATAAATTAGCTTCTAAAAGCTTCAAATGTGAAGTGGGCATACAATCGGGTCAGATTTTTTTTTTAATATCTGATTTGTAAAAATACTATTTATACTTTTACTATTCCATTTTGAAGTTCCTTGTTAATTCTTTGCTGGCCACATTTACTGCTTGTGTCTGTGGAAATATGTTCAGATGACACAAAATAAGACATTCTATATAGTATTATAGGCCCAAATTAACTTCAACAGGATCCCACGCAGGTTTAAGTCTGGACTTATATACAGATCTTTGCAAGGTGAAAGCATTATAATCATCAGCATAGCACCAGCTCTGTCAGGTGTCTGAAAGATAGCCTTTTATCCCTGGAGCTCCTTTCCCTTTTTAAAAGTTCTTAGATTGTCAGTGGTTTAGCATTAATTACTTTTAAATTATGCTAAACTGTTTTCATGAAAATCTGAATGTTTAATTCATAAAGACGTTTTCAAGAGAACATTTCCCTGTGCTGCTTGCTTAGGAAACAGCAATTCCATAGCCAGAAGATGACTCTTCAGGAAGTGAATGAGAGGTCAGCAGCCATAAGCTTGTTGGATTTTGGCATTTGCCGTTGAAGTAAGAGGGAGACTAACGAAAGGGTTCACCCAGAGAGGCTCTGGCAGAAGACAGGCTAGGGGAGAGACCTACTTAGACATACAGCTCATTTTCACTGGGACACTTGGTGTTTATAACACCTCTTGGAAGGGTAATGTAGTTGATTGTCACTCACTGAATCTCTAATTTGTTTCAGTTTGACAGTTCTCCAGGCATTAGAGGATGGACTGAAGAGAGCAGATGCAGATCCTTCAGTGAAGGCTGTTATGATTTGTGGCGAAAATGGGAAATTCAGTGCAGGTAAGACATTTTTCATCAAACATAGCCCAAGGAAAAGAAGAAACACTCTCCACCCACTGTATGAAAATTCTCTGCCTCGTAACACTGCTGATAAAAGTCCTGATTTTGCTGGAAATGGCCACAAGACAGCAGGCTTTTTCTATTCTGCTGTGCCACAGTTGAGGTGGGGCACATGACAAGCTGGACTGTCCAGGCCAGAAACAAGCTGGTATGTTCATGCTGAAATGGGGGACAGCTGCTCATCTCCCTAGTGTACTGGTGCCTCCTTACTCTCCAGAGCTTTGTTTGTCTAAAATCTCTGGACCATCAACTGCTTCAGTGTATGGAACATACCTGGGGTGGGGCAGTACCAAATAACAGATCATCTCCAGTTGTAGAGACTTGGGAAGCTAGAGAATTTCTGTGGAGCTCTACATTGCTTCTTAGTAGTAACTTGCACTTAACTATTCCAGACTCAACTTTTTTTTAATTGCACCAAGAATGCCTGCAAATTTCTGTAGTAACTGCATGATCGTTACAGTTACTATGTATTTTTGTACTCGTCCTTCCCCTGAGCTCTCTGAACAGGCTCAAGGAACCACGGTTTCTTGAAGGTGGTCCCAAAAGTGGTCGATTCCTGTTAACCACTTTCCTGCCAACAGCATGCTCTGCAAGGACTTGATCATCTGCGAGCAAATATGTTCAATGGCACAGAGGAAAGGATCGTTCCAGTCACTGCCTTGCCCGCTAATTCCTCTTAATCTCTTTGTGCTAACTCAGGAGCTGACATTCGAGGATTTTCTTCTCCGACGAGACGTGGTTCTGTCTTGGGCCCCATCATCTCTCTCATAGAAAGGAGTGAGAAGCCTGTGGTGGCTGCCATTGAAGGCGTTGCCTTGGGAGGAGCCCTGGAGGTGGCACTTGGCTGTCACTATCGGATTGCACATGTGAAGGTAACACATGCTGCAAACTAGAGAGGCTGGTGAAGGCAATGGGAGCTATATACATACAGCCACGGACAGGGTGGGACACTGCTCCTGAAGAGCAGTGGGACAGTGTGCCTTTCCCAGGGTCATCTACCCAGAGGAGTGGGGCTTTATAGCTACGCCATGCAAGTCTGTGTGCTCAGACGTTCTTCACCTACAACACCACCCTTGACGTGCCTTTGTAAGTCTTACTAAATAAGTAATTTCAAGTAATTTCTAAAGATAAAATTGGTTTGTAACTAGTAGAATAAGATGGCCACATAGAAGCTTCAGTAACCAAGTGTTAATTTGCCCTAGGTCTCAGTAGTCATTATCTATATTCTGATGTAGATGGCTGTATCTCACTGGCTCATGCAGCATGACTCTCTTACTTATTTGTTTTTTTCCCCAGCCCTGTGCATTTCTTTCTGCTAGTGGCCTAGTTGCGAGAGGTAGTTGAACTCCGCTAGCATGGAGCATTTATGGTTTGATTCCCCAGGAGCTCTGGGTCCTCAAGGAGCAAAAGACAGCTTTAAGAGTCTTTTAAGGAATGATCCATTGTTTGTTTTTTTTTCTTGAATCCCCTCCTTCAAGATTCAGGAATGCTGAACTACCTTTTAGCAGTACTAGGTCTCCTTATAGAGACTCTTCACTGGTAGGGCCATCCCCTCACTTTAGCAGGGTGAATCACTTTCTCCATGACAGTGTGGGTTGCTGTAACAGCATAAAAAGGTATTCTACATCACCCTATATGCCACCTAAGGTGGGTGCCATAAGTAGTGGTCTTAAAGTGACTCCAAATGTCTTAAGAGCTCAATGGGAAATGTGCAAACTAATTTTTTTTTTAAAAAAGATTTTTAAGAGAAGACAAGACCCTCCTTCCTGCTGCCCCTGGCTTCTCTGCCATAACCCTACTAAATGTCAACTGCACCAAGATTAGGGAAGAGTTCAGTACCAATTTTCCTTTACTAAACTTCCAATAATAAGAGTAGGGAGGTAACAGTTAAGTCACAGAGCAGCCTCCAGCATTTGGTAACAACTGCTTAAAAGCATTAGTTTATGCATGTGTCAATCTGAGGGGTGCAGTTGGCACCACAGCTCTCCTCCAGCACTGTACTAGCACACATACATCCACTTAACAGTGGTGCTGTTCCTGTGCATTTGTACACAAGATCTTGAAATGATTGAGTGGGTTTTTGTCTTAAATGTCTTATGTGGCAAAAAGCAAGGATGAAGTTTCTGTGTGGAAGTTTTGAGGCTTCCAAAAGGAGCAATGTGTGAATAGAGTCTGCTTGTCTTTCCTCTATTCTGCTCAGTTTGTAGTTAACGCTCTTTCTAATAAGATTTGTTGTTGAATTTGTCTTTGTTTTAGGCACGAATGGGTTTACCAGAGGTCACCATTGGGTTACTTCCAGGTGCTGAAGGCACTCAGCGACTACCCAGGCTGATTGGGGTACCGGCTGCTCTGGATATAATCACTACAGGTATAGTACTGTGCCTTGGCTTTGCTCTGTATATAACAACATGGCACTGAGTCATACCACCAGCTTGGTCTAAGAAACATGAATTTCTTTTACCTATGTAGCTACTTGTGTTGAAATTCAGCTTGCTTCCACTAACAATGGGCTAAGAAAGGGGCATACATGCTTCTGAGGCATGTAATTAGTAATGCATGATAATGAGCATGTCTCGTATTTGAAGCCAGCTACACACAAGTCACTTGATCAGATGGAAAAGAATGAAATTGCCCATCATGCCCCACTGTAGTCACCTTATTTCCCTTTTTTTCACAGGAAGACACATTCCAGCAACTGAAGCACTGAAGCTGGGCTTGGTTGATGAAGTTGTGGAAGAAAACACAGTTGAGGCAGCAATTCGCTTGGCAAACAAAGTGATCGGTGAGGAAAGAATTGTAGCAATGCCAGGAAATAATTGGTGATGTTTCAGGGCTGGAGAGAGTCAGAACAAAGCCCACCAGTTTATTCCAATTTATATGCTCCATTCATTGAGTTTTGGCATCCGTATAAGATAGAATTAATTGCAGAATTTCTTTTCTGTTGTTTGAAGTGAAAAAATCGGAGGCTGGAGGGCTGCAGAAATTCAAGTGCGGATTCGGAGAACAGATATCAAGTCCTCCTGCTTTTTAATTATATATCCAAACTCACATGCTCCTTTGGGCTGCTGCACTCCACTGAATTTTGGGGACTATATGCTCTTTCCATATATAGTTTTGGATCACAGCTGGTATCACATGTATTCTGGTTGCACTACCAATAATGGCTGATGAAAAATAACTTTCTCCCTTCAGTGGAGAGGCTGGCACATCCTCAGCCCAACTTAATGATCCATGAGTCTATAAGTGACTCTGTCCCTAATCCTTTAGCTGCTATGTAAGAAAATAGCCTGTGGAGATAGGAGGGATGTGGAGAGATTTTTTTTCCCCACCTTAGAAATAACAAAATGGAGTTAACACAGGAAGAACAACATTCCTTGTGCAGCATGAGGAGCATTGCCTTAAGAGAACACAGGATATTTTTCCACTGCTCACCTTCTTGTACCTTGGGAAACAGACCATTGACTCCAATCAGGATTTCATTTGGAGCTCTGTCACAATGCAAGGAACGAAAAAAACCTTTCTGCTTTGATCACATTGCCTTTATAAGCAATACTTTTCCAAGCTGGGGTGCTGCTTTTGCTCCTGCAGTTATCTTCACTAAAAACATGGCCATTCTCTGTAGGAGCACTTCTCCTGTGCTAGAAGTTGAAGCTGTGTCTTAGATCACAGTGCACCATATTTTTAAGATAGTTCAATGAACAGGCTTTTCTTAAACATTGGTGTCTTGTATACTTCCCTACAACTTGAGTTTTACCAGATAGGTGCAAAAGGGTATTCTTTGGCTAGGTTTTCTGTAAGATATGTCCTTCCTTCTCACTGTATTCATCCTATGGTATTTTAGGGCTTCATTTTTAGTGCAGAATTGATGACATAAGCAGTCCTCTTTTCTCTTTACCTATAGGTAATTGGACTATTTAAATACAATTCTTTAGAAAGAGATGTATGATGTACTTCAGTATTGCTTCTAAGAAAGACAAAGATACTTTGGTTCCCTGATTTCATCTGTTTTGAATGAGAACACTGTTTCTCCATCTGTTGGGAGAGCAGTGAAATATTACTACTCTTCTAGGCAAATTAACCCAACAAAGTGTTCCTTTTGATGTACCCGCAGTATAGTTTTGATGTATTCCTCAGTGTAACTTGCTTTCTAGAACTTATGTCCACTACTGGAAAATTCCTCTTTTGTAGCTTCTTCTTTATTGGAAATTGTCACTACCAAGAAAATTTTTTTTGAGAATTGTATAATCATACAAGGATCCTAGCTGGATGTTCAGTAGGTAATCTGTCCCAGTCTTACTCATTATTAGTGGTATATTTTCTATCTGTTTATTGCTGGTTTGAGTTACCCCAGTAAGAATGAGCGATGTCATTGAAGGAGTTTCACATCACACTACATGCAAACTCCAACAGGACTTCAAAAGGAGTTCTGAAACAGCAGGAATATATAGAGACAATTATTGATTCTAAGTTAAATTTTTAATTGAAAACAGTAATTATATATTGCAGATAGGAAGCAAGCATGTGTTCCTGGCCTTCATTAGGCAAAAGAAAATATCTTTACTTTTGAAGGCATTTTTTAAAAGGAACAGACAGGAGCTAAATCCTTAGAGACAATGAGAATGTTCTTTCATTAAATATGCTTGATAATCACTGCACTCATTCAAACCTGCATTACATAATTTGTCCACCTGATGGCATCACACAATTGAAAAATTGCTGTAATTGCTTGTGGCAGACAGTAGCTTGCAGTTTATACTGCCCACCTCTTGCTGGCCTGCTGTAGTCTTCCTTCACTGGAGGAGAAAATGGCTGCTGGTCTTCTGCACAGCATCCTTCTTTGAAGCTCTCCCTTCATGTATAATCATCCCTTGCATTCCATCCACATCTGCTTTATCTTCTCAGAGCACAAAAGTGTCAATGGCTCACACCAAAGAAAATCAGTTCAATTTAAACTAGCTCAGGCCCCACAGGTATAAGACTGCATGGAAAGATGATTATGAGTTTCTGACTGTAAACCACTAGGAGGAACTGTGGAGGAAGCATGTGTTTCTTCTGAGTCTCATAAAATTCAAAGGAGTAACAGATACTGCTGTTAGGTAATTGCATGCTTTAAATGGAAACTGTTGGAGAAAAGCTTTCAGCTACTGTTGCAAGAGCCTTTAGTGCATCATCTCTGGGAAAACGTACAATAAAGAGATCTTAATCTCTCTCCAGGGCTCATGATTCTGGCTGCTACCTTCTTTAGGCATAAGGTCTAGCAAAGTGCCCCTTTGACACAATGAGAGTTTGTGAAAGATCTGACATAAACCGGTCTTGTCTCTGGCAGGCCTGGGACCACTGCAAGCCTGAGGAGTAGGGATCCAGTTTCAGCTTTGTTTCTCAGAAATTCACAAGCAGTTCACTGCACCAGGAAGACTGTTAGGCTAGCTCTGCCTCTTGCGTGTGGAGTCTTGTAATATCCCAAGGGTTTACAACTCTGGGATGCCTTTTTTTTTTTTTTGCTTTAAATAGCACAATATTTGTTACTGCATGCTTACATGTTTCTTTTGCCAATAGAAATTTTATAAATTTGATCTGTCCTTTGTGCCACCTGGACTACAAACCCTAGTAAAACAAAGCAGGTATCTGTGTTAGCTCCATAGCATGGATGACACTTTTCCCTGCAGCACTGATGTCTGATACTGTTCATCATATTCCTGCTGCTTTGATTTCAGAAATCAAGCCGTGGGTGTCCCACACTGATCTCCTCTTCCCAGGTTTGGATTTGGATCATTTTTTTCCTGTTCATAAAAATGCCCTTGATTCTTATTAGCATTGCAGAAGCAAAGACACTGCATGGAGATGCTGTAGAAATACTTAGCAAAACTATTTAGCTTACAGCTAAGAGTTATTACAGGACCCTGAGGAGAGTTCCTTTTCTTTTTTACTCTGAGCAACTGTCTCATGTCCCCCATCAGTATTTGTGCTTACAAGTACTATTTGCTATCTGAAGACCAAGCTTAAAGGCTCCCAGTAGTATTCCTTTTTTACTAGTCCTTCACACATCAGAGATGTCATATGAAGTCCCTTGATCTGCCCAGTCTTAAGCAGCCTTCCGGCCATCAGATCTGCTTTCTGGGACAAACCTGAGGTTTCCTCTTGTGTTGAAATGAAACCTACTATTTAAGTCCTAAATAGAGGACTGTGGGTAAAAAGCATAGCTGGGTTAAAAGCATACATTTAGGGGAGAAACACAGGATTCCAAAATCAAAGGACATTATCCTGACTAAATCCTGCAGTACTGGCAGATACAAAGTATGTTCACTGTCAATGTGAAAACATTATTTCTATGATCATTGATTACAAGGGAAGCTACTTACACGGTGAGTGTTCATCTTTGTGTTCTCTAAAAGGCTTAATTAAAAAGCCTGAGCTCTGAAGACCATAGTTTCAGGAAATCATGATCTTAACTCATCCTGGAAACGCATAGTTTATTTCTTCTTAAACATTGCTTGGTCTTGGAGGAAGAGCTAGAGTCGGGACATGTTCTTTGGGCAACTGTGATTGCAGTGCTGCCATTATTCCTGCCCTTCAGCATCCTGTGTGTGATTTCCTGCTCCTGAGTCTTCTGCTGATGCACTGGCACTTTCCTAACTCAGACAGCAGGAAGAAAAAGGGGAGCTGGATGAAATACACCACCTGTGAAGGAAGTGTACTCCTGTGGCAGAGCTCATATAGGAGAAGCTATGGCAATGAGACTGTATACCAGAGGGCTTCTCAGCATAAGGTTCTCATTAGAAGAGGCCCACCCACCATCCTGCTTTGATGGCAGTCATGAGAACACCACTGCAGCAGTCAGTGCAGTAACATTGCTACACAGTTAGTTAACAATCTGGATGCAGAATATTGTTGAAATACTAAAGGGATACATCCAGAATTTCTGATCTTGTTCCTCCATGGTCTTTACTGAGACAAGCTGCCATTAAGAGCATAAGAACAGCCTGAAGTATGGTCAGATCACAGATCTCCCTAGCAGGCACCAAGGCTTGTACTTCTGAAAAAAAGGACAGAGAGGATTCTGGCATCTGAAATGTAACTAACTTCTCTCAATTAAAATCCTTTCTAGGTATCACCATAGCAACATGTCTCTAATGAGCCTCATGTATTTGTATGGCTGCTTGATTCACCCCTTGCTGACACAGAAGCATGAACTCTCCCT
This sequence comes from Anarhynchus alexandrinus, assembly GCA_008711295.1. Classification (NCBI taxonomy): domain Eukaryota; kingdom Metazoa; phylum Chordata; class Aves; order Charadriiformes; family Charadriidae; genus Anarhynchus; species Anarhynchus alexandrinus. The sequence goes on from VUYV01000238.1 coordinate 843,789, forward strand.
TGTTATTCACTTGCACCCCAACTCATGCTGCGTGAGCTGTCCTCTTGGTTAGTCCCAAAGTGACTAGAGGGACTCCTGCTGCCAGGGAAGAATTAAAGTCAGGGTATATTTCTCAGTCTTATAAATGCCTGGATCAGGACCCCGGTTGGAGTGCATCTGGCTAGCAAAGTTGATTGGGCACCAAGTACTAAATAATACTGGAGGAAAACTTTAGTCCTGAAGCTTATAGAAAGAGCCATATGAACATGGCAGCTGGGACTGTGGAATAAGAGAACTGGAGAAGTCAAGGCACTCTGTGTAGCTGAGAAAAGGAAGGAGAGAATTACTTCTTTGAAATTGAAATCTTGCTTTTTTGAAGTCTGAGAAGGGACTTGAAAAATTGTAATTGTCAGAGCAAACAGAAAGCTAAACAGAAGTGTCAGACACTTTAGTTCTAGACCCAGATCACTGTGTCATGCAAGCCCTAATGCAGTAAGCTTAGGAGGAAAAGAGGCAGACTGCATTCCCAGTCTATGTAGAAAGGGGTGAAAATCTGTAATCTTCCAGATATTGATGCTTTGTTCTGTAACTCCATTTTTTTTCTACCCCCAGGCCAGCCATTGGGACCCCGCAGGCTCAGCCTGAAGCCAGTTCCAAAACTGCCCAACATGGAAGCATTTCTCAGTGAGGCTCTTGTGAAGGTGAAGAAACAGGCCCGCGGGTGCCTGGCTCCAGAGCTGTGCTTCCAGGCAGTCAAAGCCGCCACAGAGCAGCCCTTTGCAGATGGAGTCCGGAAGGAGCGAGAGCTGTTTGAAGTCCTGCTGACTTCAGGCCAGGCCCGAGCACTGCAATATGCTTTCTTCGCAGAGAGAGCGGTGCAGAAGTGGACAACATCTAGTGGAGCTTCATGGAAAAGCGCATCCCCTCAGCCCATCCATAAAGCAGCTGTGATAGGTAAGGGAATGAAAAAGCTGCTGTGGCTGCTGACTGCACAGCTAACAGCAGAGTTGAAGGTGAGTGGGATGAGTACAGTCGGACTTTACTCATGGCATAAGGCTGAAGTGGGATTCCCTACCAGTCACTTGCCAAAGTCAGTGGTACCCATCACAGGCAAAGATACTTCACACCCATAGGTGACATCCAAGGATGGAAGTTGTCAGTGCATTGGTAAGCTCAGAAATTCAGATGGCAAGTTACATCCCACTAGATTGTTACCTGCTGACACCTCTTTCTTTGGAAAAATAATTTCCTCTCACTTCTGGGACCATAAGCAGTCTGTTCCCTTTTAAATACTGCTGTTTTGAGTCCTGGCTTTGTTCCATGTTATAAGCAGGTTTGCATGAAATTCTCCTCCTCCTGGTCTAGTTCTGTACTGCAAGTGCATGTGCACAGAGTCACTCAGTGATATATTAATACAAAAATGTTTTGACAGCTGTATTTTAAGAAGATTTCATCTCACTGGGATCCACTCCTGCCATTTTGTAGCCCAGCAAGATAATGCCTTCATTAATTTTTTATAAGAGCAATTTAAATAAAACCTTTGATGCACTGCTGAGATTTTTTTTTAAAAAAAAAGTATCTTTCAGCTCTGCCTGTTGATAGCAGCACTCAAAAAATGGTTAGATAAGTAATGGAGCACTTGGAAAACATCCATTCTGTTTCAGAGCAAGCTCACCAGATCAACACTGCTCTTTCCTGGGTACTTCTCAAGCCTCTTGTGCTCTGCAATATGAGCTCTGTGAAAGCTCATTTCAGGCCACAGAAACACTGTTTTTTGGAAGTTCACTTCTCTTCATTAGCTGCCGTGCTGTATTTTTCATGAAAATGTTTTTTAAACATTGGTCCACAAACCTTGTGAGTAGTATCCATGGCTGTTGCAGCATTCAGGTAGAGAGACATGAATTATTGCCAAATTTATCATGTGACTTGAATAGCAGAGTACTTTGGACACAAACAGTCCCAGACAGGTCAGTCCTGCAACGTGTGCTTTGGCAGAAAGGGCTTATGTTGAAGTCTTGTAGGAATGATCTGGTGACTAGGATGAGTATTCTTTCATGCATGCTGATAAATCATGCCAGAATAATACATTTGCAAAGTCCCAATGTCAATGACAGTTTAGCCAGAAGGGCTGTTTAGATCTGATTTTCTTATTTTGGTGCTGTAACTGAGCTAGAGGGAATTCTAAGGACAAATGTAATCTCCATTTGAAAGTTTCTAGTAGAAACATAATCTGTATGTTATTTCCAAACTGAACTGGCTGGGCTACATCTCCCATCGATTGGATTAAGTATTTGCCTCTCATCTCCAGACAGGTTTCTGAATTCTGGTTTGAAATTGTCCCAACCTCTACCCCCAAACTTGAGTGTTTTTGCAGCTGGTTACAAACAATGCTCAAGTTAACCCATACTTTTTGCAGAACAAATAAACTAAGTGTTTTGATCATTTTGGGGCAGAGCACAATCTGTCACACTCTGGTCATTTTCATGACTCTGAACTTCCCCTAATTTTTCAACCCTTCATAAAGCATGCATAGCCAAAGTGGGAACAGTACACCAGCAGTAATTATGCTAAGACCAGGTACCAAGATGTTTCTTCCTTGCTTCTACTTAGTATGCTTAAGGTAACAGCCAACTTTTATATTAGCAATATTCAACACATCCTGTTAATTATCTACTGACAGGGAGCAGCTGCACCCCAGGCATGGGGAGCCAATGACAATAACACCTCCTAAGGGGACAGAACCATGGAATCTTTGAGGCTGGAAGGGACCTCTGAAGGTCATCTTGTCCAACACCCCCTGCTCAAACAGGGCCACCTAGAGCCAGTTGCCCAGGACGATGTCCAGACAGCTTTTGAATATCTCCAAGGATGAAGACTCTACAGCCCATCTGGGCAGCCTGTGCCAGTGCTCAGTCACCCCAGCAGTAAAAACAAGTGTTTCCTTATGTTCAGATGGAACCTCCAGTATTTCAGTTTGTGCTCATTGCCTCTCATCCTGTCACTGGGGGCCACTGAAAAGAGTCTGGCTCTGACTTCTTTACACATTCCCCTCAGGTATTTATATGCATTGATGAAATTCCTCCAAGCATTCTCTAGGATGGAGTCACAGGTCTCTCAGCTTTTCCTCATATGAGACACACTCCAGTCCCTTAATCATCTTAGAGGCCCTTCACTGAACTCACTCTAATAACTCCACATCGTGCTTGTACTGGGGAGCCCAGAATTGCACACAATACTCCAGGTATGGTCTTGCTAGCGCTAAGTAGAGGGGAAGGATCATCTACCTCAACCTGCCAGCAAGACTACTCCTAATGCAGCCCAGTATACCATTAGCCTTTGCCACAAAGTCATATTGCTGCTCACAGTCAACTTGGTGTCTGCCAGGACCCCCAGATCCTTTTCTGCAGAGCTGCTTTCCAGCCAGTCAGCCCCCAGCATATACTGGTGTGTAGGATTGTTCCTCCCCAGGTACAGGACTTTGCCCCTGCTGAACTTCATAAAGTTCCTATCCACCCATTTCTCCCTCTGGATGGCAGTACAACCCACTGTTGTATCAATTATTTACAGTACCTGAGCAAGGCAAGCAGGACAGACCCAGAGATCACAGCCAGCATCTACTGGAAGTAGAGGTGATTCAGCAAAGTTCACATGATGATGCAGGTCCAAGGTAAAGTTAGGAAGCCAGTCTGCAGGCTTGAGGTCCAGATCAACAGTGTTCATAGCCTGGCAGAACCACAGTAAAACACCACAACTCCTCCACTTTAGCTTAGGAAGTGACTAAAGGCCCAGGTCTGAGCTTAAATGGGGCTCTGAGGCCCATGGGCAGTGTGTGTGGGTGGAGGCTCCAGGTGTAGCTGGTCAGGGTCATTAAAGCTTATCAGTGCACACAGGGCCTTAATGCTTACCAAGACTCCTAATGTCTTTTCTGAACCACTGCTTCTATCAATACAGCCCCTGTAGCCCGCAATTATAACACACTTTGTTTATGCTAGTTGTTCATGTTATATTTCATTTGATAAGTGGCATCTCCTATTTTGGAGGTTATCGATCACCTCCTTTTAACTCTGAATGCCACACCATATTAAGTGCCACTGCTTTCCATCACATCTTTCTGCCACCCCACAGTGCTTTTTCTCCTTCCTCTGGAAGGTTTTCCTCCTATTTTGCCTTTTGATATCAGTGAAATTGCAAGTCTGTTAGAGACAGGTGTAGATCATACCAACACAGTTGTATTTTTTCTTTCAGGCTGCTGTAACAAAAAGTCATTCTCCATCCAGTACCATGCTGTACAGTATCTCGTAATTTCACATTCTTGATCTTAAGTACATTCTTGCAGCACAAGAAATCAAAATTCAAGGGATGATTTTTGAGGGACTGACACCTTTTAAAATAGTGCTGCTCATCCATGTAAGTATTGAGTCTACCTAGGCAATCCAGGGTCTCTCTGTTTTCACTGCAGAGAGGAGGGCAGTCAGAGTGAAATGTTGCATCCATTTTGGATGGTCAGAAGTCATGCAGACCCCATTTTCCAGTAGACAGTGCCGTGCTGTTTCACACACTAAAACTATGTTGCATTATGCTGCTGCTTCTGTCGTTTATCGCTGCACAATGGGAAGTAACTGAGAAGATCACGTTGACTTCCTCCTCCTCCAGTACCTTTTCTGTAGGCACAGAGGACCTTTAGGGTATGGAAGCAGTGCCATGAATGCTAGTGGAGCCTTGCTTTGGGGCTCCCCTGTCTGTCCAATACTAGCAGGAACTCGTTGGAGGGAGCTAGCACATCGCTTGCTGACCACGTCTTAATGTAGATTTAACATCAAGGATGATCTATCATTTTTGTGGGTATGCTTGACAGATAGCATTGCTAATGAACTGGCAATCATCCCTGTGTAGCGCTGGTTTCCCATCAGCTGCCTTTGTCTGCAGTTTGCTCGCTGAAAGACTGGTAAGCAGGTAACACCCATCGATGTGGGATCCCTCCTGCTCTTGGCTGAGCTGTCCTTGGCTGTCTTCAGCCACATGCAATGTCACCTATTTCATTTGCTTCTGCTTGTTCTGAACTCTTGGCTTCCATCTCTTTCCACTTTCTCTGGTTCCTCATCACCCAGAAGTGTTCTTCTCTGTCCCTTCTGCAGTCTTCCCATAGCTCGCTGCTTGCCTTGAGTATCACATTATTTCTGCTTGAAATTAATACCCTGAAACAGAGAAGGAAGCAGCTCCAGTCTGCAGCAGTCCACCACCGCCAATTGCTCATTGTTGTTTTTAACAGGAAAACTGGAACAGTCTTTGCATATTTTTACTAAAGTATTATTTCCATTGCCTGGTGTTTTAAAGTTCAAATATTCATTATACTTCAGAATATTTTCCACTGATCTGTATTTCTCTTGTGTGTGTGACTGTACATGAGTGGCTTTGTACATATTTTGAGTTCATTTGCTTTGAAATTTGTTTTTAAAGTCCTTCAATTAATTTTGCATGATTTTTCATATTCTAAGTACCTCATGTGGCAGATCCATAATTAACAGTCATTATTCACTCTGCTTGCCCAGCAAATGGATTTGTCATATCCATATTTGGCCTGAAATTACATGGGTTCAAGTGTAGTTTTATTTATATGTCAAAGCTACATTTCACAACAAAAGACCAGAAGCAAGTTGGCTAGACACTGGTCTTTTTCCTGAAGCAGATTTCAGTCTTCTTTTGAAAGATGTGCCTTGGGCATGAAAGATGGTAACACAGCTCTGAAAACTGTCCCCTGCGGGGAAGATAAGAATATAGGGTTTTTTTCATGGTTTGGGGGAAGTGAGAGCACTATTGTGGAAGAAAACAGAACATACAGTAGAAATTCTGGAGTAGTTCCTAGCGATGTTTTGGTCTGTGGGATCTGAGCTGAGCATGCGACATTTCTCTTTCTCTTTCTTCTACAGACTTCTATACATGTAAGGCCCAATGATTCCCTACCATTTTTTTCTGCTCTAATATATTCTTCCCTAAGATCACTCGGCTTTATAAAATTGAAAAGGGGAGTCCTCAGAAATGCTTCTTTCCCATCTAGATAGCCAAATCTCTCTGTAGTTTTATAGTCCAGTTTTAGAAAATATTTCCAGGGGAGTCATGCTGTGCAAGCTCTAATGTAACAAAACCCTTCGGGCTTTCATTACTCTCTCTGCCAGCTTCATTAAACATCGTTTCACACAGGCCACTGAAGAGTTATGTAGTAAGTTGAGAGACAGCTTTTGTAGGTCAGAAACAAGCTTGGCAAGCTCATATCTTATCTATAAGCCTATTCCCATGGCCTAGAAAGGGAAATACTACAAGCATGTATGCCTGTCTGTCATGGCATGGCTAAAACCTAGATAGGAGTACTCACCCTACGTGTGGACAAAAGCAAACGGGAATCAGCAAACACCCCTGCAGAGCTTCTCTTGAAAGGAAGGCTGGAGAAGCTCTGCTCATGGAAGAGGTTTTGATTTAGGAAGAAGCAGCATGTTCATATTGTGAGAGAACTGCTAAGATTTCATTCATGAGACTGAAGCTGAGAAGAACAGGAGTTAATAAGGCCCAGGACGTGTGCATTATTTCTTTAGCAGACCTTGGAAATTCTAGGGAGAAATCCTAGGTCTCCACCCTGGAAAGGAAGAGAAGACTTCAAGAGAGAGCCTTGAAGAACCCGGATGTGGAACCGCGAACCCTCGATGTCTAAAGAGAGCCTTAAAGATGAGGCTGGGCTTGGTGGGTATGCGTGAAGTGGTGAGTTTACCTCCCACACTGTCCGAGAAGAAAGCAGTCCGCGTAGCTCACCAAAGACAGGGAAAAAAATGTCTCTGACTGTCCCTGCTGCCACATCCAAGCTCTGAGCACAGTGGGAGGAGCTATTTATGTTTGGGGTTTTTTCAGTCAGCAAACCATGGACACTGAAATACTAAGAACTGATTCATGTTATTCTAGTTTTATTTTCAAATTAGGTTTTAGTAGTACTTGATTATGAAGTAGCAAATCTAATTTCCTAGAAAGGAACTCAAGCATTTTCTTGGGAGTGTAATGGTTTATAAGCAGACTGCCAGATAGTGACGTCTGTAAAAACTGTCTTCTTGTGGCTAAGCAGGGAATGTTTTAAATGTCTTCTGTATACACAAGCTGAGGGTGGACACAACTAAACCAAGAGTGTGTAGCTTGCCAGAAAAACATACTACCTTGTTTGACCTTCGTTGTTGGAACTTGTTTAACTGATGACATAATTTCAGCTCTTCTTTACAAAGCTGCTTTAGACAAATTTTTTAATCCCCTTGTTTCTGTTTATTTGTTTAGCTGACTTTCATTTGTAAACCTGGGATTAAAAAAAACATTTTTACAGAATTGTAACAAACCTGTGCTTTGTCTGGTTGTTGCTTTATTTAGGATATTAATAATCCTCCCATTCAGATGCTTCGCACTTTTAAAGCTGGTAAAATTGTGCTGTCTTTCTCTTACTAGTTTGTATTAACTTAGTCCAAAAAGCCTCCCTCGTGGGAGAGCAGGATAAATAATGTGGGTTGTGTATCACAGGAAAGTGTAAGCGTGCAGCTTCATTTAATGTAATAGAGGGCAGAGCTGGTGGAAGGGCTCAGAAGGAGGGAAGGGATCAAGCCAGTAATCTCTGCACTGGTATTCCTGGGGTATAAGCTGGTTGTAGTGCATTTGTGGATCTTGGAGAAAAAAAGAAATACAGCTTGAATGGATGCTCAGTTATGGGGATTCTGGACAAGCGCTTTAACTGAGTGGTTGGACAAGGAAGACTGTCTTCAAGAATCTTCAGAAGTTAGGAATGGCCTGTGTTGAAGGACTTGGAGAGTTCCCAGTGGGCAGAGATTGCCTGATAGAAAGCATGAACAGCAAGCAAAAGTCTACTGATGTTCCAGAGTGATTAAAAAGGAGATAGAAGATGTTGAAATCTGGATTAAGAACACTGTGTTAGTTCCATGCTGTTTGACCTGGTGACAGGAGACATACACGACATTAGAGACAAAGTTTAGAGAAGATCAGTGTCCAAGATCAGCTGAATTTTGTTTGCTTCGAAGATTACGCTGTGAAGTGCAGAGGGAGAAGAGGAAGTGGCAAGGAGGAAGCTTGGAAGGAGGGAGAATCCAATTGTCTGGGCTTTGCTGGTCTTAAAATCTCTGGGTGTGCTGTGCTTGCTTACACTAATATTCTTCTGTAAGTGCCCATAAAGGACCATCTCACAGGAACAGAGAGGCAGTGATATCCTCAGGGTGAAGCTTACTTATGAAACTGCCTGCTACGAGTTGTTAACAGGGTTGAAGCTGAAACTCAGATCTCCTGTCTTTGATCCCCAGGTTCTAACTCTTAAGGGATGCTGGTTTCCATAGGTATAAAACTTTGCAGGGAAAAGGCATGAGTCACATGGTCTGCACACACCGGAGTGAATCCCATTGGTATTTTGTAAGCTTGAGAGGACATTAACTTGCCTTTATGCTACTGCTTTTCAAACATTTAGGCTCACTGAAAGGGAGAATTCACCTGCCTTTTCCCCAGTCTTCAATTCTTTTTTTCTATCTGTGCACCACTCATTTTGCATAGGCTTCCGCTTTTTATCCTGGGGATACAAAGGAATTGCTACTGTCAAGTGATTAATTGTAACATTTTCTGTTCATAGTCTCTGATTCTGTCTCACTTTTATCCCTAGGGCTGGGAACAATGGGCCGAGGCATTGTGACATCTCTGGTTAAGGCCAACATACCTGTGGTAGCTCTTGAGCAGAATCTGGAGTATCTGAACACGGGAAGAAAAGCTGTCATGCTCCTTTTGGAACGCGAGGCTATGAAAATGGAGCAGGGAGCCCAAACCCTGGATTTCCATAACCCTGCACATCTCCAGTTCACTGTGGACTTTGATGCGTTGCGGGATGTAGATCTAGTTATTGAGGCTGTGTTTGAGAACATGGCACTCAAGAAGGAAATATTCCACAAACTATCCAGAATCTGCAAGCCAGGGGCCTTTCTGTGTACAAACACATCAGCCCTGAACATTGATGAAATAGCTTCTGCCACGAGCCGCCCACAGCAGGTCATTGGCACGCACTTCTTCTCCCCTGCTCATGTGATGAGGCTATTAGAAATAATTTATGGCCATCACACATCCCCCACCGCCATTGCCACTGCTGTGCACCTAGCCAAAGCGCTGAAAAAAGTTGGAGTGGTGGTAGGGAATTGTTTTGGGTTTGTTGGGAACCGAATGATGTTCCCATACGTTCAACAGGCAGTTTTCCTTTTAGAGGAAGGAAGCAGACCAGAAGCTGTAGATCAGGCTCTTGAAGATTTTGGGTTTAAGATAGGACCTTTCCGAATGTCTGATCTTGCTGGGCTGGATGTGGGCTGGAGGTCTCGAAAGGGCCAAGGCCTCACTGGGGCCTTACTACCTCCCGGAACACCTGCCCGCCAGCGGCACGGCCATCGCTACAGCCCACTGCCAGATCTTCTGTGTGAGAATGGCAGGTTCGGCCAGAAAACTGGAAAAGGCTGGTATCAGTATGAGAAGGCTGGGGGCAGGACAGCCAAGCCAGATCCATGGCTTCACAACTTCCTGGCCCAGTACAGAGACACCCATCACATCAAGACCCGCTTTATAGACCAGGAGGAAATCCTGGAGCGGTGTTTGTTTTCCCTCATCAATGAAGGCTTTGATATCCTGGCTGAGGGAATAGCATCAGGCCCAGAACACCTGGATGTAATTTATATCAATGGCTATGGGTGGCCAAAGCACAGGGGAGGCCCCATGTTTTATGCTTCCACTGTCGGGCTCCCTCGCATTCTGGCTAAACTGCAGAAATACTCCGAGGCGCACCCTGATGTTCCTGGGCTACGGCCCAGTGCCTTCCTGAAAAAGCTGGTAGCTATGGGGAACCCTCCCCTCAAAGAGTGGATGTCCTACCTCGGCCGGCAGAGCAACAAGCTGTGATTTCGTTGATGGCTGCTATATAAATTCAGTGGAGGCTGATCTTATGAAACAGGTGCTGTAATTGCACTGTCTTTTCCAATCAAAACCAAAGTGCTACAGGCTCATAAACAATGTCACTGACCTTCCTGGGCCTTTGCAGGGAATAATTTTGGCCGATGATTGATCTCAATCCCCCTCTTGCTGCAGGTAACCGCTGCCATCACCCACCCTTTCTTCTCAGCACCAGCCTCACCCACCTTCTTTGCACATTGCTGCCTAAAGGCCCATCTCATTTTGCTGTGCCTTCAGGTCTTCACAGCTGTACCTCTCATTCAGTCTGTCTTTGTGGAAGGGAGGGAGCAGCATCCACAGCCCACAAAGCAAATCAGGGTAGGAGGCAAGAGAGAGATGGTCACAATTCACCTGAGACTGACTGGATCTACCAGATCCTGCCCTAAGTCTATTTCCCAGTTTGTTCAGGTCTTTCCTGTGCAGCCCACCACCACTGGATTCCCTGGCTCTCCCAAAGACAGCCAGCTGGAGCCTGCTTCCTTCCCACTGCCACAAGGGGTGCAGTGCCTTTCAGAGGTGAAGTCAAATGAATTGGAGAGAGCAGGTTTGAGCAGAGAGCAAGGGGCAGGGCTGGTACCGTCCCTCCTCCCTGCTGCAGAGGAGATTCTAATAAATGACAGAAAAGCTGCAAACGCATTGACCTGCCTAACCTGCCCTGCGGTGTTGGCTCACAACTGACCGCCTGTATCCAGACTCCATCCTCTGTTATCAGTATCCCCACCCGGCTTTGTCCAAGCAGAAACATCTTCTGGCATCTCTTAAGTGTAGATATGTGTTGCCATCACCCCCCCATCTTGCCTGCCTATAGCTACCAGGTCTTGGGGCTCAGTGTGCTCTAATTGACCAGATTGAAGCCTGACCCAGCACTTACCGGGTTTTCACGTGGGCAGAGGACAAACTGAGAAGTAGATGGCTCAAGAGCTGTGCAGGCAGGAACATTGCTGCAAGCATGCAGGGAGGCGGCAGATCTCTAGCAGAAAGCAGAGAGACAGTGAGCCAAACTTGCTCCAGGCTTGATGCTTTGGGACGAAGTCTCCCATTTCTCATGTCTAGTGAATGTATCTTCCAGTCCAGTGTGGGAAAGAGGTTGGTCTGGGTTCCCTTCTCAGGAAGATTATCATTGGATGTCTAACTTTTGCTTTTTATTTTAATAAAAGTGTTTGGATTATCTAATGACAGATTATATGATATCATATGGAAAAGCAGACAAAGGAAAATGTGCTTGTTCTTTCTTTATACATACGTCCATCGCTTCTCTACACAATAGAATTAGATAATTTTCCTATTTGTGGAGGGGCTTGTGTTGGAAAAAGCCACATGCTTTTTTTTCCTAAATATATCTTATTTTGCCCTTTATCTACCCCTGTCCTTCAGTGGGTGAGTGTGCAAAACTGAGGGCAAGAAACCCTTCAGAAGTCACAAATGCCTGCTTCCAGGGAGGATTTTTCTCCAGGACCAGAGAAAAACCTAACTCTAGGCCCAGCAAACTGCTGGTTTCCCCCGAATCACTTGTGTGCCACAGATGAGAGCAATCCAGCATTTGCTCAAAGGTGAAGCGCTGCTTCCACACAAGCAGACTCCGCGTGACATGTTACACAACAGCACTGGTGGTGCTGGCGGCTGTCATGTCATCTGCAGGACAGCTCTGGACACGATGCACCACCCAGGCTAACATCCCCTCTCCTGTGCCTCATGCCCTGGTGTTCACCTGTCCTGGAGACGAGTTGGGAAAGGGCAATTCCCCTTGCAGCAGGCGCGGGCTATGTAGGAGAGGGTATGCCCTTCCTCTGTAGGAGAGACGCTGGTCTCAGGATATCGAGACCCACCAGCTTCTACCCTGTGGCCAAAATGCCTCTCCTCACCTGAAGCACTTTTGTGCTGGTGCATTTAATGTGCCCATTCCCCTTCTCATCTCCCCTCACGGAAATTAATGAGAACAGAGGCTGTCCACACTAGCAGTGTCTCTCCTGACAGAAGTTCATTTGTAAATTCGTATCGACCAAAGCAGTGCAGCATCGATCTGCCTGCTTTACGTCCCAGCCAGCCATCAGTGACATTGCCGGCGCTGGCATTCGCAGCTCCGAGAGGGCAGGCGTGAGGCTCCCCGCCGCTGGCAGCAGTGCGTGGGAGTCCCTGCCTCTCGGCTGCTCTGCTCCTGGCAGGGCGAGAGCACGCCGAAGGGCAGCCACAGCTCCCTGGCCCCCAGTCCCACCAGGGCAACAGCCTGCAGCCAGCAGGCAGCCAGATTCGGAGCCCTTGGTGCCTGCTGACGTGCAATCTAATCAGAAAGCACCAGCCTGTTCTGTGAGCCTCTTTGGTAAGTTGTTAAAATAACAGCCTTGCAAAGTCCCCAGTGAGCTCAAATATGCAGTGCTACCAGAAATATGCCCATGAGTGAAATGTTTCTTCATTTAACAGGGAGAGAACACAGCCCCACGCAGAGGAGAACTTGTTAACCACTTGGTACAGGATTAGTTTTCCCACCTGTCTTTTTAAACCAGCTAACTACTTTCACTCAGTGAGAAAATATCTGTTAAAAATGTTTTTCAGGTAAAACCATCCCTACCAGCAAGGAATGTCCCTGGCTCTGCCCACCTGTTGCAAGTCTGACCGTTCTAAGCTATGTGAGCATGAGCTGAGGTTGTACGGCTCTCCAGCATGGCGAGGCCTTGGCGACACACACTGCAAGCTGGCTCTAGTCCATCCTTAATCTTTGGGTCCTGCTTCTACTTTCATGTGAGTGTCTGGCTGCAGATCTACACTTTCTGCACAGTGGGGACACTTGCTTTCAGTGCTGAGGTTATTCGGTTTCAGCCTTGCAAGTACCCATGGTCTCTCCCATGCAGCTGCATAATTGTTAGATGTCTTTAATTAAGTCAGTGAACTCTGCCAGTGCAGCAGATGCCTCCATTAACTGCTCAGCCGCAGGCATTTTGCAAAACAGTAAAGAATGGGAGTGCACCGAAGGAGAGAATTGCTTTAGCTTTGATCAGCGTCCCCTGCAGCACTGGGCCTTCAAAGGGAGACAAAAAGCTCCCTGCCTTATGGCATGCTAAGAAGCACTGTCCTGCAGCGCATGTCCAAATTGGACAGAGCACTTGAGTCTTATCAGAAGCACCTACACCCGTTTCTGTAACCCATAGTTCACCTTCCTTCACTTTATTTCTTTTTAACAGAAAGTGATCTTGCAGTCCAGGCTGGGTCCGAGAGCAGCTCTGGAGGTGAAACAGCAGTGGAAAGGGAGAGCTTCGTGCCAGCAGGTAGAAGAGGCGGTTCTCCATGGGCCAGCGGTCTCGTGGGAGCTGAGCTGCATCCCCTCTTTGCTGCTGATGGGCTCCAGGGAACAGGAGGACAAGAGGACACTGTCAAAGAAACACCTGATTTTGCGGTCAGTTTCTCCTCTGCTTGCAAACAGCTGAGCAAGGTCCTGAATGTGTGCAGATTTCAGTGGGATTTCGGCAAAACTTTAGCAGGTAAGCCTTGACGAGTGATGCAGAAAGCACACTTTCCAGTGCAATTAACACTGGAGGCATTTAAAATCTAGAGGCCTGTGAAGCTCCCTCAGTCCTGATGACCAGTGGCGAGGAAGGCTCAAAGCCCCCTGCTCGGAGCAGCTGGACACCCATCTCCTGCCCAGTTAGGCTGAGTATAAAGGGTCCCATCCCTGAGGCACGGTGTAAACCTCCCTGCCACCCTCAGCCAGCTACGATTGCTTTTGTCCTAGCAATGAAAACCAACCCCAGAAACGTCCCTTCAGCCCGGTGAAAAGCTGTCTGTTGAGCCGTGGGCGAACAGCCTGCTGAGAGGGAGAGGTTGTAGCCCCTGCTTGCACGTCCCAGGAGGCGAGGGCATAAACTGGGACACAGTCATGTGTGCCCAGGGCTCACCTGGCACTGAGATGAGTAAGGAGGAGGGAGTAAAAGACTCCCCGGGACCATGGAAAGGCAGGAAGGGCAGCAGCAGACCAGGGAGGTGCTGACTGCCCGTGTGCATGCCACTGAAAGGAGCCAGGTGTACGGCGGCGGGTGAGCGTTCCAGCCCTCCCACTCTGGCGTCCAGCCCATCTGCCGAGGCAAAGCGCTCGTCCCCGCTCCTAGCAACGAGGGAGGGTTCAGTTCAGAAGGGACCAGCAGGACCATTTTGTGCAGCCTTCATCATAACACAGGCCAGAGGCTTTCCCCTATGAGCCCCACACCATCCGGCCAGTTAAACTCCATCCTCCAGTGCATTTGCTTTGAGGGGGGAAGGGTGCTGTGGGTGTGCAGGTGGGGAGTGTTGCGTAAATGCATATGGCAAACAGGTTTGGCAGCCTGAGCAGGGGACAGGACACTGCACAGGGTAGGAGCTGCTCACCTGTACGCGCTGTTTTGGTGGGTCTCAGCCTTGTGCCTGGCTCAGCACCAGTGTGAGCGGTGAAACATCCCAGGGGCAGCATCGCCGCAGGGAGCTGGTCTGTGCTGCAAGTCAGGGACAACGGTCAGAGGTTGCTCAAAGTCTCAGTGCAACTCTGTGCTCTGCAGTTATGACCCATATCCCTTGTTTTCCCCCATGAAACGCATAGCTGATCACAGCGATGCACCTGCAGCTTGGTTGTTCTTAAGCTCTTTTTGTTGGCAAGAAGCAAAGGATTCTCTCAGCGCATCTTCAGGAGGCTGTACAGCATGGGAACACCTCTGGGATCTACTCCAAGGACAGACCCCAAAGGAACTGTCTGGGAATATTCTGGAGAACACAGAAAAACAGGTAGTTTTTGACTACTTCTGACAAAGAGCTATTGGGTACTGTACAAAGATAAGTGACTACGAAAATGACCAGTTTGATTTCTTTTCTAACAGAAAGCTGACTACAGCTCTCTTAGTACTGAGCAGGGGAGCAGTATAAACACAATTTACTTTCAAATATGCCAGGGAAACAAGCCCACTACTACACTTAGGAAACCAAATAATGTAGCCACTGCTCAAGATAAATCCAAACTTTAATTTTGGCCCAAAGATATGATTGTTGGAAAATAACAATACACTTTCATATCATTATTAACAAAAATTATATCTACTGATTATTTTACAAAATGGAAGACAAAGTTTATCAGTGTTTTTAAAATCACTGCATGCTTAGAAAGAAATGGTTTTCCTGATTAGATGGCCTGAGAATAAGTAGCATGAAGATTAAAACACAAAGCAAGAACTGCCTGTGCCACGGGCCACGCGTGCAAGCAGCTCAGTCTCCTGCTCCATTGACTCTGGCACTGCAGGGACGATCTGTGTCCACCTGTCTCATAAAATAGCCAAGAGCCACACACTTGGAGCACCCCAAATCACTTGTAATCGAGCCTGCTTGCCTCCTTCTCCCCCTCCTTGGAGGCTGCGGTCCGGATGCGAGGGTGCGTCACTTGCAATTGAGCCTGCTTGCCTCCTTCTCCCGCTACGTGGAGGCTGCCATCCACATGCAAGGGTGCCTGGATCCCGTTTAACGGGCCCGGTGGGGTGCAGAGAGGAGCTCCGCATGCCCCATCATGGCAGGGATGCAAGGGAGATGCTGTGGGGAGCTGGCTGGCCCTGGAGTGCCTGGCACCACTCCCCACTGGCATCGCTCATCCCTGCTGGGAGCCAGGCTGGCTTAGGGCTGGTCGCTGCTCATCCACGTGTGGTCCCGCTGCTACAATCTTGAAAATCGGTTAAATACCATAATGGGTGGTGAGCCCCTGGCCCAGGTTGCCCAGAGAAGCTGTGGCTGCCCCATCCCTGGAGGTCTTCAAGGCCAGGTTGGATGGGGCTTGGAGCAACCTGGGCTGGTGGGAGGTGTCCCTGCCCAGGGCAGGGGGGTGGAACGAGATGATCTTCAAAGTCCTTTCCAACCCAAACCATTCTATGATTATCTGAAAATTTGCGGCCGGTACCCCTGCGCGCGGAGCCGGTGTGGCACAGCCGCGTAGGGCCCCCGCGGGGCTGACCCGCCCCGGGGGACACCGCGACCGANTGCGGCTCGGCGCCTTCTCCTCCTCCTCCTTTTCCTCCTCCTCCTCCTCCTCCTCCTCCTCCTGCTGCTGCTGGCCGCTGCGGCGCGGGGGCTGCGGGCGGAGCGGCGGGCGCCATGAGCGGGGCGGCGGCGGCGGTGAAGAGCGAGAAGCTGGACGAGGCTCAGGCGCTGGCCCGCAGCTGCGCGGGCAGACCCGACTTCCAGCCCTGCGACGGGCTCTCGCTCTGCGCCACCCACAGCCACGGCCGCTGCTTCCGCCTCCATTGGTGCTGCCACCTGGGATGGTGCCACTGTGAGTGAGGGGGAGGCAGCGCGCGGCCCCCAACCCTCCTAACGGTCCTTAACGGTCCTTAACGGTCCTAACGGTCCCGCGCCGCCCCGTCCCGTCCGGCGGCGCGGCTGGGTGGGTGCCGGCCGGCAAGCAGCCCGACCCCCGGAGCTGCCCCGGTCCCGGCGGGACCCCAAACTTGAGGGCCGGTGCCGGAGGTGGGGGGGGGCAGGGAGCCGGTTGGGGCGGCGGTGGTCGGGAGAGTTACCTCAGGGCCTCCGGGCGAGGGGCGAGCTGGCTGTGGTGCTGGCGGCGGCGTGTCCTTTTTGCTGAGGAACCGTTCACCGGCTGCTCCGTTCCCGGTTCTAATTCTTCTCTTTCTACAGGCGTACGGTTTAAAATCGGTCGAGTAGAGAAGTAAGTGCCGTAGGGTATTTAATAGCAGATAGTTGCCGTTTCGAAACCCAGCGTCGATCCAACTCTGTTGAAAAGGCACCCGACGACTTTAATGTCTATATTCAAGATACTGATGTGTGTAATCATGGAGGCTGGGATTGAACTGTGGATGTCCAAACATAGCTGGATGAATAATTAATCGCATAGAGCCTGGAAGAGCTGGCTTTTCGAACAGCGTGTGGGTATGAGGTCGGGAAATGGTGATGGAGATGTGTGCTTAGGGCGTGTTGTGTTTTGGAGATGTTAAAGCCTGGATGGCCGGGGTTAAAGCTGGACCCCTACCTGAGGGTTTCTTGGTGCTGTGAAGGTGTCCCTTGGCTCCTGACATCCTGTTCTCCTTTTAAGTTCGTCGCCGTCTCTCCTTGTAATTTAAACTCCTGCATGGTTTCCCCTCCACACACACTTTTTGGAAATTTTGCTTAATGGGGAAAAGAGCCTGCCTAGAAAGCCTTGCTTTTATTTCGAGGAAAGCTTCTATTTGAATTAAATACACATTCTAGGAATTTTGCTTTGATTTGGGAGTTCATTTGAAATAAATTGAGAGCAAAGGTTCTTCTCTCTGTGCCCTGAAATGCGTACTATGTGGTGGCGCAACTGGCTAGGCGAGAAGGTGCCATAGTCACCTGCTGCACAGGGACAGGGATGTCTCGTTGGCATTTCATCAGTGACACAAAGGCCTTCAAGTTATGACCTAGATGTATTCTTCTTTTCCAGAATTTCTCTGGTCTCAGTTATTTGTGGTCACCATCAAGATATATGAGCTTATAAGCACTCTGGAGTACAGGATCTGAGCTCAAGCTGGTGTTTATAAATAAACTGGAGATATGACCTGAAATCAGTTGGGGATGGTCCTGGGAAGGGGAAGTCAAATGTGGAGCTGGGAATGCCTGGAGAAGTGACATTGCAGAGAAGGATCTGGGGATTAAGATGGATCACAAACTGAGTGTGCGTCAGCAGCGGGAGGCCTTTGTGGTAGAAAATCCACAACCAGAACCCGAGCCTTCACTTGGGGATGCATTAACAGGGGCATTGCAAGCGTGCAATTTAATTAGGCTCTTCAGCTCAGTAACGATGAAACCAGACTGATGGGCTTAGTTCTGAGCATTGCACTTTAAAAAGCTGTAGGAGAACTGGGGAGGTTCTGTAGGAGATCACAGTGATCAGCTTCGAAAATATGATTTACAAGGGGGTGCAAAAGCAAAGGGGTTGCTTGAGCGGTAAAAGATTGATGGAGGGAGATGAGCTTTGCAAAGTGTAAAAAGCAGCCTTGCAAGGAAAGCTGTGTTGTAGTCCTTCGCTACACCATGAGTACCACAGAGTACTTAAGAAGGTGAGGAATCGTGCTCTTTAAGGGCCTTTAAGGAAGGCTTAGACTGGTGTCTCTTAGGAGATACACTGAGCTGATTCCCTCTTGGAAGGACCACTCAAGATCCCATCCAATCCTTAGCTTCACTGTGGCAATCATAAGATTTAAAAATAATAATAGCTTTTGCAAGAAGTACAGACTTCCTTCTTAATTCCTCCTTTACAGCTAAGGAAACTTTGAGATACATTTGCCCATGAAACTATGATTTCAAATGAAGGAAGTCACATACCTCATTTTCTTGTTTTATCTTCTGAAAGCCATGAAGAAGCGCTCTCCCTTCTTGCCTGCTTATTTCCTAATGCAAATTTCAGAGCTAAGGATCTCTTTGTATCCTGCTCCAGCAGAATGACTTGAGTTGGACTTAAAGGGGTAAGAATGAAGGACTATAATGGAAAATTGTATAGAGGTCAGAGATGTAATTAAACAGTGGTGGGAGTTATCTTCCATAAACGCAGTGCTGTAATACTGACTTGGGAATCCTCAGAGGGTTCTTGAAAGTGGTTTTCTGTGACTCTTAAGGGCTGTATTGGGGTACAGGAAGCTCTACATCAATTAAAACGGCCTTTGAAGTATTATTTTCCATCAGTGTCCAAGATCCTGGAGAATGTCAACTCAGTTAAAGTGCACTTACACTGAAAAATGACAAAAACTCACCACCGCTATGAGTAGATTGTCTCCTCATGTGTATTCAGGATCACATCTGCTTACTTCAGTGACAGAAGCAATTTAGTGTTGCAGAGCCACTTGGCTATAGAAATAATAATTGAGAAAGAACCTAGTCTGAATTCCCCAAAGCCATTTTTGTTGGCACGCTCTGAAGTGAGCAGTACTTTAAGCGCTCTCTTTACCTCCGATGTTTCTCTGTCCATGAAATGGCAATAATAGCTGGCAGGCGAGATCACAGGGACTGTTTAGTGTATCCAAACAGCTCTGAGAACCTCAAGTGCTCTGGGTATCTGTATGACTTTTGTGTCTAAGCCTGAGAGTTTGTTTCGGGTCATTTTCAGTCTGTTTCGGGCGTGGTGAGGAGTAGATTTCCCTGTGAGATGGGAGGTGGTTCTGTGATGTGCCCCTGTGCCTGGGGAGCTCTGAACCCAAATAAAACCTCCATAAGCAGGCACATGCAAAATGTGCAGCACCGGTGGGCTTGGGGAGGCCGCAGATGGGAGGGGACGTTGGGTGTCATTGGAGACGCCTGGCTCCGTGGGCATGCAGGGTCCAGGAGAGCAGGCAGCACCTCGTATCCTTCTGCAATAGATGTCTACAACACCCTTCCCCTGTGGGCTGTTAGACATCCGTGCGCCTGCCAACTCCTGTCTCCATGTGGAAGCGGGATGAGAGCTCAAACCTTCGGCGTCCTCTTCCCTGCAGGGAAGAAGGTGTTGGCCCAAGAGGTGTTCTGACTTCAGCCCCTACATTTGTCCTGTTACACGTTTCTCTTGCTTGCAGTGCGCCCTTCCAGTCTATCCCTGCGTGCATCCTGCTTGCCAAGGGTGACAGCCCCCTCTTCACCTTCCTCCCCTCCCCTCTGACAGCCTTGTGGGATTCTGTTTATTAGATGCAGGTTGAGAGCCTTAAATTACTCAGATCAACTTCTGATTGGAGAAAACATGCACCAGAGGCAGGTCTGCAGCAAGGTGCCTGCCTTCCTTTCCTCACCTCTGCGTTTCTGCTGCGGCTCTGATTTGCACTGATGCTGTCTGCGAGGCTGCAGGCTGTGTGGTGGTACCTGCTTCTGTCAGAAGGGATCACACCCTTGGGGTTACATCTCTCTTGACAGCAGGACTTTGACTGTGTTTTGCTAATTTTACTTCCTAAGAATTAGCTCACCAGAGAAAGCACCACACTTGATACAATTACAAGATTAGCTTCATCCCTGGACAATGCAAAAATAGGGTATTCTGGTGCAACTGTGTTCATTTTTTAATCTTAATATCTTGCATTATGTTGAACACCTGGCAAAACTCTCAGTACGTTATGTTGCTGTTATCAAAAATACGTTATTAATAATGGTTCCACAATACTAGTTTCAGAGCAGTTGCGTCAATACGTAGTAATTGTGCTACCTTGCATTAGCCTTTCTGTGATTTTTTTTTTTGCCCTGGTTCAGCATCAAAAAAACAGGCTTTTAGTTACTTAAAGCCTCTTGTATATCTTATACTGAAAAATACATGCGGCAAATAAATTTCAGTTCCACCACTTCTGCAAGTTTCAGCTGTTTAGACCATTTACAAGAAAACAAACCGAGCATGGGTGAAAGCTGTGAGGTTTCCTTGAGGTGGTCAGAAAGGGAAAACAGTTGCTAGGCTCAGACATGTAAAAAGAATGTGGTGGTAGTATAGGTTTTTAAAAATACAAATGGTCCTCCGCCCTTGCATTTTGCTAAGTGAGTGTAACACTTGCAGGTGTGCCTTGAAATAGCTTCCTGCTCCCTGGTGTGCATCACGTAATTATGAGACCGCTACGCCCAGAGTTTGGATCCAGACCTGGCGGTTTCTGCATGAGGTCAGGCAGGCTTGGCAAGAAACCCAAGAAACCGTCATTCCTCAGCCAAGAGGAGAAAATGGGTTTATATGATGGGTGGCATGCCAATGAAGGGCATGTGTTTTCTGGGTGGTTTTTGGGAGAAGGACTTATCTGATTTTGGCTGTGCCAGCACACATTCTGGGGATACAGAATCAGAGTATATTTACATTTCTTGTTCATCTGCTTGCTGAACAGGGAGACCGGGGTTTCTCTTTGCTCTCAGATCAAGCTCCATCGCTTCCTCACTGTGTCTGTTTTCCGGGCATCTGCAGGTCCCCCAGAGGTGAACCAGCCAGTCACAGGTTTGGGTCTGTGGTCGGTCTCTGCTGTGTGCTTGGGCGGTGAGAGGTGATTATCAATCTCCCACAGCTGCTGCCAGGCAATGAAGCAAATCAGCACAGTCATTGCACCTGTATGTGTGTGTGTACTCTGAGCAGGTATTTGTTTCTTACATTCTTCTCTACTTGAAATAGCAGTAGTTTTATTTTATAACATTTTAAAATAAAAACATTCGGTTTCTGTCCCACAAAAGTGGTGAAAGCTCTCTGTTGAGGCCAGCCTTCGTTCTACCTCTTCCTGAGAGAAAGATGTGGTGTTGTGTGTCCATCGCATCTCCTGCCTGCCCTCTGGCAGTGTACACATCTTGGCCCCACATGCCAGGTGTGGGTATTTTCCCCTGCTACCTAGTGGTGTGTGCAGCATATAAGTAGCTCTGTGCACACAAGTAGCATTTCCGTGGTGTCTCTCCCACCTCTCAAGCAACAGAAGCTATCAGCAGGGGCTCTGACAATCTTTGAAGCCCATGTAATTATTCAGACCCCAGTCTGCCTGTGGGAACCGTAAGCAGGGAATCAGCAAGGCAGCATTCCTTTCCTGTAACAGACCACCAGTAAGTGAGCTAAAATGGTTATTGAAGGTATTCAAGTGCGCTGTGACAGAGCTTGGGGGTCTAAAGAGGAGTTGTCTGCCAGCCAGCCAGCTTCTGTTGATCCCTCCATGTTAGAGAAGCAGCTACAGCCCTGGAGGGGGTCCTAAAATAAGCCCTGGGGTGCTCTGCAGCATTGCATGCACTGTAGATCTCCAAAAGCCTTCCTTTTGTTCTGGTGGGTTTTCTTTGTGTTGGTTTCTGGTGGCCACGAAACTCTTTGCTGCATCCAGGAGAGAGCCAAAGGGCAGTAGTGTACCAGTGCTTTATGTGTATCTCTGTCTCAAAAGGTGACGCAGACTGGAGCTTACTGGAAGTAGCCAGCCTGGCACTAGTGATGGCAACTTGAATTTCCAGCACTGCTGTTCCACAGGGCAAAACTATATCCTGATGACTGAGTTGTTGGATAAATGTGAAAAGGGAGTTGCAACATAAGTATGTTTTAAATTTGGAGACTGAATATTTGGAGTAGCTGATACATTTTTCTTTGTAGAAAACTGTCTAAACAGGAATGGAGCAGTGGGGCTAGGAACTCTGGGGCTGGGTGTTCTCTGAAAACACAGCTTGTGTTGGTGGGAGGGTGATTACAAATCCTAGGAGAAATAGGCATTTTTCATTTGCTTTTGCTGTAAAATGGATTTGAACATCTATCCAGTTTAAGTCTGTGTATCTGGACAAAATGTTTGTGCACAAGCAAGGCATTATGTTGAGCACCAGCAAGAGCTGCGGAAAGGTGAATTTTTCAGCTTGTAATGGGAAAAGACTTTTAATGAGGATTTGCTGCCTGTGGCTGTGCAAGATCTTCTCTTCACCTGTGTTTTGAAGAGCTATGATATTCTAGCTTCATTTCACTAAGCTGTACACAATGAAGGAAAGAATGTCAGCTTAATATATTCTGAAGTGTGATTCTAAGGGAAAACACTTATCTGCCAGTTTTTATGGGTGCACCATTCTGGACCTGGATTGAGTTTTGTTGCTCTGGGTTTAGTTATAATCCGCAAATCACAGTATGAATGTGCTATTGAAGCTGTGTCTCAGAAAGAGAACCCACATGTGTAGATTCATCGTGCCCTGTGGGAACATCGGCGCCTTTGACAGAACCTGCTGGCGTTCATTTTGAAATCCTTACTATAGTGCAGTTATGTTTAGAGACATGTATGTTCTATTATTATTGTTATTCTTAGCAAAAACTCTGATACCACTTAACAGGAATAGACCACAGGAAAACCTTTGAATTCAACTTACTTGCTTTAAGTACATCTTGTAGGACTAACTCTTCTATGCCTCATACGGGATTGAATAGAAATTACTGTACTTCTTTCTCCAAAAGTCCTGAGAAAAAGGGGCCTTGTGTAGCAAAATGCTTTCTGCCAGCCAAAAACTCTTGTTTGTCATGCATGACTATGAGGCTGTTTCGTAATCTGTCTGTCCATCTGAGGAGCGTGATTCACAAAGAATTATATCTGCTTGTCCAAAACTCAATGATCTGATGGTACGAGCCTCTCAGAGTTGCAGATTAATGACACCTCTCCTCTGTAGCTGCTTGAAGGGTTAACCTGCTGTTCTCATGAAGCCTGCTCAGGACTAGCCTGAAATGGCGAGCCTGTAGATGTTTCCTACCGGAAACAAGTACTTCCAAAGGAAAAGGGTTGGTGCTGTTGTCGGTGAATTCAGGACATTCTGAACAGCTTCGTGGTGAAGGCTGAGCCCCTGCTCCTGCTCAGTGGTCTTGGTTCTGGTAAAAGGCTTCAGGCCCTTTTCTCACTGCAGAGTAACAGCTCAAAGATAAAATTTGTACCGGAGTACAGTGCCTGTGGCAAGTGCATGGCTTCCTTCCTGGACTCTGCAGGTGAGGAAATCTGTTTGCCAGCTTGAATCTGTGAGCATGCTTACTCTGAGCGCCTAAATGCAAAAGTGTACGACTGCAACACCTTCTGACACATTATCCTTACTCTTGTGGTTGCTGATGGATGTTTTGTGTGTCTTAAACTGCAGCCCATGGTCATATCCTTGAGTTGCCCTGAGACAAACTGAGTCACAAGACTGTCATCTTCATGGTTTCCATCCTGCAGAGCTGACTGTGTGCTCAGGTTTGCTGGAAGCACTGAAGAGGACTTTCAGCTACTTGGCACAGGACCTCAAATTTTCCTAGGAACACCTGTGTACTCATCAAGAATATGTTTTGTTGCTGCTTATGTGGATAAAACCAGCAGAGCTGGGCTTGTAGAGAATGGACATCCTGGGGATGTTTTTTATGTAATGGCTCTCAATTTAACCAACGCCGCCTTACACTTCATGACTCACTTCAAGCCTTGGTAACTTAGTTCTGCACATTGATAAGGCTATACCAGAAATTCTTGTTTCTGTAAGGGACAAAAAGCAAAATGCTTTACTCACAAACATTGTAAGATTTTCCAGAATGTTAGCTCTGACAGTGTGGGCTTAGCTGTTGATGGATGGCACAAGCTTATACTAATGTAAAAAGCTGGTTGACAGTAGATTGGATTCCAGGTATTGTGTATATATATGTGTCTCTCTCTATATATATGCAGAGAGAGAGAGAGAAATACATATATATATACGCACAGAGAGATAGCGAGAAATACGTATATATATGCAGAGAAAGTGACCCTCTTTTAGTGTGGTTTTCATTCCAGCACCTTCATGAATTTATCTGTCCGCAAGATACAGAGTATGTTTTCATAATGGCTTTGATTCTTCCACTAATCAATTTTTATGTAGTGACTGATCACAGAATTCAAGAAGTGCAGTTGATGCAATTTAGAGATGTTTTTGCCAATAGTTCAGTATATTCACATAGATGGAAGTCAAAAAAACTACTGGGAAAGTAAAATCTGATTGCTTGGCAACTGTGCCTTGTTTTTAATATACCCATACTTTAATTTAGGCAACGTAACAGTTGGAATTTATATATAACCTATGTTGTAAAACAATTTCAGCAAGAGGCATGCATTTGTATTCTTGCTGTCACTGGTGGCTGCGGAGCTTGAGAGCCCACATGTGTGTTTGCAAAACTGCTTGTTTTGCTTGTGTGCTTGCACCCAGCCCTGAAACCTTTTCCCTGCTGCGCCCAGAGAGAGCGTGGTCTGCTGTCATCCCTCTCCCTGCGTGATGCTGGTGCTGGAGCACACCTGCAGCCCTTGCAGGCAGGGTGCTTGGCTGCTTCACGCTTCATGCTGTGTAGCTGCCTGTGTTGTTTGGATTTCAGTGCTTTGCTCATCCTGAGCCATGTTCCACTCACAAGTGCCCCTTGTCCCTGGTAAAAGGCTTGGACACCATCAGCTGTGTCAGGGTGGACTGGTCTTCTGCAGTCCACCAGCATTAGCCTGTCTGTAGGCAGGGGAGGCAAAAGGAGACACCTTTTTCTTTGTTTTTCCTACCCTGTGGCATGAGATCTCGGTGCTCCCCAGCTGGTGCTGTGGGATCTTGGCCCTCTTGGTGTGAAACTGAAGGCAATGCTTTTACCTTTCTGCCAGTGTTCGTGTACCTTGCCACAGCAGCAAGTGCTGAGTTTGCTCCCACCTGCGTCGTCCAGCTGCTTGGAGCCATTTGCCCGCAGTGGCACTCTGTGACGTGATGGCCCACCTCCTCTGCCTCCAAGGGTGGTACTTGGTTTTTTATTTTTTTGGGCAGAGCATTGCTGGATCCCACTTTCCTCTGAGGGAAGGGTTGGCACAGTATACCTGCACTCATCAGCTCCACGTGGTGACGTATACTGGGCATAAGCAGGGAGAGTAGTCCTTTAAATTCTCCAGAAATGGGTTTGGCAGAGGCTTGTAATAGAAATACAAAGATTGGTTTGAATGAAGCATGAATGGAAACGTGTGTAGATGGGTACCAGAAGAAGTGATAGGATGAGAGTTAAAAGAATGGCCTGTATTGAGAATGAGGATGCTGTTCCCAGCAATTGAGTTGATGAATGTGGTGTTTGTCAAGCCCAGGAGGCTCATGCTCTGGTAAGGCCACCGCACAGATGACTTGTCAGCAGGAGAGCCTGTACACTGACACAGCAAGGAAGCAGCACAGGTACAGCACATCACACATGCCATTGTTTCTCCTGTCAGCCCACCAGAAAAACAGGGTGTAGCTGCAAAGAGGTGTCTTGTTTCAAGCTACAAAAACCAGCCTCCTGCCTCAGCTGTCTGTCTGGGCTGGCTCCCGTGGGTGCAGAGTGTGGGTCTTTCTTGCATAGTACAGTCCTTTGGAGAGGGTTTTCCATTCAAGAACCCACAAGCTGTTCTGCTAATTTGAGAATTCACAGAAAAACATGCCCATTGCATACAGGGGCTCATGGCTGCCCCCCGGCAACATGTGCTACGCACCTGGGAGACAACTAACTTCTCTCTCTAGTGCCTGTGGTTTCTCTATACCAAGAAATGCCTTCATTTTCTAGGTAGCTTCTGACACTGATCTGTGCTTATCCTTCTTTGTTACCACATCAACTGACGGTCTGCATGAAAATGATGGAATGCAGAAACTTGAGCAGATGGTGCACAGGGATGGTTTTGTAGAATAAATATTTAGCACTGAGCCATTTTTTTGCTATCTTCTCTACTGAATTTAAAAAATATCTAGTGTAAGCTGGGGATAAAATTTTTCAGGGAAACGTGCAGAGTGGCTCTTCTCCCCTTTGGGGGTAGCTTTGGAAAGGGATGTTGGAAGGCAAATATGCTTAGGTTCAGCGCTCGTGTTGCAATGGGCAGCGCATAGCTGCTGTGCTCATGGTAAGCTGTGCTGGAGGTACCTGAGACTGTCTGCTATGCTTGTCATGCCTGCACTGCGGGGTGTGTGTTCTCCTAACCCAGTGTGGGGCGGTGCTGGGACTGAGGTTAGTTGTACCTGTGATGTGTGGCACTTCTCACAGGCACTGAAAGGAAAGAGCTTCTTTCAGAACGCACATGTGGTGTGCATTGTTGTTCAGTGCTTTTCTGGATGTCAATATTCTGTCTTTTACAATGGTTATTAAGCAAATATGGCCCCTTTAAGAGGGTTTATGGCTCCATGAAACATTTCTCAAGCCTCCAGGGATGCTCTTTCTTTAAGTCTGGTAAATCCATGTAAGAAATGAGAGGAGAGAGCGGGGATGATAGAAGGAAGCTTCAGGGCCTATTTGCATTTAAGAGTTACCTGCTTAAGCAGACGTGCACAGAAAACCCTGAAAGGCTTAGACAACTCACAGCATGTACCGTCATGATCCTTTTTGTATTTAAAACAAATCAACTCAAAAGGGCATTAAAATACAAATTTGGTGAAGAAAAACTTTCTGGTTTTTTTTTCCCTCTCTTTCTTGGTTTCCTGTGAAAAGCTTATGGCTCATCAAGTCAAGGGCTGTCACAGCTGTCTCTCTCTATACAGCAATGAGAGGGAACACCTCTCCTTCACATGAGAAGAGAATTGGCAGCTGTACAAAATTGCTGCTGGGGGAGCCACTGTAGAAACATTGCTAGACTGGCTCTTTTCCATGCTTGGATGAGGTCGGGAATGGGACAGATTTGTTAGTGCTCTGGTTTAGGTGCTTCTGTGAGAAGGTGCTTCAGGCAGGTCAGAGCCTGCTCATGTTTCCTGGTGTATTTCTAGACTGCTAAGGTCCTGCTGTGTGATTTCTTTTTCTTTTATGGTGGCGGTGGGGTAACTGGTGGTCCTTTGCAGAGTTGGCTTGTGTCCTTGGAGTCTCTCTTGCCATCCCTTACTGTGCCTGCTAGCTATGCCAGAAGCACTGGAAATGCGCAGGGTGCTCTGTTTGCATTCCCTACACTAGAAATCTGTTTGAACAATCTGAGTGCTTTTTAAAAGTTGTTTGGAAAAGCACAGGGTGAAAGTATCACTTGCATTAAGGTGTTGCATATCTTTATGAGGTTCCTTCAACCTTGACAAGCATTTTAGGTATGCTTCATTATAACCACCAATGCCACAGTTCAGCTTTACTTGAGCTTGCACTATAAATCTGACAGTGCCTCAGTGTCCTAAAATATTTTTCTTTTCCTCTGGTGGCTTATTCCATGTCTCATGTTCCCAACGCAGCCCATAATGTTTTGCCAACATGATGGCTATTCCTTACAATACAAAGAAATAGAAACCAGGTTAGCAGGGGTTTTTTTTACGTGCTGTCTGTAGATGCACTCTGGGTTTCTCCTTCCATTTGTTCTCGCCCCTCTGGAAAAGCTATTACTGTGCTCTAAGCAAAGTGTAATTTAAAGCTATTACAGTCCTTGGTGAATATTTATGGTTAGGGCAATCTTTGTTTGCAAAGGTTTGTTGTCCTAAGCTGTGCATATAACTGGAGAGAGGAAGAAGGAGGAAAGCCAGAGGCAGTCATTTTGTCCACTGTCGCAGCCTGCGGGGCTGGAAGGCAGCATCCCCGTTTAGGTGGTTAGACCAGTATCACGCTTTCAGATGCCCCTTCTACTCTGCTGAATGTTTCTGAAAAAAAGGTGTGGTGGGTACCTTGAGGAGGCTTAGGGTGCTGAGCGCCCTTCAATATACATCTCCAGATTGTGGGCTGAGAGCTTTGCCTTAGTCTGTAACAGAGGAAAACCCTCTGTCTGCCCCAAATTTCTGCTTTTTCAGTGGTGAAATGATAGCCGGTTCCTTCCCATGCACAGGCTGGGGCTGACCGCGGGCCAGTCTGTTATGGCAGAGCTGTCTGCCACCTGTGCCACCCACCGCCCCGGGGATCTTGGAGAACCAGCTGGGTGTTTGACAGTTTAGACGTTGTCCTTGGGCTACTGTGCCAATCCAGGCAGCAACACACTACTCCAGCTTGTAGCTGTCATCACCTGCGAGACAACTTCATTTAGACGTCAGAGGGGTGTGCATTCAGTCAGCTCTTCCTAAAGAGACAGACTTGTCTCTCCTGCTACACTGGTGAGAGATGAAACAAGTCCCACTGGAAGAATGCTTGGTAGTTCTCCATCTCTTGCTATGAAGAAAGCCAGTGCTTGAGAAGCTGATCTCCAAGATTTCCCCACGCAGAGAGATGTGGAAGAGTCCTTGTGTTGTCAACTCTCCTTAGACTAGTGCAGAATCCCTCCAAGCCAATACTGTCTCCTGTTACACACACATTATGAATACTTGCTTTGCCTTCACTCCTGCAAAGCGGTATTTAATTAGATATATCCCCCCCCAATGTTCTTCATAGTGGGACTGAATTCCTTCCCATGTAAGCTGATTTTTTTTTTTGGCAGGGTTGTGTGTGGCAAATAGGAGAGCCTCTCATGGCTGGAGTGAGAATCCCAGCTGACTTTGCAACCCAAGATCACTGGTGCTGTTACAAAGGTGTAGGTTCAAGCAGAAACAAGTCACCAATGCTTAAAGAGCAGCTCTCTGCTGTTGAACCATGGGAACCGACTGCACGCAGCCTTTACGTACCCTTACTTGGTGCGAACACGCAGCTGCCCAAGTGTCAGCCCATGTGCTTTGCCCTGCGTTTGTGGTCAATGCTTCAGCCTCCCCGAATCACACACCACAGCCAAAGGCACTGAAACCTCTGGTGAGATCGGAGCTGGTTGTCCTCCAGCACACCTCGGCTAGGTGCTGTCACCACAAGCGCTCAGCCAGCTCGGGTGTGGGGGAGCAGTTCTGAAGCCATGCGGGTTAAATTGTGCCACCGTACATTAAATAGTATATGGTTAGCAGGTTTGCGTTAACCCTGTCGATTTTTGGAGAGTAGATGAGAGCAGATTGAAGGTGTAGAAGTCTTTGCCCAAGCAGCTGCAGGGGAAAGAACACATATGAAAAAAGCTTTGTATGTTTCAGTTAAAAGGTATCTAAACGTCTTGTATGCAAACAAATATACACAGTATGCGTCGCTGACTTAGACTCCTAAGATCCACGGCAATCTTACTGTTTTTTGAAGCACATTGCCATTCACGTTGCTCTTTATTAGGAAAAAAAAATCCTTCAAGGTGGCATTTTGAGAGGGCAAAATTCGAGAATTTGTTATGAGAAACCTTACTGCTGAAAGATGGATTTATTCTTTTTTTTTAATGTGCCAAGCACATTAATGAGTGTCAGAGGTAAACTAGAACGCTGGGACAAAGGGAAGTGGAGAATAAAATGTTTAAGCAGCACCTCTGCTTATTTCATGGTTAAGTTATTTTGTATTAGCCACGGAAATTGCTGCTGTGTCTGTTCGGTGAGGATGCATGCAGACTGCTCAATTAGCAAAAAATCGGAGAGAAATGACCTCGTGGCTTGCTTCTGAAGGCTTGTATTTGTTCTTTGTAAGCAGGAGACACTATAATAGAGCTTCCAATCAATCGACCACATAGTTCTGGTGATCAATGTACAAATAGACTTTATATGTATATATGTTGTATGGAAGCATGTGTCTACTTTTGGAGATAAAATATTTTCCAAGTTGCATGAGTTTGCTTGAGATCTGCAGGTCATGGTAGAGCTCACTGCTCTGCTGGATTCTGCCTCAGCCTGCTGGCAGGTGGCAGTGGAGGCGTGGAGCCAAGGCTTTGGTGAGCAGCATCCATCTGATTTGGCAATAAAAATCATATTTCTCTGCACAGAGAAGCAGGGAGATGAGCACTGTCCAATACTTACCTCCTGGGACACGTTTGGAATAGTTGTTTTGCAGTTGGGTATCGGCTTTAGTGTGTGCTAATTCTCTGGAGGATTGGATTTTTGGCTTTCACAAGGGTCAGTTGAATAATGAAGAAATGGAAAAACAATCAGTCCTTTTTAGTTGTGCAAAGACTGCTGTCAGTGTGTGACTGGGATCAGACAAAGAGGTGCAGTGTCTATGGAGGACAACACTTTGCGAGTGTGGAGCAGCAGAGAGTGTAGGTACTAGTGCAGGCTTTTGGCTGTGACAAATAGTTAAGCGTAGCCTACATACCTACTTCTGAAGTCTCTCATTGTCTCACATTCCACCATATCATCTGTTAGCATATGGCTGTCATGGATAATTGAGACTTATCAAGACAATGATTTTGTTAGAGCCTAGTTTCACACATTTCCTGTTAAGCACCCAGGAGAGGAACGGGCTCTTGTTTCCCCTGAGTCCTCTTGCCGTGGTGGTAGAACTGCAGAGCCAGAACTGCGACGCTTCTTCATAGCAGCTATTACAGTGCTCGAGAGCTTCCCAAACTGCTGCAAATGCAGCAAACTGCTTTTCACAGAATTTGGAGTTTGATTTATTTTTTTTTTTCAACACGTGCAGTATTTTTCCTTCACCAAATTACCGTCTTCCGTGTAGGCAGCGGTAGCAAGTGACCCAGGAAACAACTTGCGATGCAGTGTCTAGTCTGGCATCTGTATTTGTGCAAAACACTGTAATTTACAGGAGCATTCATCAGCACAGCTCAATTGCGGAGTTCATCAACTGACTTGGTGGGAATAAATAGATAATAAATTATGTGCTGGCGTATTAAAAGTAATGTATCTGAATAGGTGTTCAAAATACTATTTTATCATAGACTTTTGCCAGCTGCTTAAAGTCAGAACAAATATTGCTGTTTATTTCAGTGGTAGTTCAATCAGATCAGGATGTATTATAAGAGAACTTGGGGACTTGTGCTTTTGGGATAATGCTCTGTGAAAAAGCCATCCCCGCCAATCCTGCAAGCTGCAGGGGTGGGGGGTGATTTTATTTTTAACTTTCTGCATTTATTTTTCATAGGATGCATCACGACTGATGCATTTACACACGTGATGTAGGGTAAGGAGGTGTAACTGAGGCTGTAACCACTGCTCTGTCTGTGATCCAGCCTGACAGTCCCAGCCGTGAGCACCAGCACCCTTTAAAGAGGGACCTGGTGATGTTTTTAAAACAGACATTTAATCTGTCTAAAATAAACAAACTTGGCCCTAAAACTAGCTGTAATTTAACAAACTTGTACCAGAATTCTAAAGAAATATAGAAATCAGTTCATGTAGAAAATTCTCTTTTTTTTCTGCTGGGCAATGCTGTGGCAGAGCTTGTCCTTGGAACGTGAGGAAATAGTTTCAGCCACTGTAAGGTTACACAAATGGGGATCTGAAATCCCCTGTTAACAGAGTAGCCGCTGTTTTCTTCTACCCTGAAATTAGTGCCAGCAGGGCAGTTCTGAAACACGCAGAGAATTACCACATGCTGCTGCAATGGTAAAACAACCAGCTGAGCTCCTGGGTAACACCTCATCTCCCCCTGCCGCCTCCTTTTGGGGGGGGGGGGGGGGNGGAATCAAAGACTGATCATTTGATGTCCATGCTGTAAGCTCCCTTGGCTTAAATCCCCTGCTTTCTTCTCCCAATGTCCCCCAGCCTTCTGTCAGCAGGTGGTTGCCTATTTTAAGTGGAAAAATATAGTCTTGTTGTGCAGATACCTTTTGTCTTGATCCTGTTGAAATCTTCACCAGGGTGTTCTTTAGACACTTCAAATAGGGGTGGCACAAAATAAGAGTTAAGAAAATTTTTTTCACTAGTATCTTTTTTATCGTTGGTTGTCAGTGGAGCAAAATAGGAGGCCACACAGAAGCACTCCAAAATATATGAATAATTACAGTGTTGGGGTTTCAAGCAAGGGGAGGGTGATCCCACGCAGCCTGCATTTCAGTTTCCACCAGCTGAATTTTATCAGACACTATTCCAACCAGCAGCATGCTAACCAGTCATCTGATTGTGTTGCTTTGCAAGACAGTAGCGTATTTCATGTCCACTAATTTGATAGAAGGACTTGTGAAGAACAGCGGCTGGCAGGAAGCCATGGGCTGCTGCTGTTAGAATGGGTTGTGAAGGTAAGGTCTGCCCGCCTGCCCTGGAGAGCTCCCCAGAGAAGTTGTGTCAGGAAGATTTGAAAAATGCCCGAGACTCCATCCCTCAGTGGCTGCCAGAACCAAAATATCTGTGCTGCTGCTCCAAAGAGCGCCGGAGGAGTAAGAGCTCTGTGGTTGAAGTGTTCAGTTGTTTGATGCTAGTGCTTCGTTCCTCTGAGTCACAGCAAGTTTAGAAACTAGACCATGGTACATTAAAAAGATGGCAAGTGGAGAGGATGGCTTTGTATTTTCTGCCATCCAGCCATAATCAAACAGGAGGGGAAAAAAGCTTGTTTTATTTTTACTGAGCTTTTCCAGTGGCTCTGTTAACAATTATGATTCCACAGATCATAGGAAAAAAGTGCTTGATGAGGTATTGGAGGGGAGCTGGTCAGATCTAGTCACAAAATGTTCTTTTTCCCCTGCCCACCCACTGCCGCCATCTCACTGCTCTCAGCCTGGCTGGGTTGGCTGTTCTCTCCCATGGCACGACAAGGGTGGGCTTTTCTCTTCTGCATGTCTGGTGCTCGTTCCTCTGAGCCCACTTTCTGCGTTTGCTGGCCTCGCCTTGTGCCTCCTCCCACACTCCAGCACTCCCCTCTCAGCTCCATGCTCTTGGTGGCGTTTCCTCTGTTCTCCCTGTCCTTCAGCGATGGGGTTTGAAGTCCCAGCAGAGGAGCACAGCCGACTTTCACAGGGGCCATTTCCCTTCCAATACCAGCAGCGCAGCAAGGGTGGGAAGAGCCTTCCCTGGCGCTGGAGGTTTCCCCTGGTGACGTACCGGAGCTGGGCTGGCAAAGCACAGCCTGTGCGCAGGCCCTGGCTCGTTGGGGCTGGCAGAGCCACCAAGCACCCCAGAGGCTGCTGCAACCAAGAATTGGGATCTCTCAGCCCGTCCCATTGCCAGCACTTTCAACAGGCAGCTGAGGCACCAAAAGCCACGCTGGCTGGGAACTTGTTGCAGTCAGAGCCCTTCTCACGCTGGGAAGGATTCCCTGGCTGAGGATGGGAATTTTTACTGCAGAGAGGCACGGTGGGGGGACCGAGCAAGCCTTTCCCTGGGGAGAGAAATGCCCTTCTCTCCTTTCTCTCCCAGGCTATACTCAGCTTCCCTGAGCAGAAATACAATCACTGCTCTGATTTTCCAAAGGAATGGTTAATTCAGGGGAAAAAGGCTGCACCTACCTCAGCTGCAGACAAAAAAACATGTGGCAGATCTCATCACAGCACAGCCGGATTCATTAATGCAGTAAGATTTCAGTGGCTTTCTGCTCCTTACCTGGAGAGCTTCAAGCATCAAAACAGTCCTTCAGTGCTTTGATACTTTTTCTGCCTTTGCAAAGCAGCATCTGCAACTCATGCATCAAAACTCTTCTGAGAGCCCTGTGACTTGCAAGGCTTCTGGAAATTTGTGCTTTCATAGTGTATGAACCCCTAGGGAGACATGAATCTTTCAGAGGCTGCATGCAAATAAAATGCAGCATTTTACAGTCTTAGGCATAGCCTCAGGTTTCTCAGGTTTTTCTAACTAAGTACTGATTTTCTGCTCTTTTATTTATTTCTTTAAGTAAAGACTTTTAGTTCACACTTGGTTCAGCGCTATATAACCAACATAATCCTATTTTCTTACTACTTAACCAGATAATCAAGATGCCAAAAGCATTTCTATGGCTTGGGAATTCCCTTATTTTCTGACTTAAAAATTCTAATTGCAGTCATGTATGAACCTCTGGTTTATAATACAGAAAAATGCGATTTAGTCCCTAGAAAAAAAAGAACATGGAAACACATGAAGGGAGACTCATTGTAATTTGGAATAATAATAGTGATATAATAAGATTTAGGTCATTGTAGCAAAGACTTAAGTTAGAACTGCTCTGTGTTCAGTGGGGAAAAAAAAAAAGTCTCTGAGCATCTTTTCAGTTTTCTTTCCCCTAGAAAGGGGTGCAGGCAGACTTGCTTTCTGTCCCGCTTCTTAGCTATGGAGTTGTGCCCCTGGAATTAATGTTCTAGAGTTAGTGATGTCCTGCAGATACCTTCGAAGGAGGGGCAGGGAGAGGAGTGGGACTGGAGTAAGGATGGTTATGCTTACCTGCGTTATTAAGCATCAGAGAAACCGTACAGGGGAGGACTGAACACCTTGAGGCCATTGAAAACAGCACAGCGGCTGACTGCAGGGAACCGTTGATTGTCATTAAAGGCCAAGGGCAAGCATCTTCTCATCTGTTTGTTTCTAACTTAAGGATAACAATCTTTAAACGCTGCTTTTCTGTTTTCCCCACAGGTAAATATGTCTATCAGCCCATGACACCTGTAGAGCAGCTTCCCAGCACCGAAATACCCGTTCGCCCTCGGGAGTCTACAAATACCATCCAGATCTCCGTTTCGCTCACTGAACACTTTTTGAAGTTTGCGCCTGTCTTCCAGCCCCCTCTGCCCCCCGACTCCCCACAGTTCTGCACAATCGCGGACCTCTTCATTGACAATTACCGCGTGAAATGCATCAACGGGAAGATGTGCTATGTACAGAGGCAGCCTCCCCCCGTGCCCCACAAGATAAAGCCCGAGGAAGTCCCTGTTCGCAATGCCTTAATCACAAAAGAGAGCAATACACCAAAACCAGATCACTGCTCATCCCCTTCCAGCTCCGAGGACTCCGGGATCAATGCGGTGGGGGTTCACTACATAGAGTCGTGTGACGAGGACACAGAGGGGGTGGCTGAGCTAAGTTCAGAAGAAGATTACAGCCCGGATAGCAGCTGGGAACCAGATGAATGCCCGCTCTTGTCACCCTCGCAGTGTGAAATGGAAGTGATTGAGACTATAGAAACCACTGTGTGATCCGACAAGTTGGTATCAGATCAGTCCAGTTCCCACTCAGTAATGTTGCTTTTGTAGTATTTATATTTTCTGTTTTTTCTGACAATCCCTTTTTTCCAGTGCACTTGATATTTCAGATTCCTCATAGGAGTGCAGTCATGGGACTTGCATATTGGTGAACTAGCAGCAGCCTGAGCAATTTAAACGTTCTCAGCCTGATCAGATCTCCCATGTCTGCACATAAGGTAGTGATAAATCTTAAGACTTTTATAGCTGAAATAGGCCCTCTTCTTGGTCACATCATACACTGCTACTCATACAAGGATGTGCCACTCGAGATGTTTCCGTCTGTCAGGATGTTTGCAGCGGGCCTTCAAAGCACAGAGGGTGAGCTGGTGCAGCATGCCTGCGAGCAGCAAAGCAAAGTTGCCCTTACTCTTTCTCAAACAGCTACACGAGGTGCAGCAACAAGAGGCTCTTCCTGTCTCTGTCTGTCCTTGCGCGTTGTCCATCCTTTTCTCTAGTGCTGGTGTGACCCTTCTCAAAGGCTGTTGGCACCGCTCTTCCAGCGGGTTGGTATGGCAGGCTAGAGAATGCACAAAGTGCCTCCAACTTTTCTCCAGGCTATGCAGCGAGCATCTGCTGAGTTAGGTCAGGCTCTGAAATCTCCTGAGAAGACAACTGTTGCTCCAGAGGGGGATCAGTTGCCTGGATCCAGCTTGTCCCTTTCCTCTACGTGGCTCTCAGGAAGGGGATCTGGCTTTTGCGGCTGGGCAGGAGGGGGAGCAGGCAGAGATGAAGCGTGGCCGTCTAACCAATACCATGCTAGACTGGGGTGTACAATGCTAGGCAAAGGAAGTGACTACCTCCAAACACACAAGATCCACCCTCGGCTTTGCCTGCTGCTTCCTCCCGTGCTGTTTGGTGCCAGACACATGCACTCAGGACCAAATGGCCTCAGGGCCTGCATTTGCCTGAAGAATAACAAAATAAAATAAAAAAAAAAGTTTATCAGCCACACCACTGTGTTGGCAGAGCTCGGGGACAGCGTGGAGGTGCTCGTGGGAGGTGGCCCGCGGGCTCAGTAGTGCGTGTGCTTGTAAAAATACAGCCTAAGGTCATCCTAGTGGAGAGAGGAAGCTTTGGCTCCCGCTCCTTCGCACCCAGTTCAAGAGCGGATTCTGAACAAGGGTTTCCTCACACAGCGGGTAAGAGCAAGCTGTCTCGCTGGTGGTCTGGTTTCAGCCCTGCTTGTCAAAACAAAAGTGTCGTTCTCAGAAGATTTCAGTCAGCTTGAATCAGTTGGAGTCAGTAATAACTGTGTTTTCAACAGCATTACTGAATTTGTGTATTTGCTGTTTACGTTTCAAAAGTCTTTGGTGAATATAAGGCTGTATAAATGTGTACAGTTTAGTGATACTAGATTATAGTCCGTGCTATAGGATGGCTCATCTCTCTCACTGTATCCTGACAAAGTATTACTAATTTTATACACTTTGTAATCAGTATCTTTAGAAAATGTTTAGGCGACAGTATGTGTATGTGCACATGCGCGTGTGCTAGGAGTTTACCATAAATGGTTATAAAGTAATACTGTACTTTTTAGACTAACACTTTCAGACAAAAATAATAGGTTTTATAGTTTTGATGACTTACATAAAAAAAAGTGCAATGCTTGTTAAATGAGGAACTTGGGCCATTGCATGAACAGCTACATTCTCACAAGGCACCTGAAAATGTTGTTTTTCTGAGGGCATTTAAACAAAGGCCACAGTAAAACTAAATAGGATTTATTTATTTTTTAAGGGCGGGATTGTCTTTCTTGGTTAACTAAGGTTTCTAACATTTTAGTGTCTTTTGACCATTCAGACACATTCCATAGGTAGAAGCATTATGTATAAACCTACAGCATTTATTCATATTTAATCTTTGAATTGTAATCTTGAGTGGAGACCTGAAAAAGCTCACTCTTGTGCCTGGCCTACCTGAGCTTCCTTCCCAGGGGCAGCTTCTTCTACCTGGGAGGATAGGGTGGGCTGGCAGTTGCATCCTCCCAGGGGACTAGCAGCAGCAGGGCGCCTTGCTCAAGGCCAGGGTGCTCCCCGTCAGCTCTCGCTGTGGGCGTCAAGCCCAGGAAAAGGCACCAGGACCCTCTGCCTTGGCATGAGCTCACCTTGTTTGCAAGCAAGCAGGAGCCGCCTCCTGCTGTTAGGGGCACCAGCTGTGAGCATAATGAAATTCAATTGGGTATTTATGACCACCAGTTACTGTAAGATCCTGTGGTCTTGCAGGTTCATATCACTGTCGTCAGGATACATACTCTCTTAACTGTAAGTAATTAGCAATATTCACAAGCTGTGAGTGTCTCCTACCCAGGATTTGTTCAAATGTCTTAAGCACAATAAGTTGCCTCTTCCTTCTGTTGTACCTGTAAAATGTCAGTGGAGCAGCCTGATGGTTCAGGGCTAGTTCTGGAAGGCGTTTCAGCAGCCGGCACAGTGGCAGGGTTCTCGCTGTGCTCCATCGCGCACCCCAGTTCAGAAACACGCTCCTCACAGAAACGTGATTTCTTTTCTTTGCACAAACACTGGCGTAGATGTGCTGTAAGAGACATGCCCTGGGCTTGTTGCTCCACTCTGCCAGGGAGAGGTGTGTATATTTCCTCTTTAATAAAATACTGAACAACTGAAATTCTACTTGTCCTAACTAACTGTGTATTTTCCATACTAGAGTGAAACATGCTGCTATTTCCAGCAAAGGAAGGGTCACTTACAGCTTCAGATGGCAGCAGCTGAAACATGCAGCCAGTGCTAGGCAGAGAAATGCAATAACCAGGTGGAGCTCGCCAGGCCCAGCCCCACCTGGGTTTGGGCACCTGGTAAGTACTGGGGCTGGTGGGCAGTCTCACAGCCCAATTCTCACTCGCCTGTAAAAGAGTTGCCCCAGTCAGGGGGGAGGACGGCGGGGAGAAGAGGTGCTGAGATCTGGCAGCATTTAGCTTGCTGTAGCCCTGTGACTTACCTCTGACCAGGTTCACATGTGGCTGCAGGCTGGAAACATCTGTCTGGGGCACCATTTGGAACACGCTTTTGTAGTTCTTAAAGCTAGTGGGAAGGCGGCGAGCATACTGGGCTCCAGGGGGCACGGCGCTGGCACTGCTCCCCAGCCAGGTGGGCTCTGCACAATAGCTGGTGTTTCTGTGCTCCTTGGAGGCAGCAGCGCTGCCCTGTGTTCCTGCCATCCAGTGTGAGCTCCGCACAGACCAGCCCCGGCTCTGCGCATTGGTTCTGTGTGCGTGCAGAGCACACAGAGCCTGGTGGTGTGCTCATTCTGGGAGCAGCTGGGACACCGAGGGTATGGTACCCCAACACACCCAAGTGCTGGTGATGAAACAAACAGGGGAAGAGGTGAGATCACCACCACCAGACCAATAACACACATTGTTAGGGCAGGATCTGGAGCGCATTTCATGAGCAGTATAGCAGGTGACAGTATAGAGACACCACTGTTATTGGGTTGCAGTGGAGTGAATAAAGTGATACAGGTGCCACTAGGAAGGAACGCTGCCCAGTTTGGTATTGCAAAACAGTGAGTGAAGCTTGGTAGTGACAAACCTCTCTGATCATCACACCCATTTTCTGCCCCGTGCAGCCCCCAAGGGCCTGCAGCACCTTTTCACACTCAAGGCAAGCGGGGAGGTTTGTGCTTCACCTGCAGTGACATGATACATCTTTCTTTACCAGAGTTCAATGGCAATTGTGTAAGAAAACAGCAGCCAGCAGCACTGCCAGACCAGCAGCCCTCTTACCCACTCCCCATGTGCACAGCTCACGCAGGAACGTTCAACCAAGGGCCTTTTTAATGGAGGTTTGTAGGAACACACCGCGCGCAGGTTAGTTTGCTCACACAGTTCATTTTCTGCATTCTTCAGCCTTTTCCAGGTTTGCTTGTTCTGTGTCCTCAGAGCCCACAGCTCCTGCCATGAGACAGCAGGCCAGGCCTTGGCAAAATGACTGCTTTTATAGTAGTACAGTTAAAACTCAGGTGGTGTTACCCATCCACAAAAACACAGCACTGTGAAACGCAGGCTCTGGGCACAGGACAGGCCATGCTCCTCCAATGCAGTGGAGCTGACTTGGTTATTTGGCAAAGTTACCACTGCTGCCGTGAGCCTCAGGGTCAGTGCATGTAGCCAAGTGCTGCGCAGTGCTTCGGCACGCTTGGTTTTGCCCCCAGAGGTCACAGCTTCCAGCCAGCAGCCCCATGGCTGCCTTGGTGGCAGCAGAACTGGGATATCGCCCACTGCTACAAACCCACCAGCGCCCAGCGAGACTTGACACAGCACAGAGGGTTCTGGGAAAGGCTGCAGAGGGGGGGAAAGTCCAGTGTTGCGATGGAGAGGCTTCCCAGAACCAAGACCTGAAACCAGCCAGGGCTGGAGGACTAGTCTTCAGCCAGTGGAGGGGGAGCCAGATGCAGCTGGAAGTTCTCATTCTGGAAGACACTGCTGGTGGCCGGGTCACCATGGGAAACGCTGAGCAGCCCATGCTTTTCACCGCCATGGCCACGAGACAGTTCTGTCAGGAGAGCTAGCTGCAAGACAAAACCCAGAGAGATGATGAGCAGTCTGCTTAGCAGCACTCGTGCAAGGTGCAAAAAGACAAAGTGCGCGGGGGGGGGGGGGGGGGGGGGCTCACCTTCTTCTGCAGCAATTAGAAAAACCTTAACACATGTAAAGAAAAGGGTATATATGGTATGTAATGACCCTATAGAGCTCAGTGCAGGACAACAGTCCTGAACTAAATGGCTTTCCAGGTGTCTTTAGGTTGTTTTAAAGTTACATAATTGAAAAACAATCCCAGAAAGAGCTGCAGGTGCCAACAACTGCAGCCAAAACAGGCAGGAGGCACAGGGAAATGCAGGGGACAAAGGGAGCTGCGCTCTCCTTGGGACAACACAGGGGGCAGGAGGAGGGAGCCTTCCATGCACTTGCAGGAGCCACACAGTGTCTGGCAGGAAGGTTATTTGTAAATTTAAAAAGAATCCAAGAAACCTCACACCGTGGACACTTTTCAGGCCCAGCCTCAATGCCAGAGGCATTTCCATGGTTTCACTGCCAGTGAATTCACCAGCTCTGTCAGAGGCAGCGTGGCTGCCTTGTGATGTGAAACAGCCAGCTCTACGCACACTGAACTGCCAGCACTAAACAAAACCCAAGTGAAAAGCCAAAGCCCACACTGCCAGTGCTAATATCTGGCTTGACAGCATGCAAAATACCCTTCACCAATTTAAAACCAAAAGGAAAATGGGTGGTACATACTCTGGAGGCTCCTCGGTTGAGTCGGCAGAGTTGGTCAAAAGCTTGGATTTGCTGGGGATCCAACAGAGACTCTGAACTTGCCTGATAAAGAGAGTGAAAAGGTTACAGAAACACACAACAAGATGTCAAATTCATATACACAGAAATTCATCCCTGCTCCTGTCCTTGGGCCTGGAGCAGGTGGTCTGCAGCCTGTTTGGGGGGCTTTTTTAGCCATCTTTCCTCTGTCTTGAAGCCACCGTGTACACCTTAGTTTTGGCAAAAAGAAAAAGATCCTATTGTTGCACAAAGGACAGAGATACCCATACGTCCACAATCCCTTATTGTTGGGGGCTGTAGCTGATGGCAGGCAGACTAACAGTACTGTTACCTTTGGGGGAGGGAGAAAAAAAAAAACAGAAAGAAAAGAAAAAGGAGAGGCAGAAAAAGAGAGAAAGAAAAGGGATGGGAAAACTCCCCCGCAGCCAGCTGGGAAGAGAAGTAATGGGTCTCTGGGGACGAGCAGCCTCTCCTGGGCTCTTCCCCAGGCAGCAGCAGCTCCCCCCAGCCCTTTCTCCTCATCTCCTGGTAGTCTCTCCAGGCCCTGCTCAGCCGCCCAACTGGGTCCCAGCCCAGCGCTGGCTGCAGCATGCTGTGAGCAGGCACAGATTGTGTGTGGCTACTACAGGGAACGATTACTGTGCCAATGACTATTATCTACTAATGGTGTCTCTCCTAAGGTCCATTTTTCCCCCTAGTAGGATGTTACAGACTAAAAGCCAGGAAATGAGGGGTGAAAACGGGGAGGGGGGGGCGGGGGGGGGAGGTGGGTAGAGAGGCAAGGTGACTCACACATCAGTGGCAACCACTTTCGCTGAGAAACTGGACACAACAGGCATCGCGGTACTGCCCAGCAAATGTCAACGTTCACAGGGCACGAGCAAGTTGGGTGCAAGGTTAAGTGTCACCCCAGCAGTGCTGGGGCAGTTATGGAGTGGTAGGTGAGGGCAATCAGAATCGCAAATAGAGGGACCACAGCCTGCAATAAGAGCATTAACGCAAGGAGGACTGCATATATACTCAAACTGCTTTAAAAGGCATCATTTACATATCCCGGGGAGAGATGACAGAGCATCACAGATTCTGGTAGGTTTGTTCCATTTTAACACATCACAATGTTTCTATTTTGAATGTTTCTGCTCATATTCCAAAGCAAAAGCATCATCAAGAAACTACAACAGGAGCCAGGGAGAACAGCCTCCCTCATGAGCAGCAATCTGGCATCTGTTGTCTCTGGGGATCTATTTTTAAGGGAACATTCAATGTTCATTCTCAAATATTTTCCCCAAAATACATTTCCCAAAGGCTATTAACCCAAAATGCTGCAGTCCTACCAGCGGGTACTGACTGAAGTTGCATTTTACTTTAAACTCTCTTTGGCAATGGCTCAAGCCCAACATGAAGAACTAGTATCAATGCCTTCAAGGAGTGCGATCAACTGGAATTAAGGTGGAACTCCTGACCCCATGAAGGCAGAGGGGTTCAGCGTTCCTCCAGAGCCGGGGCTGTTCCCAGCTAGGTACAAGCCTGCTCCTTTCTGCACATACAGCTCCTGCTGGCAGCGAGGCCCTCCTCCCCGGGCAGGCGTTCTCCTTTGAGGTTGTAGCGCATGCCCAAAGTAGATGACGAGCTGCAATCTGCAATAGTAAGGTCTGGGGGCAGAGGGGACAACATTTTACCAGAGATCATGCTGTCTTAGTCTTTGACTCAATTTTTAATCACTGCCCAAGCAAAAAGGGAAACCCTGCTGGCAACTGTGCAATGAAAATCAACTGAAGCGAGCAGCCTTGAAAGAAAGTTACTGTGGACAAAGCCCAGAGCACAAACACTGGGGGGAGACGGGTGTGCCACCACACAGAGCACCAGCACTGGCACCAGCCTTGGCTTCCCCAGGCGACACAACACTCCCTTCCCAGCAGTAGCCCACCACCCCTCCACTGGCAGGGCCTGCGGCTCCACCCAAGAGCCATGTTGTCCCCAAACCACAGCAAAACTCCTGGTCTGGAAATGCTTTACCCAAACCCTTGGGTTTGTCTTCTCATCCTCTCCCACAGCACCGTTACCCCATCCCTCTCTGCTGGCAGCTCCTCCATCACTTTTTCGGCTCTGAGCAAAGCACAGCCAGGGCAGAATCTGGCCACCCTCCCCTTCATCATGTGAATGTCCCAGAGACAGCTCAGAGCTGATGAGCCCAGAAGTGCTCTGGGGGAAGATGCAGTGAACCCACCATGGATTTCCTGAAGCCAGAATCATTCCATTACTCTCCTGAAGCCACTTGCATCTTGCCTTTTGAGATGTTCATTAAACAGTCTGAGAAGAGAGGAACGTCCCGAGAGCAGATCGCTTATGCTGGAAGCACGTGCCCAAACTCACTTCTTCCCCCTCCAAGATATTCTTTCTATTGTAAATAACTATTTGCTAATCACCAGTCAAGGAGCCAAATGTCCATATTCCCTGCACACACAGCACAGGCTTTGAACCAGAGAACCAGTGAGGGTCACGTATCCACAGCTGGCAGGTTGTACAGGCGCTTCGAAGGGACACGCAGGTCATTCTCACTTGGAAAAAAAACAAAAAGCAAGGAAAAAACTGTCCTCCACAGTTGCTGTGGCCACAGGCATTCACAGACAAGGAAAATGCAATATAATTGGCCTCCCCTCTTCTGCTATCTCTCTACCACACATATGTAACTATCAATCAGACTGTTCTCCAGGCTGATGAGCTGAAATATTGCAGGCAATTCTTTCTGTTGTCATGGAAACAACTGCTGTCAGGCCTTTTCCTTTTTTAACCGTGTCACTAAAGGCATGTTTTCATTCAAGAACTACGGGGAGGCTCTCAGAGTCCAGCATCAGCACTGGATTAGTGGAATCCACTCGGCTCACTCCCTCACCCCACAACACAGCTTCT
The DNA here is from genome assembly GCA_008711295.1 of Anarhynchus alexandrinus. Taxonomy (NCBI): domain Eukaryota; kingdom Metazoa; phylum Chordata; class Aves; order Charadriiformes; family Charadriidae; genus Anarhynchus; species Anarhynchus alexandrinus. Next base: position 887,145 of record VUYV01000238.1, read on the forward strand.
GCCTCCAGTGCTACTGCGGGGCCAGCCAGCTCGTTATTGCCTTGACCGGTATGAAGCGGTTTGGCACCTCCAGGCCATTTGCAGCCAAATCCTTACGCCCCTTTGGAAAGGCCTCAGACTAGACACAGAACCCAGAAGACGCAGTTTATCCTCTTGAGGATCTGGGCCAGCAAGGAGAAGAAAGGTTCCTTTTTGTTTTACAGTTCTTGCAGAGCCCACCACTCTAATGCTAATCTCCGTTGCACATTTTGCTTGCACATATTCCACCCCCCTCTGGTAGTCACCACACAGCCCTCCTAAGCCTGCAATTATCTTTAAATTAACAGCTACAAAATCCATCATCAGCTAGCGCCTAAGCAAAGCAGATCATACAGCAGTTGTAAGCAGAGGCACCGTTAATAGCCACACCAAGAGATCCATCTAAGCACTGCCTCTCAGAGCCATACCTTCCACAGAAGATATTGCTGCATCAATTAGAGCATCAGAGCACCACATTACCCTGGGGTGCTGCTCCATAACACAGGGCAGATGCAGCCAGAAGTCCTGGGGAAGGTTTCAGGATTCCTAGAACAAAAGCAACACCCACCTCCCTCATTTACAGAGCTGAATCCACATAGACACTGAGTCCACCTTCTGCCATTCCTTCCCTACAGCTGGACACTTATTTCACCATGGCTTAAGTAGCCTTACAAAAAGGTACCTAGATTCAGTTTTTTAATGGCAGCTGAGCCAGTTAATGTAAGATTAAGTAAATCATCTCTTCTGCAGGACAGGGACCTGCTGTTTTCATAGTACTTCCAGGAACCTGGAACAATCGACCAAAAAGAGAGCAAGGCAGGCAGCTGCTCTGACCCAAAGTCACTAGAATGACACTAACATTACAAAATTGTTAATGAACTTCAGAAAACCTCAGGACATCACTCGTAGAACAAAAGCGTGCTGCTGCAGACCTCTGCAGAGCTACGGCAGAGTAATGCACCACTGCTACGGGACAGACGCAGACTGGCCGATCGCTGCAGACGTAGAAACAGAGTCTTGCAAGTCACTCTGGGCAATGTGGCAAGTGGGCAAACCTTTGCTGGGAGGAAGTCCCAGAGCCACTGTAGCTGCACTATGGCAGCAGAACGTGCTGCTTCAAGACCAGCCTCCACAGTGTTTCACCACTAACCTCCGCTGGCACGCGTAGGAGTGAAACCCCTGGCAGCAGACCAGGCCCTGCCTGCTCCTGCTTGGATGCAGCAGCAGCCGGTACCACTGGGGCTGGCGGTGGCAGGCAAACCAGGACCTGCTGTCTGCGAGTAAACAGAAGCACTGACTCACCAAAGCCCATGGCAGAGCAGCCTTCCCTCAGCACCGCTACAGCAGAAGCAATCTGTCACACAGGTCTGTGCTACAGCTCTGTCCTCTGATCTCTTCAGGAGCGGAATGGGAAAGGCAGATGTCTCTCATTTCCAATTGAACTTAGCTGAACTGAAGAAGCAAACCTCCCACTCGAGGCAAGGGAGAAGACAGGCTTATTTGTGCTCTAATAGACTCACTGCTGCTGCAACGTGAGATACTGCAGTGACTGAGGAGAGAGGAGGAAGAACTGTCTGTATTTAATATCTAGAAAGACACTGGCATACCTCCACTCTCCCTCTGCTAGCTGGTCTGTTTAGCAGCTCATACTTACACCAGGCACTGTTGGCATATTCCCTTGGACATCCGCTGATGCCCTCGGCCAAAGGAGCAATAATGCTGTTCAGGATTAATTAGATAAACACAGAAAACACATATCCTCACTGGACACTATGGCCCAGCAGATGAGATTTATTTATAATGTAGCAGGCTTCGAGGGAAGCATGGCAGCACATGGATTAAACATTACATAAAGACGATGCACAACAGGCCTGTGCTTGGGCTGATCTCAGTTCAGTGCCTGAACCCAAGAGGATGGAAGCGTCATGCATGAGGGCAAATAATTCATTTCCTAAACATGAGCTAAGGAGGCTGCTAAACAGCATCCCACAACAGTCAGCCACAGGAGACTCAAGAGGTGTGGTGTTCTCTCAATGGCAGGAGTTTGGGAAGAGAAAGGGAAGGTAAATACATGTAGGAGAAGGAAGAAGTCCTACTTGGTGTAAGAAGGATTAGTGACACCACCACCCCCCAGTGACCCCAAACCCTACAGAAAACCCAAGCAGACACCTCTGCTATCTGTCCCTTTTGTAACTCGTGACACGCATGCAGCAATCTGTTACTGCTGCTTAAGAGAGAAGTTTATAACATGCTTAAGAACAACTCTGGTCCTGGGAGCTCAGCTGCAGCTGCCCAAGCCTCTCTATACTAAATTCACATATAAACTGACAAAACATACCGTTTTCATTGTGCAACGTGACGGTAAGAGGAATGGGGATGGAGGCAGGACATGGAAACCGCGGTGTTCCATTTAAGGGATTTACAAAGGATGGATGCTCATCTGCCACCTGCATTTCTGAAAGCTGACCTCCAGGACAGCCAGTAATGCCCTCGGCTACAGCAAACGCCACTGAACCAGCCATAATTCCCTCTCATACCCTCCCACTTCAGGACTACAAACTGAACCAAAACCACAGCTTCTCCTTATTTTGCTCCCCTTCTTCAGAGGAACATCAGAAGAAAGAAGTCATCTACACCCTTCTTAACCCTTTGGCCTTTTTGGTCATTTCTCAGCTTGGAACAAGTACAAACCCCAGAGGGGAGCAGCAGTCGCCCCCTCCAGCCGCAGCAGCAAGCACAGCACCACAGGCAGAGGTTACTGGCAGTGCACCGACTCTCCAGCCTGCACTGGGTCTGGAAAAGCAGCCTCTCCTAGCAGATGGAAAGTCACACGCTTTCTTTCCTGCCTGCACTCCAAGGCAGATCTGTGAAGACAGACTGAAGGCTTGCAATTTCACAAGGAAGACACATGTAATGAGCTGTGCCGGTTCCTTGGAGAACAGATACATGACTGTCAAGCACTATGCTAATCTACACCTAACTATTGGCAACAGGGACTGGTGCGGTTTGTGGGAATATCAACAGGTTGCAACAGTCCAGCATCTGTCACCGTATTTAAATGAGTCTGTTCTACAGATCCTCCTAGATAGGATTTTTATTAAAAGAGAGGAAATTTTCATCAAACCGTAGGAATAGTTTCTTTGAAACTGAGATGTGAAGTAAAGCAAAGATTACCCACTGCAATTTTGCCATCTTTTCTCTTAACCAGGACACAACATTTCCCCAGGTGCTCCCATGAGCAAAGGGCAGCCGCTCTCACTGGTCTTCACTTTAGGCAGTTTGAAAGTCTCTGCTACATGTTAGCCTCACTCCTAGAGTGCAAGACTTTGGATTGTAGGCAGTGAAAGGAATCTTCTGCCAGGCTACAGGCTGCTATATATGAAGGCCAGGGGAAACAATTACAAAACAATTACAATTCAGTCTGATTTTCTCAAAAAAAAAAAAAGAACCAAACCCAAACAAACAACAAAAGAAACTAACCCACCCACCCAGTATGAAAAGTCCAAGAAGAGAGTCAATTTTTATTTAAAAGCTGCTAAAGGATAATTATGGTTTTGAAATTAGCCTTTTTAAATTTGTATTTTGTTTCCAGTTTTAACTTTGGTGCTAGTCCTCTTCTCACTGCTAGTTAAGACTCCCGCACTCAGTTTTCTTCTTACAAAATCACTTTTGTTTCCAATACATTACAAGAAATCTTAGAACACAGATGTTCTGCTGATGAGAAGGCAATGGTACAAAGTGTCTCCGGTTCCTTCCTCACATGGATTTCCAATGCGTTGTTGCAGAAGTTAAGGAATCTACCACCAAAACCAACTCCAAAGCTAAAGGAAATGGGTATTTTCTCAGTTAATACATATGTGGGAATATTCTCTATGCACGATCTTGTAACTGTATAAAATGCTAATTATCTGCTTGGTGTCATTTGTGAGAAGAAAAATCACACCTGGATATTTTCAAAGTTATAAATTGATATTGCTGGGAGTCAAGTTAATAACTGATGGTCACTGTTACACTGAACCCAGTAAAATTGGCTGTCTATTGATTGTTGGTCATGTAACATTTGTCTAGCTCTACAATAAGCTTTGGCAAAAAAAAAGTCCTAAACTTTCCCTCACCCAATAGAAAGCACACAGACGTGCTGCAGAGGGACATTTAACATCTCAGTTAAGTGATACAGTGTGGTACCAGCGCCTCACAGGTGGGAGTGGGTCAGAAGCTCTGGGTTGGATGGAAGGCCGTGTTGCAAAGAGGAACACTGGTGGCAGGCTGCAGAACAGAGCTCAAAGGTAGAGTCTGACAAACTGGATTAACTACGGATCACATTCATGGTCTGTCCTGGCATGACTTGACAGGATTAAACTCCTGAATAAAACATATTTGCCATCTGGACAGCTCTAACAACAGTGCCCTTAGAACTCGTGGGCAGACTCAAACACAGCATAAGCAGAGCATGTCAGCTTAGGGGTTCATGGTGTTTCCTGCAGAGCTTATGGCCTGAGAGCCAAGGCTGTTTCTCTTCCCGATCCCTAGTACGTAGGCTGGCAGAATAAACAGAAAACACAAACCGGTTCACTGTAACAAGGCAAATTAGTTTTGGAGATCAGTGACGAAGATTTCAGGACTATTTCACTTAGGTATTTAGGCAGAAGCCCTGCTACTCTGCTTTCACCTAATATACCTCAGTTAACTTCAGACACCACACTGCAAAAAAGCACTGCAAGTTTTAAATTGAATTAAAAAAAACCACCACAAACATGAAGCTTTAATTTCTTTTAACACTAATTTACACCACAACATAAGGCAAGGAGGACAGGAAGGACGATCAGTTTAGACACAGAAGATTACCCTTGGGAAGACAGCAGGGTTTAGAGGATAACACAAAAAGCACAAACTTTTGGCAACAAAACCAGAGGAAGAGCCCCTTTGCCCTTCTCTCACTATTCCCCTTCGCTGGGGCGGACTGGCTCAAGCTCTCATCACAGCAAGGCTCCATTTAAATAAGCGCTATCACCAGATCCAATAATGGTTCAGTGCTTGCTTGTGGCATCTCTCCACCTCCCCCAGTTCCAAGGCGACTGCCACAGAAGCCATGCATGCAAAGCAGGGACAGAGAAAACACTGTCTGTTGGGCTGTCATTTCACATCTAAATCTCAACAACATTGCAAAATTCAAACTGACAGTCTTTGTTTCAGCAGAGCAGAATTGGTACTATGAAATGTACTCCAGATGCTCAGTGGCATTTCTCAATATGAATCTATTCCTAATTCAAGGCTTGCTAAGAAAATAAATACCTAAACTGAAGATTTCACTATGGAAAAAGCCCACACATTAGATTTTGCCAAGAGACAGACTAAGCTCTTGGCGTCTTCAAAATGGTTGCAAAGAAATACTCTCCCCACAGATCTATATGCAAAATGTGCCCGAAGCATCAGTGCTGGCTCCCCAGGGTCTAGGGAAGGCAGGGCTGGAAGCACAGCTGTGTTAGCATAACCTCCCTCTGGGATTTGCTGTTCAGTGTTTGCAGAAACACCAGCTGTGGAACCAAGAGCAGATGACCAACCCAGACCTCTGGGTCTGCTCGGTGTCAGCGGGGTTAAGGGGAAACGCACAGAAGCCCTTTACCAGAGAACTGCAGCACCGAAAGGCTGAACAAACCTTGCGACAAACAGAAATAAATCCCTTCTGTGGCTGAGGTGGCACCAGAGACCAGTGACCACCGCTATATCTTGGACCCAGGCTGAGAAAGACCCTTGGGAACACCAGAATGTGGCTCAGGGTGGGGGGAGCCCTGCTAACCTCCCCTTTCCTTCAGTCCCTTTGCTTACCTGCACCTCCTCCTCCACCAGGCTGCTGGAGAAAATGCACCTTTCTAACAGACCTCAATTTTGCACACACCAGTGTCATGTTCAGACAAGCATGGGGAGCTTAGGTGTTTTCATGTTTAATTCTGTGCTTAAATTTACTTGAGGCTGCAGGAGACCAAACCCTGCTGTACCAGCATGCACCAGCCTGCCTGCAGCAAGTGCTGTGGTGCTCCAGGTAACCCTCCTCACCCTTCTGCTTTTGGCTCCAGTGCAGCCAGGGAATGCACGTGTCCATCTCTGCCACTTCACATTCCCAGCACTCCCCCCAGAAGAAAAAGTTTGTTCTGTAACTTAGACTGCTGCCTGGCCAGATGAATCGTTACCTCACAGGGTTAATTAACACTACTGAGCCACAATTGTTAAGCAAACAAACTTCCTGGAGAAGCTAGAGATTTTACAGTCTTTTGCCAAGTCTAAATATATTCCATTTTTTAAATATCTGACTGTGCAACAGTTTAATCACATGCAAGTACAACAGTTAAATATTATAATTTAAATATGTGAGGAACCTCACGAACTTGGAGAGGATCTGGGACATTGGGAGGAGGAGGTGGTGGCGGGGCTTGAAGCAGTGCTGTGATGAGGTAGAGCCAAGCTGTGCGGAGCCGGCTGTGTGCGGAGCAGAAGCCATGGACTGCTCTGCCAAGAGCACAGGACTGAGGCAGCAGGGGCCCATCCAGCACTCTCAGATGATCTGGCATGGCCGTTTTCTAGCTAGCGCTAGGTGATCCGTGCTGGAACACCTTTTCTTCCCCATCCAGTCTCTCCATGTCTCCCTTTAAGCCCTGAGTCCCAGCCAGCCCCTCACTTCTGCAGATGGATCAGTTAAATAAATGGAAGCATCTTCTCCCTGCCCTGATCATTCCCATGTCATCTGGAGCATTTTCCGCTGCTTCTGCTACGGGGTATGTCCAGACTGGTATTAGAGGGGAGACACAGGGGGTTCTCTGACTGACTAGCTCATGAGAAGCCCAAGTGATAACCAAGTTATAAGGCACTGCTATAAAATGATTAATGTAGTTTTAGTAAAGGCACTTTAATGATGAATGTAGTTTTGGTACTTAATTTTGCCTTTAACTTTTAAAGTTAAACCTGGTCTGTCACACTCACTTGCACACGTTCCTTTGGCGCAGAGGGTAAAACATGGGGCTGTTGAATCTGCCTGACTTCAGAGCCAGTATCCCTATTTCACCAGAGCAGGACGGTACACAAAATGACGAGCATTTGTAAGCAGACTGGACCACAGTTGATTTACAATCTCCTGGGAAAGCTTTTCTTTCTGTCACCATATGAGAAACTAACACAATTTGACTGCAAAGATTGCATTGTGCTCCATACATGCCTCAGAGATCACTTTTCCCCCAGGTCTCCCTTCAAGCAGGAAGCTTCTTTTTTTTGTTAATACAGAAGCTGATGGAAGTTGACTAATGCTGTTAGCTATCTTTTGATCAGAATTGATTTGGCAGAAATTGAAATAATCTGCTAGAAGAAAACTGAAGTACTACCATAAAAACATACTCCAAGATTGAATTACTTTGGTTTCAGAAGTGGGAAAACGCCACTTTGCATGCATCTGTGTGGTGACAAATGCACAAAGTATCTCGAGGCATTTAGGAACAAACTCTCATCAGTGACCGCCTTCGGAGGAACACAAGGCAGCAGAGTTCAGCTGCCCCCAGTGCAATATCCCTAAAAGACATCCCAGCGAGCTACCTGCCATCTTTGGTTACAATCCACCATACCACACCAGGGAAAAGACAGAAACATGCATATTGAGACTGGACTTCTGTTTGAATTGGTGATGGTGAAAACTTCTTGCACACAAATGCTGGCAATGAATACAAACTAATTATCTGTTCTATCGTCCAAATCCAGCTGCATCGGTTTTGTTTAGATGCAAGCTTCTTAAAACATTGTGCAAGCGCTTAGCAAGTCAAATCAGTTCCAGATCTTTTACCCAGAGCCAGGTTATCTGTTAGGAAGGTAGAACGGAGGCTCCACAATCCAGCCACAAGGAACATGCCAGCTTTTACTAAGAGTTTTATATAAACACACCTATAAATATTTTGAAAGGAACTGTCCCCAGTGGCACATCCCAGGCTCTCACAAACAAGACCAAGCAGTGGATGCCCCTAGCAGGCAGTCAGCTGCCAGCTTCCAGCTTCCCCTCACGCTGGCTAGCAGTTCCCAAACCTTCCGCATGAACACATTTCCATTTCTTGCCCAGCTCTGTATACCCACATCAAAACAAAATGTAATTCATAGACGTGACTAGTTAGCTGCAGATACCGTTTAGCAGTTACTGATCATGGGCTTGGCTGGAAGCAAAGGAGGACATGAGAACAAAGTGATGAAGTCTACAAGCAGTGCTCGAAGTTTACTTGGAGAGAAACTGCCTCTCAAACCTTACCTGTGCCAAGGATGCTCCACTTCCTTTTTTTAGCTCTGAGAAGTTCTCACTCAGTTTTCCTCCCTTGTTACTTGAGTTGCATTTGTAGCACATCCACCTCATGAGGCCTTTGGTTACCGTCCCACACTCTTTACTCAGCAGACACAGCGAATGGTACAAGTGGCCACAGCTGTGAAGAGAAGAGAATTCTGCTAGGTAACACAGCCTGGCACCTCCACGCTTTGGAGGGAAAATCTCTGGTCAACGGAAAACAAGGCTGCTTATCTGCAAATACAGATCAGCAGTGTATACACTCCCTTTGTACCTCCACACCATCCAGTAGTATTTCAAGACTTGCAAAAATAACACTAGTGCCCATTTGCCAATACAGTTACGGATCATACTACTATGGTAATAATGATCTTGTCTTATTTTACAGCCACCTAGACACAGACAGGAAAAACGGAGATGCCAACAGAGTACGCAGTCAGGGCTGCAATAGATCCGAGATGTACAAATACAGGCAAAAAAACCCCTGGGTGCTGCAATTGCACAAACTGCACTGCCAGGAGAGATGGCAGATAAAGTGACAGCTTACTGAACGGCTCTCACGGAATTGTAAGGCAGTTCGTTCCAGCTGAGACCAAGCTGGCTGCATGCAAAGAAGGCTGGCTCTGATGGTTTTGATTAGCCAGCCCACTTACAGCACAAGGGAGCAGGAATACATGCTCACAGGAATGCATATGATTACCTGTGTAAGTCAGAGCTCTTTCTTTTTCTTTCTTTTCTTTTAAAAATACTAACACGATCACAGCTGTGACCCTTAACTTTACCTGAAAACAATGATTTCATCAGCAGTTTCTTGCCTTCTTTTGTACTGCTGTAGACAAATGCAGCAGTAATCCTGCTTTGGGGTAAGCCCTCTAGTGACAGATGCTCTTAGGTTACACAGGGACCAGTGGAGATCATGGTTTAAAAGATTCGTAGTTGTCTCCAAAAGGGTCTGTGTGGAAGACAATATACAGAATAACTAAGTCATTTTGTCATCTCCAGACTGCAGAAACTCCATGCTGATCAATTCTTCATAACAAGCAGCTTAGCAGATTACTAAAAGCAAAACCAACCCAATAAAATTGCTTCTCTAAGTTTTCTAGCAACTGCCCTCAAAATACTTATCCTGTCATCACATGTTAATGGAGGCAATACCTTTTCACTCTTAAATAGGTGTTTTAATGATTTTTGTCAAAAAGCACTAAAAGAGGCACGGTAGGCTCATTTTGTCATCTTCCATACCACACCCTCCTTTTTTTCCCCTCTACCTGGTAAGCTACTGCTTATATCCTCCATTTTAGTAGAAACATGCTGATAAAAATCAAAGCCCAAATGCACTATTGCAATTAAAATATGAAAAAAAACACTGAACTTCTCATCTGCTCGTTCTTCCCAACTGAGGTTTCCATTTCTGAAGAGCCAAAAGCAAAATACTCTCAGTTTTCAGTGGTCAGCACTATTCAGCAACAACAGGTGTCAGGCATAGGTGCTCTGGTCCGTGATCTATCGATGCTCTGTAGCAGCAACTCACAAGAAGCTGCAGAGTTTGCACCAGTGGTTCACATCTGGCCTAGTCCAGATGTGACATGCAGCCTGTACCTGATGACTGCCAGGCAATGACAGAGGACCTGTGGTGCTCAGAGCAAACCTTTAAAAGAACCATTATCTCTGGGTTCTTGGATGTTCCGCCCTCTACCGTAAAGCTATTTCCCTTTTTTTTTTTAATTGGATGCTGCTGCATGGAGGCCTGCGCAGTAGCTAGGATGGTAGTGCCACAGGGTAGGCAGAACAAGGGACGGTGTGTTTGGAGGAAGACTATGCGTTATGTTTTGGAGAAAATGAGTTTTAGAAAACAGTTGGAGTTTACAGACTGCCTGGGATTTGAGACTGGCCAGAGAAAGGCAGCAGTGAGATAAAGGTGAAATCTCATCAGGTGACAAAGTAGTACAGCATCACCATTGGGAAGTGGCAAAACAGCCTAATTTAAAAAGCTCCTAAGACGGCGTAAAAAGACAAACCACATTGGGTTTGTGCCTTTGAATCCCTAACTGCAGGATGAGCTGGAGAAAAAGCAGATGTTTGTCCTTTCAGTACATTTAACATAAAACTGAACTACAGAGGTGTTCACACCACCATGTTCCTGCCAGTCCCTTCACTTGCAATCTGTCTGTGAGCAATACAAACTCATTCCCCGTCCCCCAGTCACACAAATACACATCACTTGCATGTCCATTTACTTTGCCCTGCAGAGAGAAATAACAAATGAGAGAGTAGTAGGCTAGACAGCTAAAAGTAATCCCCATATACAGCAGTGGACAGGACAGAAATGCATTCAACTTACTTGTTCATAGTTAAAAGTGTCCAGCATTCCCAGGACAAGTCCTTGAATTTCTCCAAGTTTCCCTTTTCCATAAACTGGATCCTGTATGAAGAAATGCAAAGCTGCAGCTGAATCACAGGATATGACCGTTCTGATTTTTTTTTATTTTTTTTTTTTCCCTCCAGATTTGTGATCCAAACAGAAGTTATGTCTCCAGATTTAAAGATGCTGTACATGCACAAGGCCAGCAGAATAATCCTATGTATTGATGGGAAAATTAGTAATTAACAAAACTGAGTAGATGACAAGATCAATACTAATTACTGTGCTTGTGTCAAAAGACTTTAAATGTGACCTTGGAAACTTCATTCAAGAGATGCAAAGAGCTGACTGGAGAGCGTATTTGAGGAATATTGAAGAAAACAGCAGAAAACACCCTGCAGCAACACAGGAGGTGTCAACCCCATCTGTGCTGCGACCTGACACCGACTGCTACGGGTGTCTGCTGGTCAGCAAGCTCCCGGGCTGCCTGCAGGGCTCAGCCCCACACTGCCAGCGTGCTTCTGCCCTGGTCAGAGGGTAATTCCCTCCTCAGTCTCTGGTGATCCACCAGTCACCCCCAAGCTCACTCACCACCCCCTCAGCCGCAGGTTGAAAACACACAGATCCAGCGGGCTGTGTAGCTGTGCAGCAGTATGCAGGAATGCCAGGAAATCCTGGTCTCACATCCCATATGACAGAACATCTAGGGAACGAGGGCCTGGGGCTCTTCTGTTGCTGCAGGGATGATTTGCATGTGCCCTGAGCAGCTTTATTTCCATGTCCCAGCAGCACAAGTGAAGGGCTGTGGTACAAGTCATAGCCCTGGTGCATCTCAACCACCTTCCTTAGGCTTGCTCTAAACCAAACATCCCCTTCTGCTCCACACCCACCCTGGTACCCCCTGAAGCATTGCTTGGTGCAGGACAGGAACCCTGGTCTAGGGTGCATTTCCCTGTTCTGGGGTAAGCTTAGCAAGGAGCCCTGTGGGAGCTGCTCTCCGTGACAGTGCACAGCCTCTCAACCAGGCAGACGCACAACGCACTGGAAGAGGGGAAAGACTTCTGCAATGTCCTTCCCTCCTGCCAGGCCCCATTGCATAACAAGAGAACACATCAGGAAATACCTCTGCCCAACAACCAGCACCATGAGAGTTTGCCAACAGCTCCTAGTGGCCACAAGCACCAGCTGCCACCAGCACTAGGGTCTCCTGGGCAGAACTGACCCTGAAAGATCTCTCCGTGCAGTTGCAGAGGTGCCCTGTCCCCTACCAACACACAACGTGGCACTACTTCCAACAAGCACGTGCCGAGAACACAGCTTCCTCCTACTTGTCTTCACAGCAGCAGCAGACTAGAATGCACCACAGTGATATTTCACTAAAGATGACACCCTAAAAGCTGTTGGCTAACCAGCTGGGATCCATAGAATGGTTTAGGTTGGAAGGGACCTTGAAGATCGTCGAGTTCCAACCCCCCTGCCATGGGCAGGGACACCTCCCACTAGACCTGGTTGCTCAAAGCTCCATCCAATCTTTGTGTCTTTGATGCAAACGGGAAGCAAGGATGAGGGGTCAGGTTAGCAGCAGGATCTGCTACTGGCTGCTGCAGTGGTCTGATCCACAGCATGCAGCCCAGCTTCAGTTCTGTTTCGGTGACCTGCACAGCCTGGTCTGCAAAAGAACAAAAAGGTGCCCTCCCCACCACAAACTGGCACCAGTGAGGCACACATGTACCTCTAATCAGGACAATTCTATTCAGGAATGCCTTGAAAGACGATTGGGGGAATTCATCTTTGCATAACACACAATTCCCTGAGGCTGACAGACAGTCATTGAATTGGACCCAGAAAAAAGCATTTTGCCCTGCTGGGAGGCAGTGGAAGGATACTGGGGGAAGCCTGCTGGAAGCTGCGAGAAGCTGACTGGGGGAATGGACAAGACATTGGCAAAAATAGATAGACTGGCAAGATGTGAAAAGGAAACTAACCTAGAGAGTAGAAAAACAATGGAGACATAGTGGAAACAGGAACAGAAGGAGCCGGATGAACAAGCTCTGGATGAGATGAATGAGAAAAGGAGTAGAAGCAAGGGTGATTCCATGCTGGGACTGAGAGCGAGGGAGAGAAAGGAGAAGTCAAGAGTGAAAAAACAAGTTGAGGAGGATGACTAAAGTAGCATGGAAGTTCCACTGCAAGATACCCGGAGAGATCACCAAAACAGCTATAGAAAGCAAGTATTGCAATTTTGGAACGAGTCTTCAGAGGAAATGCGCAGGCAGAAACACCAAGGTTCAAGCCTAAATAAAACCAGCAAACCAGCACTGAGTAATAGCACTTGAGTCAAAACCAGCTGTAGATTTGGAATATACAGAAGAGCTCGACATACTGCAGAGGCTACTTTTTTGCTAGGTGAACAGCACAGCCTCAAACAACACTAAGTTTTCTTTCTGCATGCATAATTTAAAAACAACACCACAGAAAGTACACTACACTACGTCACCATATGAATTATGGAGGGCAACAGGGAACTCGGGACTTCCAATGCAGCATGTACGTGATCCATAACATAGAGCAAGTTATTTTTGTATGCACCAGATACTCACTTTTGTAAAGCACATACGGCCAAACAAACCCAAACAGGTAACTCCCAAACTGTACAGATGCCACCATTTACATACAGCAACTCTAACTTCCCAAGCTGCAAGTAGAGACTTTCAAATCAACTTGTTTTTTGTCTGGATGGAGACAGAGGAAGAAGAGGAGATATGAAGAAGAAAGAATAATAGAAGAGCCCCCTACAGCTCTGCAGAGGAGGAACGTGAGTCTGAGGGCCAACTTTCAGCTGCTCATTTTTTCCTCAAGCTGCACTTGATGATCTCAAAAAAACATGGCAGGTAGGAAGAGAATGGACTTTTCTCCAAAGAGGAGCCCTGTGGTCTAGCAAAGCCTCATACTGAGCCTGGCACTCAAGTGCAAACGGTGGAGTTCCCGCACCTTTCCTGCCTGCAGCCATTGGACAGTGCTACCCAGGCCTGGGTGGCAGTCGTCTGCCTGCCTTGAGTGCGACATCCAGTGTAACTGCACTTTTCCAGCAAGTTAGAATGCTTTCTCCCAAGTTGCTGGTTTCAGCCCCCGCAAAATTTACAGTCACAGGAGCCTTGTGGGATCAATTACTTTTATGGAGGAATATGTTTCGTTATTTCCACTTTATAAAATTTGCCTCAGTTTGGGATTTATGCATGCTCCCAATACACTGTACGGGATGGCACATTAATAACAGTTGGTTGCACCAAGCCAGGAACAGATCACAGCTACGGTTTCCAGGCTGGTATTGCCCTGGGGGCACAGCAAGCCAAAGCCAAACTCACTGCCCAGCACCGCTACCAACAAGCACATCAGGAAAAGCTGGCAGGTATCCAGATGCAAGCCAGAGGTGCTCACGCAGCCTTTCAGCCAGTTCTGTCTCTTCCATTTCCAATTTCTTCCTGGGTCCAGGAAATAGCACTTTCTTTGCTAACAGCACTCACAGAACTGCACTAATAAAAGCACTCTGAACTCAGAAAATGCATTTGCTTGCAGCTTGTCCCATCTGCAAGGGGACAGATCAACTATTGTACATAAAACTAATCCCAGCATTGACCTTCACGACTGGAAAGAAAAACGAGACACAGCCCTAAGCAGGGATGGAAAAAATTCAAGCAAAGGATTTTTGGATCTTTCTGCTTCCACTCTAACAGGTTTTGAGATTCCTTCTTCCCCACTTTGGGGTTCCTACAGGAAGATTTCAAATTTCTGGCTTCTCCAGTTCTCCATTTTGTAGGAAGCATCAGCTGCATCTACTTACAAAACATTCATGAAGGATTACAGCTTTGTAAGGGAATTAACACTCAACCTTTCAGCCCTCTTCAGACAGCGTTCACGTCCTTAATGACATGGAACTTTTCTTAATGCTCAAGAGGATTCCCCTAGTATCTCTCCTAATATGGATATTTCAGACTTCCTACTTAATACGTAACTTTACAACATTATTAAGGACGAGCAAGAACATAAATATATTAATCGCTATGTCATATGACTTCAATTATAAAAAGTTAAGTCAATATTCTGTTACAGGCAGATGCCAGGACCCTACGTATTTTCTGTGAAAGCTGTGGAGTCTGGTCCCAGCCCTTTGCAAGGTGCCCTTTAGCAAAGCATTTTGGTTGCAGAGTTAATATTTGCATAAGGTATAATCTATCAGCAGCTAAGCCCAGAAGAGGAAGAAAAACAGTCCACTAAAATTGGAATACTCTAATTCCTTTTCAGAAAAGGCAAGATAATCTACCTCAGTTTATTGATGTCATCGACCTTACAAAAAATCCCTCTGTTAATTCCTGGGCAGCTGGTTCTACCTTCCAGACCTGCAGTTCCAGCGCATCTATGCTCCACCACCAAGGCTTGACCTCTGTTGGAAGAGTTTTTGAGGGCATTTTCAGACAAGCACCACTTATAATTCGGGGTTTCACAGAAATACTTTGAGGGCTTGGGAAAGGCTGTATGTTCTCCAGGGCCCAGAAGAGCTGGTTTTCTTATGGTCACGGTTAAAGTGGCATGTCAATAACATTTTGTAGGAGGCCCTACATACTGCTCAGAGCCAAGACAGAACTGTTTAGAAGTGTTTAGAATTTTACATGGCTTCAAAGAGCAATGACACAGCTTTGTGAAAGGAATATCCACCCAGGGCTAACAAAATAGACATCTTTCTAGCTGAGGAAGCTGTTGAGACAGAGTGTTCTGGGGAAACACCACGTATGCATGCCATGTTGTGATTCTTCCCTGCGGGGCACTTAAATAGCATTCCCAGATAATCCAAGGAAGCAGATGACAGCTCACACTACACAGGGAGGCAAAAAATCCAGTGCTCCTTGCTAACGCGGGGGTGTTTCTTTCCTGATCCCAAATGTGGCAAGGGTTCCGAGCCCCTGAACATTTGAGCTGGGCACCCAAAGACATGGCCACGATTCCCAACATCATCTTCCCAGCTGATTTCAAAGCAACATTCTTCCAAGGGCCAAGCTGCGCACCAAAATAAAACCCAGAGTGCAAGCCCTGAAGCAATAGTTTAATACAACACAGCTACAAACACACAAGCAGAATTGACCTAGAGCAATGCAATCCCAGAAATTCAGAAATAACGGTTGATGTGAACACAGTGTGAATGGAAATGTGTGGTTTTAAGCACAAGAACAAAGGGTTAAATGAATGGTGTGTCTCGGTAACAAAGGACACTGTTCCCAGCTGCAAAGCTGAGGAGGGTCTCAAGCACTGAAGGCAGCAGACTGATAAGAGCCCAGACAAGTTATCAGTGTTGATCCCATGTCCTAACATGAGGAGGATGCCAGGTTTGCAGAATATCACACACCATTTCGCTGTTAGCCCAACAGGAGAACAGACCACAGACATGTATTTCAAATCTGGGTTCCAAACAAGGGAAAACAAAATGTGCAGCAATCTGGCCTATGATTTACAGAAGCTTAAGTGAGATTCAGAAGCAAAAATCCACCTTATAACAGCCAGCAACTTCTAAAGGATGTAACTAAGCTGTCCAAACTTAAGCTGTCATCATCTATCAGAGGAAGCCCAGAGATGCAGCGAGGGACTGACACCCTCTCTACTGCACACAGATGATCTAGGTCACATCACTCACTGCCATACATCTTAGGTGTTTGCAAATATCTGAGTGCCACTGAGTGAATGAAATCTATAGAAGAATGAGTGTTAAGAGGCAAAGTCAACTTGTTTTGAGATCACGTAAATAAATACCACCTTCCCTTCCACAGGATCTCCTACTGAGTTTTACAACACTATTTTCCCTACACCTGTAGCTACAAGGTACCAATTACTACTCCTATTTTATGAAGTTCTGATACTAATGTTCTTTACCTGGAATTCAGTCCTTCTCTCTGAATGCATTTTAAGAAGTTATTATCTCTCCCCATTTTTTGCTGTAGTTGTAGAACAAAATCTGCCTCTTTAAATCTCTGTTTTGTCAGACTGAATTTGTAAAGCTGACCAGGGAAATGGAAAGATCAGGAGCAAATTCCCCCTGCCTCCAAACCCAGTGACCAGAGTTGCACGTGCTTTAAATAATGCCTTACACATTTCTGTCCCTAGTAAAAGTACTTTGCCTGATGCACCGTAAGTATCCTGTTATCCTTTGCAATAGTGCCATCACACCAACCACTTCCTTGTACAACTGACAAAAACATTTCACTCATCTGTTGCCTCTAGGACATGAATGCCAGCCTCTAGAAAAGGGTTTTTCTATTTCTGCTAAAAGTCTGTAAGAACAGAAGAGGAATGAAATATTTGACAACTGCAGACAAGAATTTCTAGTCTTCCCAAGGGAGAACAGGATCTTCCTCCACACGGTAACACCTCCCAGCTGCTTTATCTTCACAGTGGTCACTGGTTTGCCTCCCGCCCCATTCTGGCAATTCTCAACATAACCCAGGAAAGCCTCCCTGTCAACCTCCCCACTTAGTCATTCACAGCTTCTGTATCCTTTCCTGCCTACATTAAAAATCAAACAAAGCTCAATAGGAAACTGTATTAACACCCTAGCTAAAACTAGACAAAATAAGTTATTCAAGAGGCATTAAGTTTGCTTGACACTTTCTACCTTTGATAAAATCATATTCCATTTGATCATGCTTTCTATCTACTCCTTTGCAACATTTTTCACTGTCTTTAATTATGATTTTTTTCCCAAAATTCAAGATTGTGCATAATACTAAGATCAAACTAATGGTTGCTAGAGGTGTGTGTTCACCCTGTGAAGCCCGTAAGCCCTTTTCTACATTTTCTTCTCTCATCTGGAATAGAAACCCTGAAGAGTAATTCAGCACTTTTTCAACCCTTCAATCATTCCACTCCACAATGCAGGCAATTTCTCTAATATTTTTCTGCATTTCTCAAGGTTTGCTCTTAAATCCCAACCCCATCTTTCATCTATTTTGCAAATTAACAAATCATATCAGCTTGTGATCACTCAACCCCAGATCCTGTTTTGAAATCAGCTCTTCTACAAGATGTTTGCTGCTCGCTAACATACATCTCTCAAATAATACATCGCACCATCAATCAAAATGGCCCAGTCTTGATATCTTTCTCCAAAGCCTACAAACTTTGTGTTAGAGTTTTCATAACTGTCCATCCCAGAGCCTTAGCTAAATGGCTTTCAACAAATTTCATTCCAAGTTTTGAGAAATTCATAGTTGCTCTGCCGCTAGAACTGCTGAGCTTCAGTTCAAAGTAATATCAACCTTTGAGATAATATTTTATTTGGTTTGCAGAAATTACCTCAATTATCTTCTCACAGGTCTATGTGCTCCCATGTGTCTCCTCAGAGCATCGAGTCTTCCAGGTCATTCATTCTATCAGCTTTTCCAACTTACATCTCACCAACTGAACTTTTAATGAAACACTTTGAGCCAGACAATTAGCTAATCTGATCTTTAACAACATGGAAATTGCAATTGTGTTTGGCTCTTCCCAATAACTGAGTGGCACAGCTTGATAAAAGCTTCTTCTCTTCAGAAACTCACCTGTAGAATTCTCTGCAGGATTGAAGGAAGAGCGATAAATGCAGCCATGTTGTTCAGCACTTGCATTGTCAAACTCTTCAAAGCTGAAATATCAAACATAAAAGCCACCAGCAGTTCATTAGGATTCAGGGAGTACAGAGAGATCAATCTTTCAGATTAAGAGAGTTTTATTTCAGTTCATGGTTTCTAGTTTGAAAAATGTTTTTTGTATTTATTTCTTCTACACATTTTGTACTAAGCGCATGCAGCTTTTTGTATCAGAAAGCGTATTTAAAAGTTTGATATCACCATGCCTCTCCGTTCCCCTCCCACAGCCAACCTACAGTAAATGTTCATATTTTGAGACACACTTAGCACTATCATTCACTTTTCCTACTGCTACCAAAAACCAATTTGGATGCCTTATCCATGTTATAGTCCCACAGACTCCAAAACTTCCTAACATTAACCTTTGCATGAAACTTGTTCTTCAGTCCCCTGTTCCCCAAAGTAAGAGCCAATATAGCAATATGTGTGGACCCAGCAATTCAGCTCCTTTGTGGGGATAATTAGCTAGTTAGAAAAAGTTTGGGAAGTATGCATGTTAGTAACGAAAACAAAATAGATATGCAGGATCCCAGTGTATTATCCTCTCATCATTTCTGGTATCACTTCAGATGATTACTTTTCTGCAGGCATTAGCTCCCAAAAATGGATAATCTGGGTAACATTCTGAATTTAGAGGAAAAGATGAGTTGAGGGAAGAGAGGTGATTTATATTTTTGGGTTACTGATCCCTGAAAGACAATCCTCAGGAGTCCAGATATAGCTAATAGTCACTGGAAGGAAAGAAAGGAAAAGGAAAGAGGGAGGATGGACAGCATGAACACCACCACACTTACTTGTAATATGTTGCGATCCTTAACCATGCACAACTACAATTACTATGGAGCACAAGGCTGGAATGTACCAAAAGACATTATTCTGTCCCAAGTGCCTTTTTAACTAGTCTTAAGTCTTCCATAAAGGGAGGCTTTTCAAGATGTGCTGCTGCTAACCACAACTGATTCAGGGCACCAGAACTGGAGTAGAGAATTCAGCTGGTGTGTTCAATTTCTACTGATTTTATATACAATAGACAAGTGCAGGGATAAGCATACAGAAAGGCTAGGCAGGCATGGAAGATGACAGTGTATTATGTCAGAAGTTCCCAAAGTGCAGACTGCAACCTACTTCCAACCCAGAAATCCTTTGTACACACTGTGCACCTTGACTTTTTTTATAGAGACAATCCTCAATGGAACCAACTTGCAAGCGGAGCATGTGGTAGGCTTCCTATTCCACTCAGGACTTAAAAAAAGTACCTGACAGCTGCAGCCTACCAAACACCCAACCTGAGCTCAATCTGACAGCCACTGCACTTCACATCTACTGCAGGAGCAGCAAATTTAGGAACTGAGTAACAAAACTGCTTTTCTTCTATTCATTCAGTAGAGGAGGAGAGACAGCACAAAGATTTTTATTAATATTTGGGGTCACAAAGGCCAAGATACTTACATTCAGAGCATCGACATTGTGAAGAACCAGATAATTTCTGTGGGGACATCATGGCCTCCAGCAGGGGAAACCAGAGGGCCTGAAATAAATGAATGGGAGGAAAAAAAACAAACAGTAAGAACACGGCAGTACTAAAAATGAGCTGTGACCAATGTCAGAGTCCACTTCCAAAGACTCACTTCCACATTCTGAAAAACAGAACTACATTTCTCATGACTGCAATGGAACAGAACTGAAACATGTTAAAATAACCTCAGAGCACGGCACTTAGGGATCTGCACTCAGTCTAGATTGCTCGTATCTTAGACTAAGATACTATTTCATTGGGGTCTGAGCACAGAAGATCTTTGGCTCCTGTTGCTCCCTCTTCTCCATTCTCACCTGTTGCTCTACTGGAATTGTAACAACGTAAGAAATATACTTCTACTTCAGTCAGTCCGCAACTACTTCTCCACATGAGATGTAAACTGTCCGGTGCAGAGGCCGCTTACGTAACAGGTAGCACAGTAAATGCATCCCAGCTGGAAAGGGGCATCTAAATTCTCCAGCAGCATACAGGAGTTGTGAAAATTCACAGAACACTGTACTGGTGACCAGCATCAAATCTTACTTGGGTATCAACAAAAAAATTCCAGCAAGTGGAACATGGCCCAGATTGAGAGCAAACACTAACCCAAATCTATCCAATTAGGCAGGCAGGCCAAAAGCACTCGGGCTGTTCACACAGACACCTCTCCAGTAAAACACAGCAGCTATCTGTTGCACAATAAGATCATTTAATAGAAGAAACCAAGCAGGACAGCGCTCAGAAGAAATTACAGAATTCTTGACTTCCAGACATGCCACCTCTTCAGACACGGGAACAAAGTTCTCAGTTTTGAGTTCAGTTACGCAAGTTACGCATAATCTTAGGAGTAAAGATGCCTTCTATGTCACTGACGTTGGCAAAATAGAAATGCAACCTCAGTACAAGGAGACAGACAAACCCAGTTCTCTCTGCAAGAGCTCAAGCAAGCTGTGTTGTCTCCACCCCTCAAAGACCAGGCTGACGTTAAATTCAGGATTTGTGAACATATTCAGAACAGCAATATTCTGCAGCTGCAGTGACAGCGGCATCGGCTTTGTGCCACCATACAGTTGGCTTGAATCTTACTATGCCTTCCTTAGTGTCTGATTGACATTCAAGCCAAAATTTCAACTGGAGCTAAAAATGGGGGAAAAGATGTTGTCTCATCTGCTTCTCCACTGCTGATTTGCACTTTATTTTGTGCTTCACCCTTACAAGTGAGGATTTCTCTCTTGTGGGTCTAAAACCCAAACCACCGCAAGAAGAACATGTGGTAGAGGAGAACAATGACTGCTTGAGACATATCAGTATCCAATTGGTGGGGAAAAGAAGAAGCATGCGAAGAGACAGTTTCAAGAGATGCAGAGGCCTTTGTTGATTTTAGCGATACATTTTTTTATTACCTTCCTTACCTCTCGCTGTTGCTGGTCTAAATTGTGGGAATTTCTCTGGCAAAGGGCAATTGTTTTCATTAAGGTATCTTCAATGTTTTCTAGCAAGGGGGGTTCAGCTGAGCCTGTTTTTGGGGAAAAAACAAATTGCAATTATAAAAAAACCTGTTAGATATGTTAACTCCCAATCATCCTGCAAAATAAAATCATACTGTTCATCTAAAGTCTGTTCACTACAGTAAGCAACTACATTATAAAAACAGGTCCTGATTTTTGGCACTTTTCCTGAATAGCACAATAAATCGGGCACATAAAATGTTTCACATAATCAGATAAGCTCTGGTTTAGGATGCAATTAAGTAACAAATATGGTCAGTGCATTTAATTAGGTGCCCATGAGTCCTTGGGCAAGTGAAAAGTGCACTTGTGCATATACTCATTTTCTATAGGCAGAACATTCTTATGTTTCTGAGAAGTTTGCTTCAAAAACGTCTCTCATCACTGTTCACATATAATGCCTGCTAAAGCTCAGTAATGAGTTTGAATGAATTCTAACATAGGAACTGTGTCTGGTAAGGCAGTAAAAGTACCAGTCACAACCAGAAAAGCTAACAGGGCAGATGACCACACACACAAAAAAACCCACCCATCACAGCTTGTTCCAGATCTCTAGCAAAATCAGAGTAACAGAGTAAGGAAGTGTCAGCAGAATAACTACCACAGCCACATGAATATAAGTTTAAAAAAAGTCACGGTAACACCTAGAAATCTGAAATAGGATCTCATTATGCCAGGTGCCAGGCATATGCGCTTTACATTTTTGTGTTTATCTCTTTTTAATAGAAAATGGGATTTAACTTCATAACTCTTACTTTCATCATCTTGTGTAAGCATCAGCAACTTGCTCTGCAATCGCTGAAACAAAAGAGAGAACTCAGAACAGCAAAATTGCAGAATCTCAATAGAAGTGTTTCTAAAAGATATGGTTACAAAGGCTGACTCTCCTTTTCTTCCCCAGTATGACTAACATAGCATAAATGTCTTTCCCAATATGGAAAAGAAAACAGGAGCTGAAAGATGATTTTTGATTAAGAAAAACAAATTTGAGCACCTATTATCTACTAGATGTTTGAAGACATGCCAGAAAAATATACTGATCTGCTGAGTCTGCAGACAACTCAACATACTGTTATTTGACAGAAGGTAAATGTTTCCATGGATTCTAGTGGAAAACAAATTAAGAAGCAATGACAATATCAAACCTAAACATAGACCATCATGCTGATGGCATGTCATGCCATCCTGGCATGGCAAAAATGCCGCGTTCAGGATTTCAGTGTCCTGTACCTCCAGCATAACCAGAAAGGCACCATGGATATCTCCCTTCTTCTCCAGTAAATATGAAGAAGCTTCATGGAGCTGATGTTTCTGGGTTATCTGAGTTAAAAGAAGAAAAAAAAAAAGGTAAATGTCTATCTTAAGAAATCTGCCAGTGTTTGTTTACTCCACAAGACAATCAAGACAATGACAACCAGATGGTCAGAAAGGACTG
Source organism: Anarhynchus alexandrinus (assembly GCA_008711295.1). Taxonomy (NCBI): domain Eukaryota; kingdom Metazoa; phylum Chordata; class Aves; order Charadriiformes; family Charadriidae; genus Anarhynchus; species Anarhynchus alexandrinus. Next base: position 909,959 of record VUYV01000238.1, read on the forward strand.
TGTCTCCATGTGTTCACAGGCACGTTACCCAGCCTGAGCAGCACTCCTGCTTCTCCCCCCCACCAGCTACGCTGCTTTTATTTCTCAGCTTGCACTACTGCCACCATCAGCATTAAAATCTTTATTTTTAAATAAATCTATAAATCAAGATTAAGGACAGATTATTGTTAAAATTTTCATAAAGAGAAGAAATAGTCGCTCTCCCAGCACTAGTTAAATTTTGGCAGCATTGCTTTCCAAAAACCCCAGGCCCATGATTTCATATACCTTCAACATATTAATCAACATTAACACAGCCAGTCTCTATTCTACAGTTACTCAGTAGCTTCAGAGCACTAAAGGCTTTTTTATTCTTAGCCCCAAGACTAAACTCAGAATCAGTATATTAAATATAGCTAACTATGCTGCAGGAAAGCAGTTTAGCAGCTCAAGGGGACACACAGTGTTAAAAATGGATTGGAAGAGTATCCAGGAACTAATCCACAACCTAAGCTAAAGTACTTTTACAGTATTTTAAAGAGGTAGGAGCTAATCTGAATGCTTCACCTAGCCCCCGTCCTTATACATGTCTTTCCTACCTGGATGGTTTCTTCCAGTCTGCAGTATTCCAGAACTTTAAGCGTCTCCAAAACCTGGTTTGGGCTGTACTGACACAGCAGCTCAATGAACTGCTCAGTGATGCAGGGTGGTAAGTGTATCAGGTCTTGGTTAATGCCTTCTCTGGAATGAAAAAAGGCACAGAAGACATAAGTCAAATTCTAGCCCAGAAATTTGGATGGAAAGAAGAGTTTCTTATTCAATTGTGTGTTGCCTTTTATCCGTAATACAGAAGTTAAAAATCTGGTTTTAAGAGAAAAATCACGCCTTTTCCGCTAGTTACTGGTGCTAGAGGTCTGTTAGAAGGCTTTTCATTTGTTCCACAACATATTTTACTGATACCTCAGGATAAATTAGCCTATCAAAGACCCCTCGTGAAGAAAGGTACCGTAACAGACACATCTTCGGCAAATCTTTGGCAAAGAAGCACAAAGAACTCACCTAATTTCTTCAATGAAACCTTATGGTCTCTGAGTGGTCTTTTTAGATGCCGATTGCCTATTTGTCCTATAGACCTTCACTGCGTGCATTTGAAGAAATATTTTGTTGCTTTTTGCTTATTGTTCCTGAAATTCTTCTTTGGCTTCCTTTATCACATTTTAATGTTTCATCTGCTAGAATATGATCCCTTTTATCTACCTCATTGAGATACGAGCTCATTCTTCTTTTAGGGAAACATCCCCATTTTTTATTTCCTCTTCTCAGACAGAGCAAAACTGTTGAACTGAGTTTTGCTCTTGCAGAGGCAATAATTCTGTGCACTTTATGGTCATTGGCAGAGCAGATTGCCAACTGTAAGGTCTTTGAACCAGACTCTGAATATTGTTCAGTCAAAGGCTGCATCCTCGCTCAAGGGTTTTGCAACCAGCTGCACTGCAGAAGCATATTCAGCTGGAACTAAAGACATCTGCCGCATCTCCCAGCATGGGACCTGCTCAGTCAACACAGGTAGGTGAAGTCTCCAAACTCTGCTGTGCTTCCCGCCCTTGTTATCTCCCTGACCTCCTCTGACCAAGCACAAGCAACACAGCCATGCTGGGCAGGCACTCAGCAGTGCACACCAGGCACTGTTCTCTTCTGGGCAGGGCCTGAGCCATCCAGGAGGCCAAACTAGAGCTTCCCTTCTGATTCTAGCCCAGGTAATTCCTGCAGGTGAAGCTCAGAGTACTATTAAACTAATTTAATAAAGACATCCCTGTAAAAAGGATTTCTCCAATTGCTTTCCAGCAGCAGCTGCTGGCACCGCAGTGGTTTGTGCAGTGGCCATTTTCTAATCCCTTGGCTTATTTTTATTATATTTCCCCCCAACATGAGGGAAACAAAACAGAGAACAGAATTGCATGCAGTGCCCATGACTGTCCCTGTGTCCTGACTGTTTTCTACTGATCTTGTTTTTAAAAAGAGCAAGATGAAGCAAGAGACCTCAAGGAGTTAGGATGGAAATGATGATACTTTCCTAGAAATAGATATAGGACCTGCAACCCTTCAAAATGAACAGCAGTTCACCACCACTGAAGGTTAAACTTCACATGGCAGTTCTAGGATTGATGCGTCATGCAGAGAAACAGCAGAAGTTTATACTGGCTAGGAAACACAGTTCTTAAACCTGTTCCAAAGCTCCTGCTATGAAAGAAAACAGATCAAGGTATGTATTTAGTTTTGTTACCTTTCCAAACAGAAATTCCTAATCAGGAGAAGATGCGTTGATGTGCAAACCCTACAACCATGGGATGGAAAAGGTCTGATATACAATATGAGCCTGTATTTCCTGGGAACTACAGGAGCTGAAAGGATTATTATCATCCAAGAAAGGCCAGGAGAACGCTGTGCCCCTAGCAAGCCATAAGAATCTTACTGTGATTAGAATGTCAATCACTTGATTATAAATTATATTTGCCCAGAAATGAAAGCCTCACAACAGGTACTGATCAGTGTCCAAAGTATACACACAGTTGTACAAAAACTGGTATCCAAACTATTGTGTTCTGACGCCAAGTAAAGAATGGACTTTTGAAGGTCAAAACAAGAAGCCTCCTGCATTCACCATCCCCTCCTCCCACAACACACACCCTATAAACTCCCCCAGTGCCCGTACGGGACTGAATCTTCTATTCTTTTTGTAACTAGACTAAAATGAAGTAGCGCTTTCTAGCTAAAGTGATCTGCGTCTACCAAAATGGGAAAAATGGCAAGTCATACATTTTTAGTGTACGAGAAGAAACTCCTGGTCTGGAAAGAACTTTGGCACCTAGTATTCGTGACTTCGTGAACAAGCCAACCTTTTCTTCAACCATTTCACTTAAGACATGCAGATAAGAGAATGGAAAGAAAGCTGGACTTTGATAATGTTAAAAGCTAAGCAACAGTCTTGAGACTCGGAGGTCCTGCTCAGCTCAGTGTGAGATCAGTTCATCTTCAGTACAACCATGCCAAACACCTTCCCTGCCATACTCTATGCAGTCTTTCCTAAAAGGATGAGATAATCACTGGTTTCTCACAAAACCTGGCACAAGTGAGCCTTGCGAGTGTCACGGATAGCTGTTCCGTGAGGAGAGCCATTGTAACAGAACCTAAAAGTTTAGGTATCTATTAATATATTTATAGACTGGGAGCACTGTATTGCTAAATAAGTTAGTATTGTTGGTATAATACACAAACACATGCTGCAAACAGACACATTTAACTGTGATGTTTTGGTTTTTTTTTTAGAGAAAAAACCTTAGGAACTTAAAATGAAAATGTAGCAAAGGCTGTGATTAATGAGCTGAGCAATACACACTATGTTCTCCGTTTTCTGTGGCTGCTTATAAAATACAAACATACGGACATTTGGTTTTAATTTCCCCAGGCAATTTCTGTTAACCCTGTTTCCTCCCTTCCCCCTTTTACCTCCTTCAAAATAAATCTCTAGCTAAATTAAATGGGCCAAATTAATCCCTAATGCAATTCCACCGACTAGGATAGTTATACTAGCATGATGAGTCTTGTCCCCATATGATCAAGCAATCATTCGTATTCGTGACATTAAAAGCTCATTTACTGCTCTAAGAGTCTTTATTTTAATAAGAATTTTGCCTAAAAAAAGTATATAAACATTTAGATTGTCTGAAAAGAGACAGATGTTTTCAGAAGAACCTAATCCCTTTTTTATGTATAGATATACTACAAAGTATAGGTATATCTGCAGATTAGGTCTTGCACAGCAAGGTTTCTCCCTCCTTCCCCACCTCCCTCAGAATACAGTTCAGCTCATTTTTCTAGGTCTTAGAAGCAGGTGACCTCACAGCACTGAAACCAGACCACAGGACCTTGAGTGTTATTAAAAAACAAAAACCCTCCAGCAATCTGGGATATCTACAGAACACTTCTTACTTACAAGATAGTTTATTAACAGTAGGTTAATCCTTGGGCTTCCAGACTTTCTGCTTTACGGTCAGTCACTAGCACACATGAATCCAAACTATTTAGGAGCATTTTGTCCATTTTTCTGCATAACTGTCCCACTTATCTTTGGCTTATCGAGTATTCTGGCAACAACAATCCAGTCAGTACCCAGTTTATCTCCATTACTTGGGATGCCGAACATCTTACTGCAGAGAGTGAGCGGACTTTGGAACACAGAGGGGAAAAGGAACTGTTCATAAGCTTTCCGAAGGGACACACGGCACAATGGGACAAGCCATGGGGCCTCATGCTCCTTGCTGAACATCAGCCTTGGAGGGAAAAGCAGAGATCTTTTGAAAGGTCAGATACAGAAAGTTGCTTCCTATTGCTGGTTTGAACACATCATGTGTTGCTTTTGATTAGAAGATAAATACAGGAGGAATAGTTGTATTTAGCTCTAATTATGGTAGAGCTAAATTAGATACATTTATTACTCCGAGATTATAAAATTAAAATCCAGGTTAATTATCACCTTCATTGGGTCTCACTTGCTGCAAGTGGTATCACAGCACAAAGAAAGTCCTACTTAACATCCAGTTGGGCATCATTTTTGCTTAACTCTTTAATTTTTTTTAAAAAAATATTCTTTTATTAACTAAATCTAATTTCTCGCCTATAAAACCTAACCAAGATATTTTCTTGGCAAAATACTGATTTTATGTTGACTTCTAAGACACAAAATAGCTGTGGAAGTTCACACCTTCCATAGAAACATTGCTGCAAAACTCAGGAGAAAAAAAAAAGGACGTTTTGTTTATTATTATTTTTAATTTACATCCCAACAAAATCCAGAGTGATTAATTCCAGATTCTAGCTTCCAAAGCATGCTTTTTATTCAACTTCAACAAGAACTGAAACATTGACACCTGAATTTAGATAATATTACCTTTTCCTACTCCTCCTCCTCCCTCATAAAGCAAAATTAATTTGTAGCTAATTGACAAAACAAGATCTTGCCTTAAATTACATTAACAATTGCTTGAAGGCAACTGGAGCTGTGCATATATAAATGTATTAAAATTAAATAAATAAAATCAAAGTCTTGTAGCATTTGAAACCGATTCAACAGAAAGAGAACACTCAGTGCTGAAATACTGAAAAGAACAGGAGCAGATGGAGCAAGCAAGTAGTTAAAGAGTTTGCAGTGAAATACAACAGCGATTCTGAAATAAGACAGAAATGAAAATGCCAACAGACCAAAACGCTTTTCTATTTATGTTAAACTTGGGCACCTTGGTCAAGTAATCAATTGGTGGGTTGAGAACACAAACTCTGTCACAGGGTAACCACTTCACAGCCTTCTCAAAGAAGCTGTAACAGCAATGCTCAAACTCCCACCAGCACGAGGGAGGTGTCACATTGCCTGTACGGGAACCCACACCACTTCCCAGCTGGGAAACCAGCATGGGCTCTGCCAAAGGACACTCCCCAGAACACTTATTTCTGTGCAATCCTTCTCAACTCTGTACAGTTTGAAGAGCGAGTCACCTTTTCCAAGCCCTAAACTCAGCTGTAGGCTGCGTTTAGGAATTTATTTTAACCCATATTTTCAAGCTCTAGTTTGTGAATGGCCTCATTTTCTTACATACCTCGGATCAAGGAGACTCCTCAGAAACTGGAAGAGTAAAAACTGGTCCTGTACAACAGGAGGAGACAGAGTATTACTATTTTAAATAACGTGCTATAAACCAGTGATTCCTGAACTATATCCATTGAAGAAAATACTGTTCATAGCTGGTGCCTGCTGAAGAAGTTGGTTTAGGCATTTGTCTTGCGTAAATACTCAGAGGATATGTTTGCTGATATCCTGGTTTGAAGTAAAACAGGATCAATTCTGTTCAGTAACCTTACTTTGTAGCTGGGCCTAAACCACGACAGCTGACAACAGCTCTGTCCGATTTCTGAGTTCAAGCCATACTGAACTCCAAACTGAAAACTGCGTAAACCAAGTGATGCAACCAGCACCTCAGAGATCATACATTTTTATGGCCAGAACTCTACAAGCAGGCCGAATAATTTGAATGTAGCAGTCCCTGCAGCTGAGTAACTATCAAGCTATTTCTTCCATTTATGACACAGCAACAACTCACCATTGCTCTTAGCAATCACTTCTTACAGGAATGGCAACCCCACTGTAAAGAAGTGCCAACATCAATGAAGTTTGACACTTTACCTGAAGGTTTGCAATGATGCTCTCAATCTGCTCACTGAAGTGAATGGCTACCAAGTCGGCTGCTTTACACGGGCTCAGCAACAGCAGCTCCTTTAGAGAGGGAAACACAACGAAAATAATTACTTTTAATTTCATATGCAATATAATTATGCAGTTTCACTGAGTCCATTCATATTATAACTGCATCTTTGCCCAGATGAAAGCTGTAAAATGATTAATACCATTGCACAAAGTGATTCTGAAAAAAATTAGAATGAAGGGTAGTTTGTAAAAAGACATTTTTGAAAGTTGATGATTTTACTACACAATGGGCCTTGTAAGAATGCAAAACTCTTTGCACCAACAAGACCAGATCTCAGTCCTAAGGTGAGGAAATTATTTCATCAGGTTTTCTGACAACTGCCTTTTCCCCCCTGCCAACAAGACCAACTAGTGCCAAACAGAAGCCAGCAGTAGAGAGGCAACAAAGCCTTTAATTGACCCTAGGGAATTTCTCCATCAAATGGAAACGGTGTTTAACTGGCTTGAACTGAACCAAACCAGAGGTTTAAAAGCAGGTTTCCTGTAACTGGTAACTGTAACTGATACCTGTCCAGACCTGAAAAAAATTGAATAATTTCTTTACTGTAATAAAAGGAAAAAATTCTTTAAGATGGCTGTGGGTTTGCATCCTGTTGACCTTGATCTAAAAGGCTTCATATCATAGTTTACACAACCCAGAACATGAGGTTTTTTGCTCCTAACGCTTCCAAATGCGTCCATGCTTCCAAACAAATGAGAAGCAACTGCTTCAAATCAATATTGTGTACCTGGTAACCCTTCGCAAAAGCCCCTACTAAGCCTACAAAAGAGACAACATTGCTTTACACTAAACAAAAACAACTGTTATAGTGGTAAAGAAAGAAAAATTACATAAACATACATCTGGAAGAAAAGAAAAAACTCTGAAAAGGTTACTTAGCACTAGCTAAGACAGACATAGCAGCCATCAAATACAGCCAATGCCAGCAACAGACCAGGGTGAAGGGGAGAAGAAGCAACAAGGAAGAGTGCAATTGCTCCACAAACTCCTTAAAGAAGAGCTATCATAGAAGATGCCTTTTGTGAGGTTTCCAAAGCAAAATTTGCCTACCATATTGTATGTAAATCACCTCTGTGGTGTCGTCGTGTCCCCCCCCCCCAGCTTTACTGCAGGAGTCACAGCTTTTAGTTGCTTCCCCTGCACTCAGGAGCACAACCCCTTCATCTCACAAACCCAGGCAATCCAAAGCACCCAGAAGACCTTAAAGCAGCACAGCAGTGCAGAGGAATGCAGAAAGGATGTAGCATGACTGCATTTGTTTCTCTCTCTGGACAAACCCTCCCTGAGAGTCTTCAGGACTGCTGAAGATAGGACTGACTGGCTGCAGGGAAACAGCCCAGCCTCCCAGTAACTGACTGCAGCTCTTGGATCAGTGTGATCTACACTGCCTACTCCCAGGCAAGAGGTTTTGGACTTGGGTTTTCATCCTCTCCCAGGTTTGAGAGATTTGCAAACATGTTACTTGTTAGGCAGGCAGCCCTTGAGGAGACAGCACTGACACAAGGCACATGGAGGATCCGAGGACAGAAAGTGACCACCACAAATAGCACTCTGTGAAGAGAAGCCTTAGGCTTTATTTTCAAGATAAACATCAAGGAACAACAGGGATGTAGGATGATGGCAAAAATAAGAAGTGGCGCTGATCACAAACCCCACTTTTTGTCGTATGATCACCAGGAACACCTCTCTAGACACTGCTGGTTTCAAGTGAAGAGGTTGGTTTGCTACTTTCCTACCTCAGCAGATGAAAGAACAGTTGTTCAAAGACCTGAAAGCACAGCACCATCATAGTAAAATGTTATTTACTATTTTAAGTCTTCTGAATGTCTGAGAATGGGATTATTGCAATGGAAAAAACCAAAACCCCATAGCAGCCAATAAGCTGTTAAGCCACATGAAATTGTGTATATTGTTCACCAATCCTGGGAAACAGAAGATGCCAAAAGGGAAGAGGGAGTTGATCTCAGTAACAGCACCCAATAAAGGTGACCTAAAGAACCGATCATCTGCCCAGCAGCTTTCTGGAGGAAGCTGCAAAAAGCATAGGTATAAGCAGCTGGCCGTTATCTACAAGGCTGGTGGAACAGCACAAGAAACCCTGCTTTTAAGGATGGGCATGGACAAATTCAGACGAGTGTTTTCTGTTGTGTGCCAATTTCAGAAAAGTACGCAGCTCTGACAAGCTGGGCACTTCTGACACTGTACAATAATCAAGAAGTAGTTCCAGACTGAGAAAACACAACCAAACTCAATATGAAAGGCTTACAGAGGGAGCCTAACTCACTCATAATGCCAAGCAATTTGGGCAGAGACAAGGGATGCAGTAGAAGAATGAAGCAGACATAAGGAAGCAGCAAAGTAGACAGCATTTTGCTCAACTTGGAAAGCCCCGTGTGGACCACAGTTGCTCTGACAAGGTCAGAGCCAGGCCTGCCCAGCCACAGCACAACCATCACCACCAATTCCCATGGGCTCTGAAAGTGCCTCTGGAGAGTGGGCGTGAGCTCAACAAGCTGCATGTCATACAGCTGGATTCACAGCATTTCTTTGTTTACTGTCTTCCCTCTTGGTCCATTTTCTCATTAGTCACGCTCTACTTGCAGATGCTGGTAGGGACTAGAAGTATTCTGTATCTTTCAAATGTACCTATTACTTTTTTGTTCACCTCACAAGACGCAGAATTCTGTGCCCATTTTCTGCTAAGTAGTCTGGGCAAGTGCATGACTGCTTGTTTTATAGACAGAGTTACTTTCCTGGCTTACCTCCAGATCACCCTGGAGGGGACTGACACCACCTTGTAGGAACTAGAGACATTATGGATTCGCTGTGTCTACTGACAGGACAATTATTTCAGACACATCTCCATCCCCTGAAGCAAAGAGAGATCGCAGAGATGGGAAAAGTTATTAGCTAGAGAAGTCGAGCAGCAGTCTGTGTCATACAGTAGAAGTCATGACCCCATCTTCCCACAGGTTAGGAGTGGCAGGGTACCAAAGCTGAACACTATTAACATTGTAAAATGAGGAATGCGATACCACAGACTGTGAGGTCAGTGATGTCAGTGTCCTGACCTTGCTGCTGCAGCACGCTCAGGAGATGAAAGACTTGCTAACGGATCCCTTCCCTGCTACCCAGCACTCGCTAGCCATCATCCCTGATAAGGTCCTGTTGTCCAGAGAGCAATACTTGAAACCGAGAAGGCCAGCCTGAATCTAAGAGATGCACTTATAATAATGTTTGAGACCGCTAAACCTTAAAGTCAGAGCTTCCTAAACAGTTGTGGTTTGACATCGTGACACTCCTGCTTACAGAACAGCACTAGGCAGATCCAACAGGAGTTAGCAATAGCTCGGGTACTGTGGGTTTAGGATACACTGTACCTCTATGTGTTCCAAAGCTTTCTGCCACACTGACTGCTTTTCTTCAGCGCTATAGCCAGGCATGGACAGGATGTTGTGAACATAGTTGAAAACTTCTTCCTGAAAGGCATAAAACCATAAATGGTATAGTACGTTCTGCAGCACCGCTAACAGCATTACATTTTGGTAAGGGAGAGCATTTCAAACAGTCTTAGGATGACCTCAGGGCTAGTCCTCTCTTAGCAAGCCAGGAAAAGTTATCTGCAGGCGAGATTATATGTCCCTAAATAGTTCCTTACGAACTGCCAGGAAAAAAAAACAAACAACAAACAAGAGGAATAGGAGTGATGCTAAACGTGTTAAGCACTGAGCTCAAAAAGAATTGTTCTTCCACTATTAGAAATGTCCCCCTTTTGCTTACAGGGAAAAAGGACAGACATCGTTCTTTAGCTAGGAGCACAAGCAAAGAAAAGAACGTTCTACCAGAGGGTAGGTCAGTTTTCCCAGCATATTCCCAAATTCCTCTTCGACATTAGCCTCTCCCCCAGGTTCTCCCTGCACTGTCCTCAGCTCAGATGCTCTCCAGTACCATGTTTTTTGACCATCTCACTATCATAACCTATCTCTTCTGACTCCTTCACCCACACAACTTTCAGCACAGTGGTTTCATAAGGAGCTCATGAGATCACATTTTCCAGACTCTCCTCCCAACTTCTGTTGGTGGTGGGGAAGAGAATACCTCAAAAACTGTGGCAGATATGCAACTTACAGACATGCAGAAGGTAATTGCAAAGAGATAGTAAGGGCAGAGAGACTCTGTCCGGGGGGAGAAAAGATGGGACTGATGGCAGAAACAAAGTATTGCAGCAATATTTGCAATAAATGCCTCCTTGCACTCAGGTTTCATGTATTTGCACTGTTTAAATTTAAAAAGAAACCAAAAAAAACTCTGAAGCTTTAAAAAAACATAATCAACTCCTCTCCAACACACACACAAACACAAAAAGCCTTGACTATAAGAAAACTCAGCTGTGAAGGAGGACACTATTTAAGATAGAGAAGCATGAGAGAAGAGCAGGGCTATTGTGCCCATTCTCACTCTGGCCAGCAGGACAGGCTGCACTGCTACGAAGAAGAAAGGCAGAAGCACCAGATTGACTCACCTTTCTCACTGGATCACGCAGGTAACAGCCAATTATTTTGTCATAGCGAAGCTCTCGTTCATACATGAACTCGCAAATCTGATAGCTAAAATGAAAAATACTTTCCATGTTAGGAAAACCACACTCACTCAGCTGAGTCAGGGGAATAGAAGTAGGTAGCTCAGATCCAGCACAGTTTGGCAGCACTCAAAATACAGCATGTTTTACAACAAGCATTTGGAAGTATCTTACATGAAGGTTTTCAGCACACAGTTTAGGATGCTCCAGTTTACATATGCCATTTAGTATCAGCCACGGGCCAATTAGCCTATCAACCGCCCTCTTTTTGGGAAGTTATCATACAGAACAGAGAAAACTGGAGTTACTAAGGTGAGAGGCAAGGGACAAAAATCCTAAAGAAATCAGGTTTCACAGGTTCTGCTGTTCATAGATCATCTTCCTTATTTCTGTAACACATACAGCTCTAAGCTAGGCCAATCCACAATACTAATTTGAAGAAATACGCTGAACATGACTCAGTAACATGTTATGACACAGCTTCCTACCTTCAGATTTTAATAAACATTAGATAAAAACAGATGCAACTGAGGCAAAACAAATGAAAAGTCTGGTAAACAATATTACACTATAGGGCTTTTAGCTCTGATGGAAGTGGCTGAGCTGGTGGTTCTGGCTGTCCAACTCTCTGAAGCAAGGAGAAAAAAAACGCATTTCTTGAAGCTGAAAAATTTGGTTGAGTAACTCCTAGGACGCGCAGGAAAACAGGCATGGCATACCCCACCACTGCACTTCTATCCCTCTGGTCCTTTGTAGTAGGGTGGGTTAATTCACATAACATCCAGATTCCAGATGTGGATGAATGTGACCCTCCCTGGCTGACTCTGTTCAGGCATGACGGACTCCTGGAAGTGTAAAGCATCTAAAGGAGGTGGTGGAAATTTTCAGCCTTTCCAGACACTGTGGTTGTCTCCTACTCAATTCTAAAATGAGTACCATGGGGGTGGCTGCAGACCCCTTCATGCTTTTAAATCCACCTGTGGGTCTCACCCCAACGAGTCATCTCCATCTGTCAGCAGTAGAGCATTCAAATATACAACTATACCTTTGAACAAAGCCTGGGCCCTAGGATAGGAAGTGCCAAAACTCATCAAGGCCCACAGTGTTTCACGCTGAAGGGTTTCCACAGCTCTACCCCCCCTCATCTTAACAATGCTTTTTGTAAGAACACTCTGTAGAGTTGAGATAGAAAGACTGGGACTAAATATGAACATATTAAATGAAGCATATGTGAATATATAGGGAAAATAATCCCAAACAGCTGCAAAGTAGGAACAAGAAAAGTGGAGGAAAAAAGCTTTGGAGGATATTCAAAGGGAGTATTTACATATTGTATGCGGCAACTTACAATTCTGCTTTTTCTGCCATTTGGATAAGGCGGCTCTCTTCAAACTGTACTATCCCTCCTGCCTGGAGCAATTCTAAAAGGACCTGCAGATATTGAAGGCCAGTTATTTATATTGCAGTAGTAGCTGGACAGCCAGTGCTATTCAAAAGTACACTCCTCCTGGTCCATTAAACTTGGCCTTAACACAGGGCTTATTTTACAGATTTTAATTGATTGTCCATTAACTATGAAGGTCATGCGCTTATCCAGGACTTTTCCTGCCTCTGTTTTTACTGCTGTCAAACCTCTCCTGCGGGCAATGCTGGGGTAGGATCCTCCTTCATTCCTGCTGTGTACAGCACTGCCCAATTCTTCCATGTTGGCCACCATTCCTACGCTAGGTGACTGCTTTAGTACATGACCTTCAGCCAGCATAACTTCCCAATGAGGCTGAACTTTGCTCTACACTCTGGTCATACCTGGCGCTTAAAGAAATGTTCCCTTGAAGGCCGTTACCTGTTGTCTCTCCGAATGGCGGGAGTCATCATCTGGACTGCACAAAAATTCAAGGACCTGTGCAAGGATGTAGAGGGTAGCGTGGTTAGGCCTAGTTAGCATAAACCTAACAAGCAGGTTGTGAGCACCAATAATGGCAACAGCAAATCAGAACACAACAGTGCAATTTGAATGTACTGTTCATCTGTAAGGTACTCTCTACTTCATCCTATAACTAAGGACACTTAAGAATACTGGAGTAACCAAGAACTGCTAAAAGACTCCAGGGAGGGAAACCCATGACTCCACACAAGCATCTAGAACCAAACTTTGGGGAACCCAGGGAATATAGAAGAACTCGGGGGACCCCATGACCCTGCCTTAAACCACCCACCAAACAGCTGGAATGCCAATGATGACCCCTTTGACTTCTCTCCTGGACTGTGCCACCTCTCCCAGAAGAACAGGAAATCATGCAATTCATAAAATTCAATATATGTGTAATTAAATCCAAATCCATTTAGCCCCCGCAGACTTCTTCAGTCTTAGTTTATGACAAAGGACATGTATTTTCTATCCCGTTTCTTATTTGTGTTCATATACCCATATTATCATCAAAGCGCAACTGCCGTAGCCATTGAAGCTGCCTCCTCAGTCCCAGGAATTTCTGGGACTTAAACTGGGATATAAACTTAACCCATGCAAGCTTTAGGCATGCATCGGTGCATATCAGCCTATTTCAAACTGCAGAGAAGGATGGCGGCCATGCAAACTAGAAATTACCAGCTGTAGATATAAGCTCTATAAGCTCGCTAGTGCCATTTTAGTTGGCATCCTGTATCTCCCTGTTTTGGTATCTTCATATACAAGTGACAACAGAGCCACCAAAATGCTTGCTGGGGCCTAAAGATAAACAGCTTGGTTCTGGCCCTTATGGGCCTTTGCTTTCCCTCTCCTGACACACCAGTGACCACAGGAATCTGCCATTCCATGGAGAGGAGCAGAGGCTGTTCCATCTCCTAGGACCTGATCCTATTTCTCACACAATTCCAGCAGACAAGCTGAAATACGGAGATTACTGTGCTTCTGTGGTTTCTCCTACTCTGCTTCTTCGAAACCCCAACAAAGCCCCAGCAACATGCTACCTGTTTCATAATGCACCAGTCCTTACAGAATTGCTTCAGTCCACAGCACTAGCCACACTTTCCACAGTGCTGCACCCTGTTTGGGACTTTTTCCACCCCTCACAAAGGAATACTTGCCTGGTCAAAAAGCGTCCTGTTCACAAACAATGTGTTGTTGGGCTTGGCAAGCTGACGGGCAAGGAAGGTAAAGAGACAGCCAACCTGCGATGGGGTGAAGTCCGAATTCTCTACCATGACCTGAGAAGCATTAGAGAGTAAAGGGAAAAATAAGAACACAAGCGATTGATTCTGCAGCTGCCTTTGGCAAAGCAACCAGGACACTGCAACAAGAAACCCCTGTACAGCCATCATGTCTCCTCCTACCCCAAATATCCCCACAATCCCCTGGTGCTAGTCCATCCTGAAGGTCAAAAGATAAGCCACCCTCCATGACATTTAACTGTGTCACCTGAAGACACAGACAGATGGTGTGTCCTTGCTAAATCACCTCTGTCCTAAAGCTGAAGAGGCTCAACCTCTCTGCCCTATACTCAAGGGAAGTATTCTTGCATGTCCCTGATTTTCGGGTGTGAGGATGCTCCAAACCCACATTTATCTCCATCTCTGTAGTCTGTGCTGATCATTGGACATGTAACAGAGCTTCTGACCAGAGAAAGGTTGTCACATGAGGAAAAAAGATGAAATTAATAATTACAGGAGAAAAAAATATATTTCACTTTAAGCCCCAGGCACTCACCACTTCAACTGTGGCATGCAGAACCGATCAAATGACTAAGAAACAACTGTAGGTTTGGGGAAGTTTCTTTTCTCACATTAAATTAGCTGTTAGCCTATGAATATTTTTGAGAAACTTGTGGCTGTGCTGACATGACTTGAAATTACAGAAAAACAGAATATCTAAGAGTCACTCCAAAAGGGATTTGAAACCTGAGAAGTGCTTGTCGCCTGTCTGGCGTATAAGAAGTGAGCGTAATGTGTCCTGACTTGGTATCTCGTGCTTCTAAAAAAACCCTAAATGCTAAGGGTAAGTTAAATGACCCTATTTCAAGAGTCCCCCTCTAAGAGCAGTGGGTTTAGTTGGGAGAGAAACCATCACCTGAACAACTCTCTCAGCTAACATCTAAGAATTGCTCTAGCAAAGCCCAGACACGGAGCATCTCACAGTTTATAACCTCATTCAGTCTAAGCTTGGGAGATAAAATTGATTTCTTAGTGACCTGGAGTTCCAGATCCTCATGAGATGCTAATCTTGCACAAGTGGAGGAAGACAGGTAAGACACATTAAGGCATCAAGTAGAGCTCTGCTTCAAACATCAGCTAATGCTATCATTCTTTTTTAATTTTCATTTTCCATGTAAAAAGGCTATTTTATACAGGAGCCTAGTCAGAATGGCATTGGCTAACAGCATTAAAAAGTATGACTCACTAAAACAACAGGGGTGTTTCATTCATTTTGGCTTTGTTTTTCACAAACTGGGCTCTTGTCAGTCCATGAGAAGGTGGACATACTGTACCTCTGAAACAGAGCAACCTTACAGAGGCTGCAGGCCAACCATGTGGACTTTCTAAAAGATGATATATTTGGCAAAGATTAAACCAGCATTAACAGAATGTCTATATTAAAAGTGCAGCTATTTCCTAAGTGAATTTTTTTTGCCAATGATAAATTTAAATAAAGTTCCAAGATTTTTTCATTTTTATCCAAAATGAGAGCAGATTCCAGACCAAGGGACTGACAGTTCTCACAACACCAAATCGTTTGCCTGCAGATTCATTTAATCCTGCTGCAGTTCTCACAATTGCCCTACTTTTCCCCCTCGAAGAGCAGGGTTGAATTCTGTTGTGGTGGACATTTGCTACGTGGCCAGCAGCACTGAGTAGGGCCATACACAGCTCGATCCAGCGTATGCTGTGCCACAGGAACACTTCCCACAGTAGCTCCAGAACACAGCTGCAGTGTGCCACCTCCTGCTGACGGCAGCTAAAGACACAAAAAAGCACAGCCTAACCCAGCACAGGGCTAACATCCTTACAGCAACGTCCTATTCGGGCAGGCTCACAAAAGTGTCTCCACAGTGGCATTATCTCAGCCCCTCCACCACAGCCTACTGCAGCAGCGCTGTCACCGAATTCACCCACTGGTGCCCTTGCTCTCATCTATCAATGATGACAGTGACAGGGAGACGCTACTTATGATATGTTTATACATAAACAGCTTCCAAGTGGAGTTACTCATTATTAATGCTGACAGTTTGAAGGGGAAAGCAAACGGCATTTGGCAGCGATAGTTTTTAATGAGAACATTCATTGTTAGGGAACACGGTCTGCAGATGACAAGTGATTTCTAGAGCACCAGGCTGATAACTCTGACATTCCTCTTCTCTCCCATTTACTAAAGATAGGCCTGTCATTCTGGGTATGTTACATCCCAAACACTGCATTTACAGACACAGGGAGCAGGGTTTTATAAGAAGAGCACTGGCACCCTGCCAAGCACAGGATTCCTAGGACCTTTTTTTCCCCCCACTCAAAAGGAATCATGGAGTAGAATCAATGAGAAGCAGATAAAAATAAACTCAACAGTGCAGAGAGGAGAAATTTGACAACAAAGTACAACCCAGGTGAAATCACAGACAGGAAAGGAGACCTCTCTGTCACCATATTTAATGTGCATGAAGCATCACTTCCAAATATCCAACCGAAAGCCTTGGCTGAAGTGAATCCACGCCCCAACCCACCACCTTCTCAGAGATGTCATCCAGGGCAGGACTGAAAACACTTCATCCAAATTACAGGTTTTACTGCACAGTGGTGTATGCAATCAGACAGATGTAAACACAGAGGTTAATTTTCAGGTGCACTCACTTTCAGAAGTATGTCCACAATTCTCTGTTGATATTCCACAGCTTGCTTGTCATTCTTAAAGTCTTCAAAAGTCTGCATGAGACAAAACACTGACACCTTGAGAAGAATGCTCTCCACTGCCAACCCCAGAAATACAAGCAAACACAAAGAAGCACAAAGCTGACAATGCTTTTAAGTCCTTTCTGTGCACATCACCTAAGCAGCAGGTTCCAAGATGCAATTTGCTCTTTTGTAACTACCAAAACGGTTCTTACGTATTCAGGTAAAGGTAACAGGTCCAAACAGAGAAAATTCAGGCAATTTGGAAAGGAAGAAAGATGAATCTTTATGCAGGAGAAAGATGTAGGTACTAAAACACTCTTTACAAAAACATTATTCTTGTTTTACCTGTGCTTTAAAGATGGCCTCTGTTACCAGAGTCTTCACTATATAATGTCACTTTCATGAATTATATTTAGGGACATAAAGGACTATTATGATCTCCTCTGATATCTTATAAAACACACATCAAAACTGTTCCTGCAAAGCCAGTAACTACTGGTTTAGCTAAAGCATGAACTTTTTAATAGGAATCTTACAGATCATGCAGCTCACTGTGACACAGATGATGGAAGAACTGGCATTGCATTTTTCTCTGTGAGGAGAGCAGCAATTTCTTACCAGAGCAAGAACATTAAGGAATTCCCGAGTGTCGAAGTGCAGCAAGGTACGAACATAAGGGTAAACCTCTTCATCCACAGATCCCTCAGTTGAATGCAGCCGGATGAGAAATTCAAAGACCTGCAATGAAAATTCAAACATAGATTTCCTATGGATTTCAAATAACAGATAGCACAAGCAGATGGGAGAGCAGCATTGTTACCTGCTTTGCACTAAGCTTTAAAGCTCCTTAGGAGTCCATCAATGTTCTTACTTGAATGAGGTTTTCTGCTGCATGTTAGTAGGAAAAAAATTCCCCCTCCTTAGACTCGCCAACCAATTTAAGATCAAGCAAAAATTAAGGCTTACACTTGCAGACCAAAGTGTAGATAACTCCCTCCCCTTCCTGACAGCTCTCCTGAGAAGCTGCGCAACTCCTCCTTATCCAGGGCACAGCTCCTCTCCTTGTCAGAAATTCCCTTGGGAAGAGCCAGTCAATCTGCCCCCTCACTTTGAGGCACAAAGCTTCTGGCACTGCAAAGACTCACTTAGGTGCTATTCCACTCTCTAGTTCCTGAAATCTGAGCATGTCTTTCAAAATGAAGGCAACTCCCTTTATTGAACCACTGAAAGAGGTGTCCAGACCCTCCCAGGGAACGAACAGGGCAGCGATAGCTGCAGTTGTCTCAAACACACTCACAACAGATGTGGCTACCAGCAGAAAGAGAGCAGACTGCCGCAGACTGGCTAGCGCTCCTAAGCACGTGTTAAGATACACACTGGGATCCCACAGAGAACTGACAGGCAATGCGCTCTCACAGCCATCCTCAGGAAATGCCACGTTCTCTCATTTACTCCTGTTCTGAGTTAATTTTCCTGTCACCACAGTGGCAGTGAAGCCAGGAGGAGTTAGCAGCTTGACTTGCAGACCCGCAACCTTCCCTGTTGGCCTCCTTGAACCTGATACCCACCTGCCAGCTAGGAACTCGTGAGAAAATAAAACAAAAAAATCCCAGACTGTAGCTAGAGTGGATTCAACCATCCAGACAGAAAGGTGTTACTTAAGCCAAACTCTCAGGAACCCTATCAGAGGTCATAAAAAGGAGAGGTTGACGGCTCCTCCCCAGAGCTACTGCTGCTGGTTGGGCTATCACTTCCCCTCAGACCTTGAGCCACCTCTAGCGTGTGCAGGGGACAACTTGATACGAACCAAGGGACAGGGCAACAGCTTAGTGCTTGATCCAGCAAAGGAGGGCACACTGGTTTGCACACCCTGTGAGGAAAGGGTTTGCAGTAAACCCAGAGCTACCACATACATATAGCTACAGGTTCTGCATTACCAAAACCACCAAAAACCACCCACCCCACCATCAAAAAATAACTGTTTCATTCTACTGCAAAGAGAAAGTGCAAAACAGAAAGCACCTCCCCTTACTGAAACACTGAAACTAAAGTAAAACACTAGAGACCCCAAAAAATGTTTGCGGTAAAACTGGACAGAAATTCAGGAATGAGTTTTATGAGCACAAAATGATAATCAGGAGCATGCTCTCTTTTAAGAAATTGTCAGAGATGACTCGTAAGGAGTTAAGCTTTGCCTTAGGCCAAGCTTCAGACACAGCTAAAAGAGAAATAGTCAGCTTGAGAGCTCTGATGAAAATAATGAATAAGGAAAGGAGATTGACTTGGCAGTGACCAAGCCAACATTCATTAAATGTAACCTGCATGTCTAGTCATACTTTTGGCATA
The DNA here is from genome assembly GCA_008711295.1 of Anarhynchus alexandrinus. NCBI lineage: Eukaryota > Metazoa > Chordata > Aves > Charadriiformes > Charadriidae > Anarhynchus > Anarhynchus alexandrinus. The sequence goes on from VUYV01000238.1 coordinate 929,054, forward strand.
AGTTCACTGTGTTTTGAGCTAGGTACTCGCTCCCTACGATGAAACCATTAAGAAAATGCTCACACCTGTCCTGAACAAATGTATAAGGCATATGCAACAGTACTTGTTGCTTTGAAACAACCTGCCAATCTCTTGGGCATTCCAGATGGGAAAGGCTGTTTCTCCTGATATGAAAGCTACCATTGCAGACTCGGAATAGCGTGGTCAGCCACAGATGGTCCACTGAACAAGGCAGCAAAGAACAACACGAAGAGATGCAGCTCAAGAATCAAACCTTGTCCCAAAGGAGGACAGTAGGATAAGCCTGCACTGTCACAGGGCAACAGCAGCACGCAAAAGCCTTAAGGCATCTGCTGCTGTTCCTGAAGTGCCCTGGGAAGATGATTTGGATGTTAGGTCACAGTTCTTGCTACAGGGACTAGGCAGAAGAACAAAAGAATGAGATGGGTAGTCAGCCTGTGCTCATAGCTCAGAGGCTGTAAAACAAGCAGCTTCAGAGCCCATAAAAATAGGTATAGACTTTTCTGAAGCAGCTAAGATCCTGCCTTATAAGCAGAATGGCCGGACATGCTCTACAAAACTAAGGATGGCCAAGATGGGTAGATGAAGAGGAATGTAGTACCACCCTATTGCTGGTACTACCCAAAAAATTCCCCTGCAAAGAGCTGGAATTGCATCAACTGGAATCAAATGCTAGGATACAGGAGTTCAAGTTCAGAACTGACAGCATGCTTCTTTCTCTCAAAGTACCAAAAGACATCTACTGTTAAACCCCTTCCCAGTTCTGTGACCCCCAGAACCTCTTTTCCTGCCAAAGCAGGCTCTCAAGAGGAGTTCCTGAGACAAGCCAAAGGAGAGATGTGTTGCGGCACCCTGAACCTATTAAGTAGCTCTGGCAAGCAATTGCCCACATATGACTACATGAAGTGGCAGAGGCGCAGCCACCACTGAAACAGGTAGCTGGCTGACCCCGCAAGCCAGGGGTACAAGGATGCAGTTTGGAGCTCTTGGTTACAATGCGCTCTTGCCCTCAGCTGAATACCTGCAGTTATCACAAAGCCGGAAATTTATCTTCAGCAAATACGACATCTTGATGAGCAGAGACAAGCACAAACGTGTACTAATATAATTAAGACCATAAAATCAAAAGCCTCAGAGAAACCTGCAACCAAGAGCTACTTAGTAGAGACACTACCTATTGAACACTACCTAGTAGCACCTAACTCAGCAGTTATGGCACACTCCACCTCATCCACCATTTACTATGTATCTGTGGATATGGCAGGAGGAGTGATCCAGATTTAAGTGGCAGGTCATACATATTCACTCTGCGCATGGGAATTACACCTAGAGGACAGATTCATGTGTGTCCTGAATACCTGAGACGGGATAAAGCTCAGAGGTGAAGATATGGTGACAGGACACAAGGGCAAAGACTGACAGAAATGCATCTAATGGGACTTTCATCATGGAAAACAACTATGCTGAACTTAACACTTTGCTGTGCAAAGAGGCCAGAGGTGTGATACCTGAGGCAGGAAAACTCCAACACAAACTAAAGTTTTAGAAACAGCCAAACAGGAAGGAATATTTAGTTAATATTCTTTGATGTCACCTCACTTTCTACTCCTTTCAATCCCGTGTTACATGAATTTGAAAACAGGGAAGATCCTCCCATATTTGACAAGTCATAGTCAAGTTTAGAAAGAAGAGACAGCTACAAATTTCTGGTAACTTTGTAGTAAAGAATAAGAAAAAAAAACTAATCAAAATTAGTGCCACTAAGAACTCTATGTTCCCACACCCCAATTTACAGTTGAAAAAAAATATTGTTTAAATGTTCAGATTGCAACAGCTGTGTGATTTCATTCTTTAAAAATTTATTTGGTATTTACAGTGGTATATACTCATATCACAAGGATACAGCTATCAGATTGATAATAGTTTTCTTTCAGAAACCCATGAAATAAGACATACGCAACTGCTTCTAAAAACTTCATATGGGGAAGTTTCCTTTCGAAAGGTTGCTCACCTGATTTTTAACCAGAGGTACCAGATCTTCAGGAATATCGCCCAATGGATATGCACGGCCTGCCAAGCAGCAGCTATAGAAAAGGAGAGGAAAGGCATTTTTCATACGTCCTGACATTAAACAGATTAAGTCAAAAAGTAAACTGTTCTCAGTTTTCAGGATGCTCTTAAAACAAGCCAAACAAATTTATTTTGTAAATCACGAAAGCAAGCATTGCAGAGAGCACTGCTGTTAACACACAATAAGCCAATACACTGCATGAATTTGGATCCAAGGTATGCCATTCCGCAGCAGAAAAGTAATGGGGAAACTCAGTATTTCTCACAAAAATCTTTACTCTTGCGTTTTAGGAAGCAGGAGCAATGCAGAATCTAGAGTTCACAATCTTGAACAGATTCCAGAAATAGGAATTCCCTAATTAATTGCTACTGTGCAATCCCAGAATGATCTCCTGCAAATGACAGGCAACACAGTAAGCAGCAACTGAGCACAGCTATCCCAAAAGGCATGGTGGAAATGGCTAAAATGCAGCTTTTTGGGCTACAGACTCCTTGTTCAAGGAGCACTGTGTCACACACAGGACAAAACTCACTCGAACCAAATTCTAAAGATAAAGACATGGTCTTCACATATCAGCAATAACTTGAGCTCTAAGTCTCCAACTTTATCCTACCTATCCACTCACATGATGTGGAACAAGAAGCCACTGGAACTTTAGGTCAGCTGTACAAAGCAGCCATTGCTATTTTACACCACAGCAGACCTTAAAACACACTATAAGATTATGCAACTATAGTGAGTTAAAAATCTGGTGCCATCACTAGGCAACACTTCACACACGTTCAAAAGGACCTTACCTTATATATACAAGCAGCTTGTTGCCCATTACCACCTGCTCATCTACAAAACAAAAATTGTTTGTCACCTTTTCTTCACAAGACAGCGTACAGAGATACTCACAGCTGGGAAAAAGAATTGTAAAACATCTAATCTGATACTGCATGTAAAACTCTGCATGTGTAAGTTGAGCAGCTTTATATACAGTAAATAGTACTAGAATACTTTTCCGTTCTCCAAGACCCTTCTATTGGGTACGTATTTCCTTTTTGCATCCCTCTGTTGGAAGTGACTAGAGATATTAAAAACATCAAATATCAAAACTAGAAACCCCTAAAGCAAAAGAATTCTGTACCTGTGAGAGACTTCCCAGCATTCAGCGGAGGAGCAATGACTTTGAACAGCTTCTGTAATAAGAAAGCAGTGCTCAAGCAGCTGGAAAAGCTCAAAGCAAAAAATCTGCACAGTTTTAAAGCAGAGATCAATGGGGCGTCTTACCCACAAACTCTGCTTTCTCACCAAGTCTTACAATTAAAAGGCGCAAAGGATGCTTTTCCCAGCTGATGTTATGACATATGAAAAAACAGCCTTGATTCAATTAGATCTAATGCTAAGCATAGGCCACACTAAGAAAAGCATTGTTCAGTAGTGTCAGAAGTAACCGTCAGAGCATAACTGACCAGCCCCACTTCCAGTTACTGAATTTTCTGCCACCAGAGATTACACAAACCTCCAGCATACCTAGCAGCATCATCAGAGAGCCTTTACTTTGGGTATGTAGAACGGGGACTCATCTAAATACTTAGCTCTAGAAAGCAGAAAAAGATATTTGTACTCATACAACTAGTGCTAGGTTTCCTTCCAGAAGTCCTTTTTAAAATCAGGACCACCTAAAGAGTCTCCTTCCTGGGAAAAACCAAATGAGATAACTGCTAAAAATTGGGCAGTTTAAGATTTTCACACTCAAATAGACCCAGCTGTCTACTTCAGCACTAGTGAGAAAATACCAGCAGTGCTTTCATAACAAAACATCTTGATATTATAGCTATAGGCTTCTAGAGCAATTGGTGTATCAGGCACATCTTCAGGAATTACCTGCGGTAGCATCAACAGGGCCTTTAGTTAGAGCACTACACTGAGTCCTGTGCTTACTGCTGATAGGCACAGATCACACCCAAGGCTAGGAACAAAGCCCGCCTCAATGCAAGGACTGTTTCTAGATTTTCTTTCTGCATTCTGTTCACACTTTGTTTCCATTACTCTTTAATACACATTAATATACTATTGTGTCAGCAGAGAAAGGACAGTATGAAGGAAAAAAAGCATGAGGTGTTCATAGAAACTCTCACGCCTACACCCCCATTAATCCCACTGTGCAGAAAGCTGATGCGTTCTCAGCACATCACACCACACAGGCCAGGCTCATCACCAGCGACAAAGCTGTTAGCAGACAGTTTTGCAATGCAATCTCCTTAAGTCACCATGTTACTCTCTTCTGCCGCTTTTGTTTTATATTTATTTTATTAACATGGCTATATTTCCTGCTCTAACTTTGCTGAGCATTGCTACCTCAGCAGGGAAATTTGTGTTCTAAAGCACAGTAATTACAAATTACTTTTCTCCTCTACTGCACCTAGTCAAATAAACTGCATATCTCATACACGATTTCTCCCGTGAAATGAAGAAGAAGAACGTGTACACATTGAATGAGAAGATAATGCATTGGGTTGGAAACGCTGTTTCTCAGAAAGACTGTGCGCTGAACACACAAATAACAACTGACTGCACTGAGCATTTTTGCTACCTCCATGGGACTAATGAAGTCATTCATCCCACTGTTGTAGACGTAGATCATGGCATCGTAGAGATGGTTTTCCCAGCACAGAAGAACTACCTGCAAGGCAAACAAAGCACAATGTAGATATACAGCTGCTCCTAGCTCACAGTTTTCTCATTCCGCAGTCTCTCAAATACAATCTCTGCCCTTGCATTTGCATCATCCAGCAGTATGATTTAAAGCAGAATGAGAATTTCCACTTGCAGAACTAGTCTCTGCAAGGACCCCATATCCTCAAAAGGAGTATCCACTTTATTGCTCACGCAACAAACATGGAATCTAACTGTTTAGATTCTAACATTCATAACCTGCATGAGGTTAAGGAATAAAAATACCAGTTCTTCAAAGCCCTTTATTGCACTAGTTTGCCTTTTGGTTGGGTTAGTGAATCATTTTATCAAGTTCCCAAGCAGTTTCCTCCTTGGAATGGAAAGCCATTCTGTGGGAATGAAAACTGGCCAAGGAAAACAGGACTACCCAGCAGGAACACCTCCTTGCTCCACCAACTTTGTCACACAAGAGCAAGCACCTGAGCAGAGCAGGCTGGAAGGTGTCAAACTGACAAACGCAACTTTGGTTTTTAGTGCCTTTCATCTTAGGTAAGGTACTCCAAACAGTAAAGACTGATTGTGAATATCAGACTAATCCTGACAGACTAGTAGTTTCCAACATATTCAGTTCCTGATACATTAACCAATCCCAGGACACAAAATGGGGGAGCAAAACACATTTACAGGAGCATTCATGTTACCAGCCACACTAAATAATTCCCACATTCATCGAATTTCATCCAAGGGATACAGAGCTAAGTTCTGTTACAAATTAGTGACCAAAAGGCATGAATGGTTTGGACTACGCAAGTCTTGTCTGTTGAAAGGTGACACCTTGTTTTCCACATGCTACGCTGCACTTAAAAGCACAAGAAGTTTGCATCAGTGACTAGGCCATGCTGTCATTTATTCAGAGGAACTCAATACAGTATGCAGCTCACCTGCTGTATGTCTAAGCTGGTGATATCCATATGTACAATGCAGGCTTCCATATTTTCCAACCTGTTCTTGTCTTGGAAGTGAAGCAGCAAGTCTTTCATCACTTGAGCTGTGATTCCCATCAGCTTATCACTTAAGATATATGGCTCTAAGCACTCCAGAAAGATGCCTTTAGCTACAGAATTCTCACTCATCTTATCATATATCTGGTTAAATAATAGATCCCTAGGAGGAAAGAAATGTTTAGTTAAATAATCTTGCTAAAATCCGCTTACTTATCTACTTTCTGAGGGCTCCAAATTAAACTCCATTTTCTCTGTTATTTCTCAAACTCAGGAGCTGAATGCCCTGTCCAGCTCCTGTACTGATGCAAGTTCCAGGCAGCTACACAGAATAAATCAGCTATGGATGCTGCAGCAAAAAAAAAACCAACCCTGCTGTTAGAGGGGAAATGATGACAAGAAAATCTATCAAGGCAGCTTCTTTTCTTAAAGGGATGGTGTGGAGGAAACAGTGCGAAGCAAACATTTCTTCCTCAACATAATAATGAAAATTTAAGACACGCTTTGAGTACTGAGTAACCTGACTTTAGATCAGTTTTTAAGCATTCCTCTAAGCTGTGATGTGATATATGATATGACGATGATATGATACAATTCCTGTAAACCATGTGATATTATAGGAGACAGCACTCAGGACTACGCACGGTGGTGGTGCACCTTGGGAGACAGGCTTGCAAACTCAAACTTACGTGCGCTGGAGTAAGAGACAGTAATCAACTATGACAGGCACCACGTCCTGTGGAAGAAACATAAAAAAAGCTGTAGGGACTGTCAAAAATCCTGCAGAGCACAAAATGAATCCTGGCCAATACAGAGCAGAATCAAACAGTTATCTGAGTCAGCTGGTAGCTGGCACAGTTACAGGTTTTCCCGTATGCTGTTTCATACAGAGAAAACGCCAGTCACGTTTCTGTAGAGGACAGAGGGTGTACAGGTTCTGCTTTGCCACCTAACTGTAACTAAGTCCTGATTTCATTAGTGCACGCAACAGAGGTGAGAGTTCAGGTGAACCACAGCAATATTTTTCAAAAACAGACATGTAATTTTTGCAGCAAAGCAAAGTTTGATTAAAAAAATTCAAAAGATACATACAAAAGAGTCCTCTGGAGCACCATACCTGAAAATGTTGCTCCATAACCTGAATCTTTCCTTGGTCAGGACATTTCTTCAAAGTGCGATCAGCGTAATGGAGAAGGATTTCAACCATCTGAATTACAATAAACAAGAAAATTCACTCACATCCTACACTAGAGGCCCTACTTGGTAGTACATTTAACAGACTGACTTGGGGGTTGGCAGCACTGTAAACTCTGTTGCCCCATTTTGGGTACGAACTACTGTGGGCAGGAAAGAGAAGAGGGAAGTGGCTGCCAAGAGGCAATGGCATGACATGGCATAGAAGCGACCCAGTTGGATACCAAAGGCCTACACTAACTTTAACTGACAGAGAAACTGGGCAGCCAGTCTGCCAGCAAACCTTCAGGCTGATGAACACATCCTGAAGCACAAGGCTCATCTGGGCCATGGTTTTTTCCCAAAGCTTAAGTTACAGTATCTTAAATAGCAATACTTGTGTATCTGCAAATAAAATATGCATGAAGAACAAAGTATGGGTGAATAATTATTGCAATAATTATGTATTTTAAATACACCCTTCCCAGAAACAGGTTCCTGTAACAACTGAATAGGATCAGTCGAAGAGTTTATTCCATGTCCATGTATACATAGACAAAAGTTTTCACCCTGAGAGTCAGCAAGTTACATACTGATGGATACTTGCCAACCAGAGGTCAGGAAAGTCTGGAGTTACCTACAAAATGCTTCTCTCCACTGTGAGGGAACCGGAGATCTCAAGGCCTGGATGATAATGTCACACTTTGCATTGCTAATGCTGCAGATTTTATCACCACCTTTACCCAAAAGGTATTTCCAAGTCTCTTGTAAATTCTGCTCACAATCTTAGCAAGAGGCACATGTACACTTTCTAGAGTTAGTATGAGTAACTTCTGGAGGACAGAAGCCACTCCTTGCAGGAATACGGTTAGTATCGCATCAGCATACATGGAACTCCACTTATGAAGAGATCAGTGACTCACTCGGTCTGCAATGACTGCTTTCCGCTTGCTCGTGTCCCCAGACAATCCTAGAAAGAATAAGTGGGGTTTCTCATCTCAGCTACAAGTGGACATATAAATCTCACAGTTCAAATGCTAACACCACTACCCTCGAGACGCAGAGGTCAGGATATCAAAATATACAATTTTGTGATCTACTTTTAGCCCACTCTTCTTTTGAAGAGCTTATTCTCCCAACACAGAGACTGTTCCAGCACAGGAAAGACAAGAACAGACCTGACTGCTGTTTAACATTGAGAGAACAAATAATGGAGGGCTGTCAAAGACTGTGTACATGAGGCTAATTGCTGAAGGATGCCCTGATGCAAAGGAGCTAAATTAAATGCACTATAAGAGCAAACAATTCTTAAGTGCCAACTCAAAAAGACAGTAATTCTTTTGAATACTGAAAAACAAGCTGCTTAACTACATTATATCCAGGCATTAAAATGAGACATGTCTGGCAAATTCACAGCAGGAGGATCTTATCCTGAGAACTTGAGCCTCATCTGTCAAAACCATCAAAAGTTACTTACTGAAAATGCAGTGTGTCCAGTCCAAATCAGACTGTTCAAGTAGCAGTTTCTGGCATAATTAACATGTTTAACATAACAAGCTAAGTGCACACAAAGCATCCTCCTTTATAGTAAACACGGTGCCAAAACCCAGCAGCGCTTTCAGTCAGCTGTATAGTCAGAGGAAACCTGAATGAAAGTACTTGCTTGGCAGAGCAGACAGAACACCACCCTGAAGATTACCTACAAATCATGCATGACCTTCAGGAATATTCTAGCACCTGGATCCACCTCCTTCATGGCAAAGTGCCAACAGATAGGAGTCACAACACAGATCAAGTCTGATTTTCATTTGAAAAGAGCAGGCTGCTAAAGGGACTATGACACTAAAAAAGCCAAATCAACCCATATCAAAGGTTTTATTTCTGCCAAACCCAACCCCACTTTCTCTTCTTCAATTCAATTCTCTTCCTTTTTGTTTTTTCCCCTGAAACAGTGATTTCAGTACAGGCATAGGTTTGAAACCTTCCCTAGTGGTTTCAATTAAAAACAAAACAAACCAACAAAACTTACCTACTACAGCCTTTGCTTTACCTTCATAGAAAGACCAAGCTAGAGCCAGGGCATCGGTGAGACGCTCTTGTTTCAAAAGGTGATCAACTCTCTAAAATAACAAGTCATATTGGACCTTAGTATTATAGAAAACATGATCCCCTCATGTTTAAGATCAGCATTTCCCAGTAGTAGGTCGTGATCCCGGACAGCAAGGGGACAGGAAATCTCAGAGGCTCCCAACACATTGCAGTAAAGGCCACTATCTCAAAAAGATTCTCTCATGTGTACATTTTCTGCTGGACAGTTAAAAAATACTAAGAAATGTCAGGCCCCAGTATATTAAGTCCCTCTGGGCTACATTTTAGGCCAGATGCTTGATGGATGGAGACCCACAGCATCAGCAAGTGTCTGCAATCACAATCAAAATTTTCCATTCCCTATCCTTGCCTTATCACTTAGAGCACAACAAAAAACTCTGCCATGTTTTCAGCATACTCATCCTACCTTTTATTTTCTTCTAAGCTCACAGTCAACAAGGACTGAAATAGGTCACGAGTATTTTCCACTTTAAGGAATCATTAGCACACAAGGTTGAGCGCCACCAGTCTTGGTATGCTAGGTCAAAATGTTAAAGTACTATTTGAGAGAAGAGAGATTCTGAGTCTCAGACCAGCATTGTGTACTACAGCAAGAACTAACCCTCAGCTTCACGCCCTAGTACCTCACATACTCGATTATAGCTCTTGAGCAAGTCCCCTACAATAATGAGGCCTCCAGCACAACAGAAACCATATACTATTAGAAGGAGGTTGGCTCAGAGCATGTAAGTTGTGACTGAATTCTGAATTCTAGGAAAACCACTACATTAAATCATGGGTCAAAGTAAGACTTCTCATTAACAGTTTACTGAGCCAAAGTCAGTAGTGAATGGCTGGAGGGAAAATTAGCAGAGGAAAGTGATCTTGGTAACCAAAACCAGCAACTGTATCAAAGTTCAATACAGCTGAACTGTTCATATTTTATTAAAGGTCCTGATACAGTGTCACATGGAGGAGCTTATAATCCTGGATGAGTACAAGAGCCATAAATAAGGCAAGAGGAAAAATGGTGAAGGCTGCTGCTTCAAAGAGAAATATGAGATTGGAAAGAAATGACTATTGGGGAGTGCCTTGAGAATCAGCCTTGAAGCCCCCTTCTACATAATGATTTGGTCAAATAACTTGGCATAAGCTGAATTTACTAATGAAGTTTGCTGATTATCAACTGTCAACATGTAATGTGAGACAGCAGACCAGAAAGACAGAAACAATAGGATGACCCCTAAAGCTGGCTAATAGAAGTAGGATGCAATCCAATGGTAGAAGCAACTTACAGCAGAAATCAGAGTTTGGCTATGGCGTACTGGTCAATCTCCAGAGTGCCAGAAGCCACGAACATAATGTAGCCAAAGGAACAGCAAAATGAGACCCAGGGACGTATGAGGAATGACATATCTAGTAGAGACAGTGAAGAACATGTGACATTGTGCATGGCACTTGGAAGACCCTACCCAGAGTAATATATGCCAAAGTGTTCACCTAAATTCAAGAAACCAAGCACAAAGGAGGTGCAGAGAACAATGACTATGAAAAAAGAAAGGAATGGGAAAGTAATCTTAGAAGACGATGATGAAAGAGCTTTGCTTAGCCTTGCAAAACAAAGTCTGAGAGAGAACATGCAATACACTGAATAAACAGACTGCAAAGTGATCATCCAGAAAGGAAAAACTGCTGTTTAACTCAAGTGAAAAGAACAACACAGGAACAAATAGACATAAATAGATCACCAAGAACTTCAGTGTGGAACTTGATAGGGTTTCAGCTGTCAGAGAAAAAAATGTTAAAAAAATCTACCAACAGAAACAAGGATCTAAAATCCAATTAACTTTCTAGGTAGTCTTTGATGGATTTTATGATGTAGTTCCTGCAGTAGCTGGAGACAAAATGTAACAAACCAGATTTACTTCCACTCCTGTTTGCTTATCTGGCAGATAGAAGGCTTATATTTACAAAGTCCTCCGAAGTGATACATTGCACTAACTCTGCCTTGTTAACAGAAGCTGAAACAGGGCAAGGCATTATGTCTTGCTTGGGAGAACAAGGTCTCCATTCAGCCTACAAGTTTATGCAAGCAGGAGTCCCACAGCGTCCCACCATCGAAAGCAGTGTACCTACGGTGCTGATGTTCTTAGCAATCAGGGATCGTGAACACAGTGCTCAGAACATGCTTCACAAATGCTCCCTCCCTCCTCTTCAGCTATGTTTAAGCAATTCGAACCTACTAAGCTGTAGTTTTCCTCTCAACATACCTCTCTCCAGCTTCTCAATGTCATGACATGAACAGACTAGAAAAGGAAAGAAAAAAAAGTTATTTACTTACAGTTGCTCATGCAGCTGTTTTCCCACAGACCCACCAGAGCATGATGGTACTATGAAACTTAGATGAAGCTAAGTAAAGCAATCCTCAAGCTTGGCATAGCAGGAATAAATTGGATGTTTATGTAAGAGAAAACATCATTTACATGGCCTTACAACCCATCTGCTTCAAGATACCATCTCTCACTTCTTCCCCTTGCCATGCTATGGGCCACCTCTCTTTGCCTTCTCACAGCCAGCCTGCACTGCAGGACAGGAAAAGCGAATAGGATATTCCTTTTATCATTCCATGCAACAGAGTTTAGTTTTCCCTGCTGTCTTATTTTCTTCTGCTTACTCACTAGCACATTTAGGACAGAGGAGATGTCAGTAAATTAATGCTAAGTCTACCCAGAAGCAGCATGAACCAGGATACTGTGCAACTGACAGTGTCTTACTTAGCCCATACCTTGGCTAAAACCAAATTATTGCATGTTTCTTTAATCCCACAACATAAGTGCACAAAGAACCAATCCCTGATTCACATGTCCACAGAATAAAAAATTGCCCTTCTCCAGAAGATGAGCTACCATCAACAGTGAATGCCCTGTATTGTTATGAAAAACTCCACACATTTACCTTAGTTCCAAGGTAAAAGATCTGACCGCCACAGCTGCTGATGGACTGATAACAAGCTTTCTCTCCAACCAATGCCTACAGGGAGAAAAATTACATTGAAGTAAAACTGCTTTTTGCTTTTGTAAAATTTCCCAAGAAACACATATACACTTGAACTTTAGAGACGCTTTGTAATTCAGGAATCAAAATGAGGATTGGGAGAGAACACCGCAGACTGCTGGGCCGTAGTAAGTGAAAAAGCTCTGCTGTTACTCCTTCCTTCTTGTCCTTGACTCGATTGCTCTGGAATAGGTTGTCTTGTAATTCCTACTGAAATGCAAGGAAAGAGACTGCCTGTTTCATATCCTCGGTATTTCAAAATGGCATTATAGACTTCAGATCTCATCTGCCACTGACAGTCTGTGAATTAAGTAGGGGTCTTTTCTAGACACACAGTAGCATTTTAACAGGCAGCACTTCTTTGGGCCCACCAGTTTTTCAAGCCATGTGTCTCTGGCTTTAATAGTAATCACCAGAAGTCCTCACAGGGCACTGCAGAGTTTCTGGAATGGAGTGAAAGGCTCTGAATAATGACATACCCTATCAAGGAGAGCTCATATACCACCTTAGTGCCAATCTCTAGCTACATTCTGTGAGGTTGTGCCTGGCAATTCCAGATCACGTAAAAGAAAGGGGTTGGACTAGATGATCTCCAGAGGTCCCTTCCAACCCTGACCATTCTGTGAAAGACAAATAAACAAAAGAGGAAAAAGTAGAAAACACAGTTTGATTTGTTGCAACTTTCACTAGTATGGATGGGTTTGGTTTTTTACTTCAAACAAGAAAGAAGTGTAGTATCTACAAGCATAGGTACTGTTTCATCCTCTCTATCCCTGCATGACAATCTCTGAGACAAAGGCAGGGAATGCATGTACTGCACAGGCACTGCTACAGCAGAGTACTTGTGGCATACAAAGATAGAAAAGCCTATAGGAACCTCTTGAAGAATAAAGCACATCAGCTTTTTTTCCTGTGCAGAGTATTCCAAAGCTTGGTAACTTAAGAGCAGGTCCTAAAAACACCAATGCACAAAAGGAGATATGAACTGTCAGCTGGCCACATCAACACCACGTATGATTTCTGAAATGCTTCAAAAAGGCTTTTTTCCAAAGCTCCAGGCTTCCACATTGGGCATATCTGAAACAGAGTTCTCTAACACAAGCAGGTCATTTGTGCCTACCAGGGCTTCGCTGACGTTGCCTCCCGTAGCCAGTGATTTGAAGTGGCTGCTGTTGTAGACTAGCTGAACTTCTGAGATCTCTATGGTCTCCAGCTCCTCCTGCGTCTGACGATCTATAACATGCAGCTTCTCCACACTGTCCAGAAGCACTGCTGTCCGTGAATTTATCCACTGAAAAAGCAGCAAATTGCAGATTTCAGCAATGCATACACAAGTAGAGGCCAACTAAGCAGGCTCTGGCCATATCCCCGAGTATCAATACTGGAAGTTCTAGGATGGCTAGTAGCTTTGTTACTATACACGGTCACTTCACAACAGCACCCACACATAACTCCAAAGGTAAAGATAGGGAGGCTCCTTCTGGAGAATCAGCTTCAACACTGAGAAAAAGGAACCTCCTTCACAGAAAACACCTGTAGACAAATGGCAATCCACCAGAGTTCTTGTTCTCTTGGTGCACTATTTCTGCTCTAGCATACTTTCTATCCAAAAGTCTAAAACATATGACTACTACAACACCTGTTCTCAAATCTCTTAGGAGGTAAATATGGCATCAAGAGGCATTAGAAAGAGAAATAGTACACGTAAGTTTAACTCAAAGCTTGTCATCCATATTTTGTGGCTTCTACTTTTATGTCAAAACCTCAGCAAATAACAAGACTTTTTTTCCTTGCTTTTACAACCGTTTTTTTTTTTTTTAAAACAACCAAGCATATGTGTTAACAAACTTCAAATTCCAGCTGATGTGGATATCCATCTTGGTATAGCCTTTCATGCTTTATTGTCTGTATTCTGTAAATGTGTTTTAGAGTTCAGCAATTTTTTTTTGTTAAAAGCATCAAACAACTACGCTGCTTTAGGAAGCACTTGTATGTGATAACACTAGAATTTTCCTGAGCCCATTACAGAGAAGTTTGCTTTCTTTTGTAAGACTAGAGAATAAAAACCTTTCTTGCAACATTCTCTCTACCTCCGGAAAATATTTCCTCAACAAGGCTACCCTCCTTCCCAGAAAAGGTCAGTATTGTTGCCTGCATGCTACTAATTTTTACCCTTTAGCTACTACTTGTTATTTCACTTGTGTTGGGTTTTCACCAAGTCCCAAGTTTAAGGACATTTTCAGTTAAGTGAACTCCAGATAAACACAGCCAGTTCTTATCTTATACTAAATTTGTAAAACTAATAGTATGGAGTACTAAGGGCTATTAAGATACATTTACAGGAAAACTAGTGCGAAAAAAAATAATTAACCATTCTATAGTATTGAGACTTACAGTAAAGTTGATGAGGTCATAGTGTAGATGAAGCTGCCTCTGCTTTGTGACATGTATTGCACCAGTATCATCTCTCTTGACCTAAAAGAGAAATCGGACAAGCCCAACTGAAACTCAAAGCCTTTCTTCAGCTCAACTGCTCTGTTCCCAGAGGGCATCACACCAACTCCAGGAGGCCGAAGCTCCCCTCAGACAAGCATGCCCAGTGTGCAGTAGCAGCACACACGCTTCTCAAATGCGGCGTAATGTCTCACTTTCAAAAGCACTCATGTAAGTGAGGAAACAGAAGGTTCTGAGCAGGGGGCAGTAAAAATATATGCTCTCTGCTGAATTTTAAATCATTATTTGTACTACAAGAGTTGTATATCACAAACAAGCTGGCACCACATGTGTTCAAGGGATTGTTCCCCCCTGCCCCGCCTCATGTATTATATAGGGCAATCCAATTTCTAAAAGGAGTGCAAACCTCCAGCATTCGGACAGAGAGCACCAAAGGACTGATTCTCATTCACTGACTCCCAAGGGGCTCAGCCCCACTGGAATACTGAATTGAATGGAGATGTTGCATGACAGCTCCCAGTCAAGGGTTCTCTCTCGTCCCAGGCAGGAACTACTGTACTTTCTGCTCATAAAAGTCAGAACTACAGAATACTAATGTGAAACTGGCTTTAATTCACTATCACTAAAAAAAAAAAAAATTAAAAAAAAAGCATTCTGCAAAGAAAAATAAGGTTTTTGACAATCTGAAGTACAGGAAGAGGAACCTGAATTCAGGTAACATGGCTGCTGTTTAGTAACCTATAAGCAGAGCAGTACCACTGGCCACAGCTGAGCTGGGCATCTGTGCAGAGGCTCGTGCTATTGCGTGCACAGACACCTCCAGCAAGACAGGCTTAAACATACCCCCCTTTCTTTATTCCCAAGTTCACCAAGAGAGAAGATAGAGGAGAAAGAGGATTCAATCCAGACAACAGAATATCTGAGTGCTTGAGCAAAGCTTAAGGTCCAAGATGATAGCAAAGCTTAAGGTCCAAGACGATAGCAAAGCTGGAAAACAAACTTAGCACTCAAGCCAAAATGCCAGGTTTTCTGAAGCCTGGGTACTGCCTCTCATACTGAAATCAGACACCAAATCATCTTCAAACAACCATATCTGCATGTGTAACTTCTGCAGATCTAAACAGGACGAGCAGCATGCCCTAAAGTCACACGCCAACAGGACCTGAAAGCTGTTGTCTCTTGGTTTATACAAGTTTTCTCCAGACTTGTGTTTTAAAGCAAAAAATAAAATGGTATCTCAAATTCACATGATCTCCCTGAAAACAATCTACGTTTTTTTATCTCCAGTAGAAACAAGATAAGCTGCAAATCAACACTTCTGGAACGCATAAAGCTCTTGCCCCCAGATTCTCAGGGAAGGGCACTGCTGCTTGCTGAAAAGCAAAGACCAACAGGTTTGTTTTCCCAAGCCAGTTGCAAGCTGCAGACATCCCTAGCGTGCACAGATATCATACTTTCACTGAGACAGAGGCTCAGTCAACTGAGTATGTGAATAAGACATGACTATCTGAAAAGCAGCATAAAACATCCAAGGCTTACCAGGAGAAAATGAACGACATCTCCTCGACAAAATGCAAGCATGGGGTTCACAGAGTTCTGTACAGCCACAAAGTGCCACGCCAGAAGAGGGACACTAGAAGGGTCCATCTGTTAGACAAAAAGCACAGCCATTATTTAAGGTACGCAAGGCAGAACCGCAGTTCCAGGACACATGCTGTTCATCAGCTGCCACTCACTGACTTTGCCATGTACACACGCAGGCTGTAAAGCAATTTCCTGGTCTGCTGGCAGCTGAGCAGCAACTTGTGCTCTTTGGTCCAGCCACATGGTTTAGAGGCAATAGGTGCCTCTTGGGAAAGCAGACGGCCAGTCAGAACAAAACTTCTGTCCTAGCTGCTTAATGTAGATCCAATCTCACACGGATTGATGGATTACGACAAGCTGCAGCTTGCTAGCAGTCTTGTCTCCATTCTCCCAACCTAACATACCCCGCATCTTCGCTCAGCTGCTTTTCCAACAGGAATTATACCAGCAACTAGTGAAAGCAAATAATCAAGAGTTTAGAAGACTGTTTAGTGCTCAAATTCCACTTTATTTCTGTCCCTGCAATTAAGGGTTCTATTGCATGATTCTTACGCAAAGCAATGGCCCCAGTCCAAGCCATCATCACGTCAATGTCCCATCTGTGGGTGCGACCAGGATGCAGCAGGGAATACAAGAAGCTGAGGGGCTCTTGAGTTCCTACCTTCCTATTTATTGGACAAATTCAGCGTTTTCACATAGGTACAGCTGAAAGCAGCCTTTTCACCTCCTCTCCGCCCACAAGCTGCACACATCAGACCAACAGATTATCACTGCAGTTCCACAGTGCAGTTTTCTGCATGCTGATAAACTAGCGATACCAAACATCTGGTCCTAATCTCATCCCCTTCACTTTAGGTTTGTAGCCACAATCCAGAAAAGAAACTGTCTTCGTTACTCACACGACCGTAGGGAAAAGTCATCCACACTTTCAGAGATGGTTTCAGGCCAATAACCAGTATCTTCAAGAAAAACAAAAAGGCAAAAATAAAGTGTTTAAGTATATGCCAGAAAACTTCTCCTTTGTGATTTCTCACACAAAGCCTTCCACAAGCAGCAAGTTACCTTTGTTAGAGAGGCCATAGCCAGCAGGGAATACTGGGTGATAGGATGGTCTCTCAGCTCAACTTTTGCATGTAATGGTTCAATACAGCAAACTTCCCCCTTTGAGCCACTGAAGAGACATCGAGATTCACACGTTCTCACTCCCATAACTCTCCTGCAAAGAAAAGAAATCAGCTTGGCAGCCAGCTATTAAGAAGAGATCAGCCCAACAATCTCATGACATCTCAAGAGTGATCCTTCGTAAATACTGTTTTTAAAAAGCCCTTTACACAGCTCCAGGGATCACTTTTAGTGTGTCACTAAAGCAGTTCCATACAGCTGTTCAGATACAGACAAGAATTCCTTAAGACCTTATTTAACAGTAAAGTTTTGGAAAATCCTGGACATGATGAGACTCACTAGACTGTCAATCCTTCCTCCTCATTTCTCCTCCTCTTGAAAAGGCCAAGAAGAAAATGAGCAGTTAGTGCAGGGCAGCTCTCGCTAATGAAACAAGGAAAACCAAGATGCAGCACTTTTATGACAACTACCAAGAGCCCACAAGGAATACCAGGATTCTGGACAATACATTGATATGTTAATAACTTAGGCTATTCTTTGACTATTACACTGCCAGAGAGGATCTTGCTTCAGCTGTGAAATTATACTGCAGCCCTAAATGACACCTTCAACATTCAGACAGTAGCTTTATTGGTTCCAATGGGGTTTTTTGCTTAAGTTTTAGAAGCTATGACCCACCATTACTGTCTTGTACTTTCTATGAGTACTTAAGAGTTATTCTCTTACTTAAATGACAGTTCAAACACGGAGCCTCCGCTGTCATTGCAAATTGCAAGTGTTGGGTCATCTGTAAACTGAGCAGATAATTAGATTAAAAGTGGGACTAAGAAATAACCTACAAAAAAAAAGAAAAACATACGCTATGTCATTATTAACAGCACACAAAAGCACAAGCATTGTACCTACCAGAAAGACACCTTTAACATACAGAGTTGAGACAATTACTCGCTTTTTTTTTATGTGTAAGAAAAAAACCCAAGTTTTTGTGTTTCATCTTCACCCCTCCAGCAAACCCCAAGCTAGATTTTGTGACCAAAGTCCCATCACTTTCTATTGCAGCTCAGAACTACAGCATACCGAAACCAGTGTTACCACTAGAACCGCTCACAGCCCACGAGTTGGTGCCAGAGCTGGTGAATGGGCTGCAGTCACACAGACCAAAATCAGAAACATACAGAACAACTAATGATACCAAATAGTCAAGATAAGAAAGGGTCACAGCCACAGCTGAGGCACCCTTCTGGAGGACTGTGGAACCCATCTAGCAGCACAAGCATCTGGCCTGTATAGCAGTGTCCGAGTACTCTTCAATGCTGGTACTGTCATCAGGTCATGAGCTAGTGAAGGGGCCAGCAGGAGCAGAAGATCTGGCACAGGGGAATATTCATCTTAATGCACAGGGCAAAGATGGCAGAGATGGAAGCGTGGAAGATGCAGCAGTAAGGGGCACCTTCACACCCACAAAATATTTTTGGTTAGCCAGGTCAGACCAACCAGTACATGAGAACTTGAGCAACATGCCCCCTCAGACCCACTACACTAGTTCCATGTGTGACACTGTATGGGTCTGGGATGTCTCAGCAAGGTCCAGGAAAGGAGAGAAAGAAGAGTTTGGGTGATGCACCAAAGTTACTGCTCTGACCAGGCTGCCAAGGAGCATTATGGTCTGATAGGAGAGGTCCACATAAAACAAAGCATGCACAAAATTAGATGAGTTTCTGTCTCTGATGACAACACTAGGTTGAACAAGAAGCCATAGATGATTTCTCTTTCAACCCAAACATTCTCAACAAGTTATCTGAAAAACTGTGACAGAAGCCACTTTCTACACTTCAGACTCTTAAGTTTACAGTTGGCAAGTCACGTATCCAGTTCAAACCCCTGCAAGTTTTAGAGAAATGTATTCTAGCAACTATTTCTTCATAGATTTTTGGCATCAGAGAGAGGAGTTATAACAGACAACAACTGTTTGTTATAGTACCACTCACAGCTGATACTATTATTTCAGCTCTCAAAATACTCAGTTTCTTTTTTAAATATAATTTCTCCTCTTTTTTCTCACCTCTGGATACTATCACCATATAGCTCCTAGGTAGCTGGTCTCATCTGTAAATCTAAAAGTACTACACTGGGAAAGTCAACACATCTGACTGAACACGTGTGTTTTAAAGAAAAAATAAGACGTAGTACACAAGGAGTACAGGTAGTGTTTGTTACCTTGATGTGCAAAATGGCTGTTCCTGGTGGGTGGGCATCTGTTATTGATCGTAGCAGCTTCCCACTGGCCAGATCCCACATTGTGATCTGCAAGTAGATTGTTCTCAGTACACGTTTACTGCCAAGGGGTTCTCTCCACCAACTTGTGCATTAGTACATCAATAAGTTTCTATATTCCCAGTAACATCCTGGGTTATTCATATCAAAGAAAAGTGACCTGAAATCTGTTCCTACTCTGTTTTTACAGGCAGTTTACTTATCTGCTTACACTCTCGTTGACATTAGAGTTACCTTCACAGCTGAATCATGTCCTTTTGGCAAGCTCTCACCACCTGCCTGAACTCACTCATCTCACAGCTATCTGCCTGATAGCACAATTAAAGAATGTAAGATAACTTTGCTACCACACAACACTGTTCAAAGTGGTTCAGTGCATTTCTCTCACAGAATCAGTGAACAGTTGAAAAATCTTGCACCCATTAGCAAAACTCAAGAATCTCCGTGGCTACCATGAATCTTGTCACTCCTCACCTCCTATGTTTGCTCAGCATGACAGGTCAGGTAGGAGCATACAGCTTGGCTTGCGCTTGGATATTAAACTCAGGTAATTCCCCAACTGAGAAGCAGGAATTCCCAAACCACTTACTGCATAACTGAGGAATATTTAGCCCAGAAGAGCTGAGGTTACAATTTGCATCAAAATTTTTATTGGAAAACTATTTTATATGGTTCCATAAACCATCTATCAAAGCTTCGTAGACCAGATGTTTCAGAACTGCTTCTCCAAAATATTTTATCTGAGTACCATTGAAAACTGGCCACTGCTCTGCATGGATCAAGTCTATTTCCACATGCTCTGGAGCAGCCTGTCATTTAGCCCTATCATAGACACCGGAGTGTGTTTTATCTAGAATAAAGGTGAAAGCCAAAGGAGCAAAGGGAATTTAAACTAAGCAGAAACAGAAAGCAGCCTTCTTTGTATTCCATGGACCTGAAAATTTTACCAAGTTAACTTCTATCCATTTTGGTTTAGTTTTAGTCTTATAACTTTTGTTCAGGAATGGCTTTCTCTCTTTAGGTTCAGAGAAGGGCATAAAAATACAACAGCAGACTCAACCCTTTTCCTCCTGCATTCAAAAGCTATGCTGCTTTCATTATACAACAGAAATAAGGCATTAGTAAAAATGAACTTTGGGGCTAGATATGAGTTTCAAGAATTGCAAGTCATCACCACAGTAAAAACTACCTTTAATTACAAAGCATAGATCTTGTGCAAAGTGACCTAGAAAGACTAAACTGGTTGTCCTGGTGCGCCATTGCACATTTCAGTTTATCAGGAGCAGGACTTATGTCACAACAAGCCATGATTAATTGAATCCTTCACTGTGTTCTGCATTACTCATTTCTTCCACAGAAACTTACCCCAAACAATCCAAGTTAGCTCACCGGATGCAGGAATTGGCCGGCCAAAAAAGCTCTGGGCAGATCAAGCCATACACACTGCTTCTCAGCACAAAATCTACTAACAAACAGCTATATGTTGAGTGTGCTTGGCTTGGAGCTATTGGCACCTCTGGATAGTTCCTCAGTAACAGTCTGCAGAAGGACAGAGCACTGGATCATCTCATCCTACGGGAATTACCTGTCCTTTCGCAAAGCCACACAGGAGCCTTGAACAGTCATTGTTGATACTGAGAGCAGAGATAGCCCCATACTGGGCCCCAACAGCAGTGCTGCCCAGACACAGCCGAAGAGCCTGGTTTTGATCTAGAGAAGAACAATTAGTAAGAAATTAAAGAGAAAGAAAGAGTAATGATTAAAATTAACAAATTAACATCATGAAATTATTTGCATATACAACTCACTTGTGGTGCATTAACGATTCACAGGCTTACAGTTAAGTTCTTAAAAAGAGTTTACAAGATAAGAGCACATGTTAGTACAGAGATAGTGGGACACTTGCATGGAAATGAAAAAAATATTTTTAAAAGTACAAAACAGACAGAGAATATGGAAGTGCAGAGGTATTACTAACTGAAGAAGAAGCTACTAGGAAAAAAAAAAATCAAAGCAACATCTAGCTTTCCTTTTACTATTCTGCAATGGTGCTTAAGTTGTAGCAAGGAAGATGACAGAAAATTAATTCTGTTTTCCGAGCCTTATACTTCTTTATGTTGATTTTAATATCAACTGCAAATCCCCAACACAGGCTTTTGGTAAGTGTACTTTTATGTAACTTTTTCCTTGTTTTGTTGATAAAGGCCAGAAGCTGCAGGGAAAATGAACTTGTGCCCCGAGCTGCACAGTTAAAATGCTTTATGAGTTCTAATGCACATAGCTCTTACTTTCTGAGGAAACAGTAATGATCACCACGCTGTGAGAGAACTTCCTTTCCTGAGACACAGGCTACTGCAGAAGAGGTGCAAATGCCTGTGCAGCCTCTTCGGGGACCGAGCTGCTGCATGGCTATGCCATGTCTGCCCCTACAGAGAGCAAACAACAGGCACTCCCTGTTTGTGCTAAGTTCGTGTATGCTTCCACCACAAGAGAATAAAAATTGCTTTATAAGATCTTGCACTGCAGGCATTATGCATTATAACCCTCTACCTGTCTTTGGAGCATTGCTCTTAAAAGCTAAGAAAACAGATGTTCTGGATCTGTTTTTTCTGCCTGCCTTCATTTTCTTCCTGCTTTTGAGCAGGGGAGGCAGAAAAGATGCTTTGTGGGGACCGTTGGAATGAAGACTAGAGATCTGAAATACATCAGAAGCACCACAATAACACTGCGTGAAGGATTTCACCTTGAGCAAGGAAGAGAAAGGACAGGATCCAGGGGAACAGACAGCAGCTGAGCACCAGAACCCCCCCAGAAGAACTGCCCAAGGCACGAGACATTTCTCCAAGTTGCAGCACCGTTAGCAATGTGCTAGAAGTGAAACAGAGCATGGATGTATCTCTCTTTTCTTCCCCGATAAAAAGTGATGTATTCAATCAGTTTGCGCAGACAGATTGATGGCTGAGCACACACACAGCGGGAGTCACCTTTCAAACTCTACCAGTATGAAGAGGCATTAGTGGGAGGTCCAAAATAAACACTAGCAAGAATACCCAAACTCATGGATTACTCTAAAGCACTGTTTAGGGTGAGGAGAAAGAGGCTTGGGTCAAGTTCAAATACTTTTTCCACTCTATTCTTTGTTTTCCTGCATCTACCTCAACAAACTTGTCTGCTGTAGTGGCCCAAAAGAAAGTAAGAAGTTCCGTTTCCTGCAAAATCTGGATAGTGCTAGCAGACAGGTAGGGATAGAGAGGGTGTCACAAACACCACTTGTTCTGCACACCAAATGAGACGGGGCCTGGGAGAGATGGAAAGGTCATGCTCTGTCTTGCAAATGCACAAAGAAGGCTCAGGTATTATAGAAAACTGTCAGTTTTGATCTAAAACATGATGAGAGCAGTGGTCAAGAAGACACCATATGTTATGGGTGCTCAGAAACATCAGGATTCTTGTGAAAGTTGAAGAGCTCTGCTCTTGAAATTTGTGGGAGGAAAAAACAAAGGTGCCTTTGGTTGACTACATCAATAAAAGTCATCATCTCTTCATCAGGTGACAAGCAGCCCAGGCAGTTCTGGAAAAGGCTACCTGTCCTTCATGTACTACTTCTGCTCTGCTGTGCCTGCCAGCACAACACCTGATGCTGCATCTCCCCTTTCTTCCTCTGTAGTCTGGCTTAGGCCAAACACGGAGCAAGGGAGTTCCATCTTCAAATGAGAACTGACGTTTGCTTCTTGACACCTAAATACATTTCATAAAGATACTGCTTCTGCTGTAAGAAATGTTCAGTTAAACTACAGGTAGATGAAGATTGTTTTTCACCGTTAGATAATCAGAAACTGTATATAAAATGCCATTTTTCCATTAGCTTTCCAAATTAACATGACATCATTCAAGATGTCTCTGAAAGCCAAGGAGAACGTGAGGGTTCAAATTGGCTAAACCTACACGTAGCTCTGAAAGCTCCGACAGTCACACAAGTTACTGTTTAAATAGAGATCTAAGTTTTATAAGCCTTGACACTCATGTTTAACTAAACAAAGGATGCATACAATTCCAGTGATTACACTGCGAACTACTGCCCTTATTCAAAACGTAAGAGGAACGGAGCCAAAATTACTTCTGTATCACTATAGCAAAAAATTAGAAAAGCAACATGCGATGTATTGCATCTGTCACTCAAGCACAATGCAGAGCCCTCCTGAAGGTCAGGTTGATGCCAGCGAGCCACAGCAAACCACAGCACCTTCTGCTCCAGGGGCCAGGCAGGATGTTTGAGCCACCACCTCTATCACCAAGCACAAGGCAGTGGAAACACTTCAAATCTATGGTCATTGCTCTGGACACAGTTCTCCTTATTAGGATAAGCTGAAAGCAGAATCCACGTGATGGAAATGAAAATCATCCTTTGCCATGCTAGTAGAAAACACCTTGACGTCACTGAGACAAGGGTGTACATGGCATAGATCAGAACAGGTCAAAGAAAAAGAAGAAAAAACATGGAAGATTTCCATGGAAGCTCAGAGAACACAGAGCTACATACAGCTGGAAAACAAATTCCCCAGAGAGGTATTCTCCAAATGGTGTCCTTCAAGACCCAAATTCCTCTTCCAGAGGTCTGGAAATACAGTTTATTTATAAAAAGACCATCTGCTAACCATAGAAATATGTTTAAAAATAAGGTGAATACTGCAGCTCTTGCTATTAAAGGCAAATTGCATTCTGTTCCTTCCACTTCAGCTTAAACCTGTCAGTAAGTCAATCAATAACCTGTTTCCTATAAGGCATGAAAAAAGAGAATCTTTCACAGCTTCCTCTGAGAAGGGCAGCAGTTTCAGAATCACTGCTACTTTCAATTCAGCTTTACATCTTTATATGAACTTTCAAATCCATTTTCTTCTTCCTTCACCCACAATATCAATTCAAAATAAACAAGACACCCACACCACCCCAAAATTAAATGCTTTGTATGACTCAAGTTACTCCTTTCTAAGAAGAAAGTGCCCATTATTTGCCAGAGACACATTTTCAGAGTTGAGAAACGATGATCACTTGAAAAGCTAACCCCAGAGAATGCCACACCAGTATTTGTTCTTGTTTCCAGCCAGTCAAAAGAAAACACACAAGGAAGAGCCATTAAATGAGATTTTTTTAAAAAAAAAAAACTAACTACAAATAAGATGGACAAAATTGCTTCCAAAGCAAAGCAAGACGCCTGAATCAATGAGCTCCTATTAATCAACTGGCAGAGTAATAAAAATTGATAAAATCAGAAGGTTATAAAAGCGGATCTGATGATTTGCCAGACTAATACTATCAACTTTGAATTAAGGCACATTTAGGATTAAGCATAAAAAGTTTTTTTCCAAATGCTTGAAACAAAGGTGGCTATCAACTGTCAAAAAAAAAGTTTTTAATTTTGCCATTTACATAAAGCAATTCTTCATCTGAAACATTTCTGGCAGTAACTATTTGTGTTGCTCTCAAAGTCTGAAGTCAAAATGAGATGGCACTTTGATACAGAAAAAGTACAGAAAGTGAAGTATATTACCGTAAAGTAAGGAACAAGTTTGTGAATATGGCAAAAAAAAAAAATCACTTTCCAGACCAAAGGCATAAGCGTAGCACTCCAGAGTTATTACTTCTCAGATCACCAGGTTTTCATCGAGATCTTTTCCTTAAGCCATGATTTTCCCAAGTTGGAAAAGCTTGCTTTATGTCCCACAGAATTACTCAAATGTTACAAATTTTACAGATAAGTCCTGTCCTCCCAGCTTTACTAGGCACAGTACCAGTAAATGCTATCCCAGGAGGTATATCCCCTTGGGCCTGGGGATGAGGAGGACAATCGATGGTGAGCTACTACACAACAGCAGTTCCCTGAACCAAGGCATGCTGAACCCTCCTCCCCATCCCCTGCCCTCCACTTAAGATAGTAAAATGCTTACTCAGGGCAGGGGTTAAGTCAGCCCACCACATCATGGCTACCACATCAGGAACCCACTGCTTCCTCCTCAGCTGCATAGCCGGCGTGTGAGCCAGCCTTTCAGAAGTTGCTGTCCGCTTGCGTGGGTTTCACAGACTTTCTGGCTCATGGCTCTTTGAACTGGGTTCCTACTCCATAGTGTTCCCCACCTGACAGCTCTCAGGCAGAAACAGATGGATGGTGATCTCATGGAAGAGCCTTTGTCCTGCCCTGAAATAATGCCTTTACAAATAGCTATGGATCT
Source organism: Anarhynchus alexandrinus (assembly GCA_008711295.1). Lineage (NCBI taxonomy): Eukaryota > Metazoa > Chordata > Aves > Charadriiformes > Charadriidae > Anarhynchus > Anarhynchus alexandrinus. The sequence goes on from VUYV01000238.1 coordinate 954,787, forward strand.
GCTGCCCTAAAGAATAGCACATTTACCTGCTCCTCTGCTCTTCTTGCCTGGAGAATTTTAAGTGTGCAATGCACATGCATGCAATAACCAATTTCCACACTGGCCAGCAGTATTATCCACTGACTGGTTACTGCACTGCTTTACTTGCTGCTTATCTGACATCTTAAATTCTGGCACAGACAACATGCAAACTGGACAAGACAGGAGTTGTTCATGCAGGGTGCATGCACAGTGCAGTGTTACTGTACCTTTTCCTTTTCAGTCCACACAGAAAGGGCCAAAATAGGAAAGAAAAAGCCAGAAATCAATATAAAAGAGTGAATTAATGAACAGCATATATGTGATAATCTTCAAAGACAGAGAGAACCTTCAGATTTCTCTGACAATGTTTCCTTTTGTTAACACTTCCCCTTTTGATTTATTCAAGTAACCGAGAGGATGCTGTGATAGCTACTGTTTTAAAACCAGGCGGTTTAAAAAGTGTATGGAATCACTGAAAAAAAAAAGTTTATAAATTTGGACTTCATTATATTGAAAACAAACAAACAAAAAGAAATCTGAGAGGAAATAAAACTGGAAGTTCACAGTGACTTAACTGGTAAAACTATTTTCAACAGTTACCACCAGCCAAGTGATCAACTCCCCATTAAATTCAAAAAGCAACCAAGGACAACAGTCCCCCAAATCTAGGTTTAATGATGTCTTTAGGTACTTACACTACCTGCTCTCTCAAGATATCATGCTACCCCACAGCTCAACAAAGACACAGGACTCTAACCATAAGTTTTACAGCCAACACAGAAAATAAATGGTTCAACACTAATCAAAACAAAGTTTAGCTATATAGAAATTTTATGTCTGGAACCTAAACTCTCCAAGAAAAATAACACATTTCAGTGAGTTCTTTTTAAGGGCTAGTTTTTGAGTAGTGTAAAAACCTCTTAGGTCTTCTAGAAAGATGGAGAAAAAACAATCTCTAAAGATTATTTGTGTATTTTTGTAGGCTTGCTGGGTGAGCACTTCTCCACTCCTGCTAGCAATCCTCAAGAAAAATAATGGCACACAGTATAACTGTTCATTCGCTCAATGCTCACAACTCCAAACAAGTTCCAGAAAGAATCTGGCAAAAGGATGGCACTCACTTATATTAAATAAAAAAATAATAATCCCCCAAGCGAACACTGCACTAGAAACAAGCTATGGGTCATACTCCTAACGCGCAAAAAACTATCATTATCCAAGTGTGGTAACAAAGCATCAAACAGAAGATAAACTACCTGAAAGACAGGTAAAAAAATGAGAGCACCAAATTCTTCTCAGTGATGTTAGATCATGAAACAAACAGCAAATACCAGAAATGGTAGATTGAGAGGTTTAGACGGGTTGTTAAGAATTTTTTTTTGTCCTGCAAGATTATGTGGCCCTGGAGCAGGTTACCAGAGGAGTGTGTGCACACACATTTTCCTGTTGGGCAGTATTTTCCATCCATAAGAGTTTTTCAAGACTTGGCCTGAGAAAGCCAGGGCTGCCCCCACCCAGTTCCTGGTGACAGTCCTGCACCAAACAGGGGGTGACTACAGGCCTCCAGACATCCCTTCCTACCAACACTTACAGGGTTGTCAAAGAGTTGGCACCTTACCCAACTCTAATCCACAAGAAAAATACTGCTTTTCAAAGATTAGATGCACAATCAAGAACTGTCCTGTGATAATTTTTCAAGAACCAACAGAAGCATTCAAAAAAGCAGAATGAAAGCTAACCAAGTCTTCTGTAAGAAGGACAAAGCAGACAAGTCCAGAGGTACAGGTGGACTTAGGAGGAGACAAACAAAATAGCTACATAAAGTCAAACATATGAAAGAAAAAATAAAGAGTTAAAACATTTGGTAGTGACACAAAACTATTCAGAGAAATATTCAGCTGTGGAGGTCTCTGGCCCAGTCCTACTGCTCCAAGCAAAGTCAACAAGATCAGCTTGCTCAGGGCCTTGCTGAGTTTTGAACATCCACAAGGAAGGAGATTACACAACCTCTTTCAGCCCTTACCTAATGCTTCAGTACCCTCATGGTGAAAAATTTAATCAGAAGTTCCCATGTTGCAACTTGGGTCCACTGCCTCGTATCTAACACCACGGACCTTTGAGAAGGGGCTGAGTCTCTCTTCTCTCTACCTCTCCATTAGGTAGTAGAAGATAGCAACATGATGTCCCCCCCCTAGCCACCTTCTCTCCATGCAGAAGAAACCAAATTCTCTCAGCCTCTCCTCATGCATCATGTGCTTCAGCCCTGTAATCATCTTGGTAACCCCCCACTGGGCTCACTGCAGTAAATCCACGTCTTGTACTGAGCAGCCCAAAACTGGACACAGTACTTCAGATGTGATCTCACAACTGTAGAATAGAGGGGAGTAATAATTTTCCTCAACCTGCTGAATGCACTTGTGATTATACAGCCCAGAATGTGGCTGTATAAAAAAATAACTTTGTATGTTTCAATAGATCAGAAAGCTTGAAAGGCCCTGTTGCAAGTATGTAGAGTTCTTCAAAGCACTGACATTTATTTCAATAAAAGCCAATTAGTTGAAAGCTGGCATTGTGCCGTGTTTCCTAAAGGCCACAAAATGAACTAAATAACTACAGACTATACAGCCTTGCAAAAGTAACAGTAAACATGGTAGTCCACAGTAATCAACAGCATAACAAAGAAAACTTTGCTTAAACACACTTGCATTGAGCAAAACAAACAAACCAACCTTACAAAATACATCAACTGAAATACCACAGCACACTAAGCATCTTGGGCATTCAGTGCTCCATCCTCTTAAATGGGACTTGATGCAGAAATAATCCAGACAAAGGTGAGAAGGATCCTTCCTCTTTGCATGCTTATATAGAGCCCTAGAGCCCCTTCTGGAGTGTAAAATGCTAAAAATAACATCTCTCTATTATGACACTTGCAGAGAACAGCTTCTTGTCTAAAAGCTTACTGACTTCATTGTGTCCGCATATAGACAGCGCAACAGGAAAATCAGAGTAAAAATGTGTTCCATAACAGTGATATTGGAGATCTCTACGTACTAGACAAATTTTAGAAAAACCACAAAGATCTACTACTCAAAACTCAGTAAAGATCATGTGTTGACTGTAGCAGATAAGAAGTTATCTATATTCAGATTAAGCACATCCTGTAATTGTTCCAATACTAGATTTAGCAAATACCATCAAATAGTTTAATGCCTAAATACCCAGGAAGACAAGTCTTACACTGTTACAGTCTTTCCCATCCTTTTGTTGTACCCTGTCCCCCATAACTTTTGGTCCTTTGAATAATTTCAGCCAACTTCAGAAGAAAAGTAAAGATGGTAATGAAATGTCTAAAATTGTTAAGAATGTGGTGCTGCATAGACAAAAGGCACAAAAAAAAAATCGATGTAAATGGGAGCAATTCAAGAGCTGTTCTCACCCAGCTGGTAAGGTGGATAAACAGATAAACAGAGGCACAAGCTCAGAAACTTTTTAAAGAAAGTTTAGTGATAAGAGGAAGGAAAGAGTACCAGAATGAAGGTGACTGGTGCAGGGGAAGGTCAGGGAAGGAGAAACCTATGAGGCAAGCCTGCAGGCAGCCATGGGTCAGAAGTTCCACTTCCCGAAGAACGTGCTTTAATTTCCCTAATGCTGGCAGCTATTATGTCATAGGGGAGAAGGAGATTAATACTCTATGAGCTGATGGTTGTATACTGGGTCTGGTTTCCACCGCATGAAAACAGAGTAATTTAAACGTAGAAAAGAAAAGGCTCTTTAGACAATTGCCACAGAGCTAAATTTCTCAATATCAATGTGCCAATCCCCAACAAAGCAGAAGAAATGTGTGAATAAGGACATCTAAAATATTACTTGTGCTTTATTGCTTCACTGAAAGAAAATCACATTTAGCACAAACAGAACAAATCCACCCTGCAGTTCTAATTCAGTTTGGGGTTTTTATGCTTGTGTGTGTTTGGGGTTTTTTTAAGATCATTAAAACGCAAAAAACTCAAAACTTTATTTTTAACTTACCAAATATCAGTGCTAACCCATGGGAAGTCCCCACTGCTATCAGATTTGATGCTGCCTGAAATAGTCATGCAGAAAGATTGAAAGTTAGTCACAAATCCACCACTTAAACTCTCACTACACTCATGCAAAGTTGGCCAATAGGGAAGATTTAGAAGATTATATATATAACCATTTTCTAATTTATAAGTGACAGTCAATTCCTATGTGAAAGCTAGAGAAGCATTACACCTGAACACAGATTTTCTCAGGTTCAGAGGGCTGCCTTTTCCTCTGCTGCTTGAAATTCAAATGCTCAGAGTGGTACCCACAGCGAAATTCCCTCCCGGTAAAGCCAACATCATTCTTTTGGTATGGTAGCTGAGTGTAAATACTCAGAGGGTTTTTCCTCACTCAGCTGCTACATCCAGATGTGAACTCTTCTACAATCCTGGGCAGTGCTGGTCCCCTGAGGGGACAGTCCACAGCAAGCCCAGAGACTCCTGCTTCCTTCTGTGGGGAATTAAACATAGCTCCAAGATTCTACACACTAGCAAACCAGCACCCAATTAAATAAAATTTAATAGAAATCACATAATGCTGTAGGTGTATTAATGTTGTTCTACTTTTTATTTTTTAGCAAACATAAGTCAGATAAAAAAAAATTAAGTGCTTTAATGTCTGGAGTATGTCAGTACAGGTTTTTTATCCTACGTGCACGAGTCACAGCATGCTTCCAATTTTTCTGTGCACCTTTTTGCCTTAGATGTGACTATGTTTTTTTCCTTTTTAAACAAAAAGTGTAATTTCTTACAGATTGCTGCTACTACAGTCAAAGCAACCAAGCACATCTTTAGTTTCTTCATAAAATATTAAAACTTATTTCACAAGGGCAGAACAAATACTTCCTGTATTTCATCTTCTTCAAACGTTTCTCTTCTCCTTTAACTATAGGCAGCTTCACTTCTGACTTATTTTAGTTAGCATGCTTGACTTAAAGAAGTTTAATGCAAATTGCGAAGCAGAAGTATCTTTCAGACAGACTTTTAGTGAAATTTTATATTTTAAGGTCATATTTCAGTTACATCAGAGTCATAGAGATTTTGAACCCACCATTTTATGAACACTTCAGTTTAAGTTTCTTTAAAAAAACCTGTTAAGAGTCAAAGCAATAACTGGCAAAGAAAAAATAGCTAGGGAAATTCGATGTGTTCAACAGATGAACACTACTCTTATGAGGAAAGGTTAGGTCTCAACTAATAAGCCCTGGCGACGACACAAAAAAGGGGAGAGCGCAGGGCTTGATCAGCAGAGGGGCAGCTGGGCAGTTAAGACAGGTTGAACTCTGCCCCCAGGAGCTAGATCTTTCATACTGCTTCTACCACCCCTCATATTTGAAAAGTCTTAGTAAGGATAAGAAGGCTGATGCATTTATCAGCTGTCTTAAATTACTGCTTTAACAAACTTGCATGAAAACTCACTATACAGTACTTGAAAATTATTAAAGTACTCACAATTGCAGTTGGCAAGCCAGCATCCACTTTGTCCTAGAAAAAGAAGACAAGTCATGAGTAAGAGAGACAGAACTCCCAGGTCCGTGCACGTCTCTAATAATTAGAACTACAACACACAGAAAAATCAACACAAGTTGCATTTTAATAGTCCCACCAGGGCACAAAGTGCTGAGGGAACCACTGGCTAGAAATACCCAGAAGGGACCCTGGTAACAGCCATCAAACACACTCATGGATGAGACACCTGTATTTTATTCTAACGAGCCTAGCTTGCATGCTTCAGAAATCACACACTGTATAAATCAGCAACTTAGCTCAGATGCTGGACAGTCAGTTTTCACCTGGCAGTATGATCTACAGACCAGCTCTAATGCATCCATGCCCAAAGTGCAGTCACAGATGCAGGAACACGCAAACCTGCTCCTCACTCTGCTCAGAACAATAAGTGTGTTCTGTGCCTGCTGCAGGCACTCAGCAAACCTGTTTCCAGCATCTTCAAGCAAGCAGAACAATAGCACCGCTATCATTTTATATTAACATTTCCCACCAGGTTTGATGACATCTAGCAACACAAATCAGTGTTAAAGAGGACCTACCATATTGCTGCTGCAATAAGTCAGCTAATACCCGGTTCACTACTGGCTAGGTATTACTATTTAGTAGTTTCTGTACCAAACATGTTAGTATTATCCAGAACTAATAGTAGTAGGAGGAAGGAGATCACACATACGCTCCTCCACACCAGCAGAGGTTCATATTTTTCTTAATGGATGTGAGCAGGGGAAAAAGAAACTTACTGCTGCAGATACTATTTGGGCAGAAATTCCTTTCAGAAGCGAGAGCCGTATAACTGATCCATGCAGTGAGAGAGAATCTGGGAGTTTTTTCTTCCTAAGGAAATAGGAAATAAATCAAATGCATTAGAGCAGGATAAAACTTTGGAACTTTGCCTAATTCACAGCTAAACCAGCAGGTAAATTCTGCATGCACCCCTAACTCATAAAGCTTCCATTCGTGTTCTCGGGGCGTACATGCACACAATGAAATGGACATGAGATTAGTAGCAAAGCCTGCACCACTGTGCCTGCATAAAATTTGTTTTTAACTCATGCCCAGGTAAAAAAAAAAACTACAAACACACAGAGAGCCCTTCAAACAAGTTGTCAGTTTCAAGCATGTATCTGCAAACCTTAAAACTTTATTAATAAAGCCTGAAAGCAACACTTTTGCTCTTTAATTAATCTTCCAGTGAGCCAGGAAGTTTCAGCCTTTAAAGGTGAATGTCTAAAGAAAATACACAATCAAAAAAGGCTCATTAGCAGAATACAAACCCCGAGGAAAACTGGATGTATGCTTAAAGAATAACATTCAATTAAAACACAGTTGATCTGATATGAAAGGTAAGTGCTTCTGTTCATGGAGAAAGTGTCTTTAAATGTAACTAGTGTACAAGGGACAGCTATTTCTAAAGAGCACTGGTATACTGTAGCACACACAGTAGAGGAAAATTCCTCAGGAAAGTTGCAATTTTGTTGCCAAGCACACCCCACCAGAAAGCCAAATTTCCAAAACTAACAGGGAAACATTGGGTTCTTCTCTCTCCAGTCACACAAATGGGTACCTCACATGTAGGCTGAAGGAACATGTTGTTAATAGCTTATATTACAGCTAAGGACCCATAGACATGGCAACCAGCTTCACCCAAAGATGACAATAACACTTCCAAGTTTTTCTGCCCATTCTGTACTGAAAAACATTTAAGCCACTCCTAGTAACATTTCACCCAATACAAACCATCTTATTTGAAAACGAAGGGACAGCGAGCCTGTACACCACCATATACCATCAGACCTGGAGTGTTTATATCCCATCCAATTGCTTATGCAACAATCACGACTTCTTATGGCACATAAGAAGGCCATGGGAGTGGCTCACGATGAAGGATCAGGTCATCATTTGAGTAATTAATGAGATAAGTCAGCAGTATTATAGCTAATTATCACGTTCCAGGCTGCTTTTAGATGTCAAGATTAGCATTCCATTTACAGGAGTGACTTGCCTTTAAAAATAACCACCAGCTGCTTGCAGACTCTGGAAGTCATCAGATACACCTTTGAAAGATTTTCTTTAAAGCCATCATGCTTCAGCGTTTTAAAGATTCCACTAAAATTCATAGAAATTTAAACATTCCATCTCCCATAAAATGCACTTATCACTCAAACAGGCTAGCCCTCTGTCCTGGTTTGAGTGCGAAAACAAATTCCATCTTTGCCTACTTGATCTTGCAGGAATAACAATGTTCTGTCAAAAGCAGCTTCACCAGAGTCCCTGCAGCATCCCCCTGGGACTTCAGCACTAGGATATGAGAGCGGGAGACAAAATCCACACATGCAGTTAAGGGTTCCTACCCAAGTAACAGGCAAATTGCATACTCGCAGCAAAGCTCAGGGAAGAGGCAGCATGAGGTTGCCTTAGGAAGTTTCAGCTGTTCTTAGCTTTAGATTGTCCTACCCATTCAAAAAAAGGATAATTTGTTTTTAATGAATATAAGCAGTGCTCCTTCAAAAAATCATGCAACCTCCCAGGGTATGAGTACTACAGTACCTTTTCAGGTGTGTCCGGTCCCCACTGTCCGAGCTTGCTACAGAAGATGTGTCGTAGGAGTGTGTATCCGTGTTATCAATGTTCAAGAGAAAGGGATCCTCCAGAATGAAAGACTCTTCTTCATCATCAGTCTGAAGGAAGAGAATCACCACAGCTTACTAAACGTTGAAAACACACAACACTAACTGAAACATTAGCAAAATTGCATTGAGAAAAAGAGGAAGCAGCAAAATCAAGGAGAGGACAAGATAGTCTCATATGTAAAAAACAGAACTATGTATAATTTTACTAGACTGATTCTATGAAAGAACTGGTTTCCAGAATTCACAATAATCACAGAAGTGGGCTGGAGAGAAAGTTATTCAACTAATCTTTCTTCCCCAGATATTATCTACTCCATAAAAACTTTAACAGACCTTTAACTAAGCTGTTCTCAGAAGTCTCCAATTACAGAGAGAAGGCCTAGATGAATTACCACCTACCAAGCACTTCCCCAAGTGGTGGCTAAGAATCTAGCAGTCCCTCTGGCTGCTGCAAGGGTCAATTTTGCTCTTCTCCGTGCTTTTCTGCTGGTGATATATCTCTCTCTCTCCTCTAAGGCTTAGCCTGGATTTTTTTTAGTAGTATTTTTTAAACAGCCATTCTCCCTGATGTCTTCTAAATTCAGTACAGTTGTTCTTGAAGCACAGAGCCAGAAAGACCAAACGCAATACCCCCACGTCATGCCAAATGAGCAGAGAATAGAGCAGGTGTTCCTCATCTGCCTTACAGCTGGCAGTCCTTTGCCCATTAAGTGTCTCTTTCTCCAGCGCAGCTGTGTAACTTTTTGGCTCAGTCAGGTCATTCTCCACTAAAATCCTTTTCAGAAGATGCTTTGCCAGTCAGTCCCATCCAGTATGTACTGAGATAAATAGCACCAGAGTAAGACTTTGTATTTGGCTGCACTGAACTACGCTTTCTTCATGATCACCTCTCAAGTTTAAGACTCGGATTCTACTCCTCTGATATGGATGTGTCTGCATCTCCCTATGGTTTGGTATCACCCAAATTTAGGAAGTTCCTTCTGCCTTCATCACCCAAGGCATCAGCTGACACAGGACACACCTCTGTACACTACCCCTTCTACTATTCCTCTCATTCCTAGACTGTATCTGTTTAGGACACCTTATATCTGTATCTTTAATACAGCTTTTTAAAAGAACTGTCACCTCTCCCAGGCTCCTTTTCCTTTTATACTGGCATCCTAGGAAGTTCAACCACCGATTTCCTTAGTTTGTTAAAATGCTTGTTTTCTTGGAGTTTATCTTTACTTTCATACCCTTCCTTTCCTTTCTAAGAGTTGTGCACTCATGTGGCTGTTGTAAAAAATGCACCGAACTGGATATTAACAAGACAAAGTCAGTTCTCCCCTGAAAGATACTACAGGCAACATCAGATGTTCAGACAGTTCATTACTCCTGCCAGAGTGCTATATACATGAAATGTACAATATAAACAAAGTTGTAAAGAATTTAGTTCTCATTTCCTCCCACAACTTAAGAACTACTCAGAATTCTCTGCATTTATTTTTAGCTAAAAAAAAAAAAAAGTTGTTTGATGACCCTGACTTTTAACAGACTGTCCAAATCCACAGATGAACGTGCTTAAATTTGATGGAAACCCTTCATGTTTCAGCTGTGGATATTTTAAGTGAAAAAACAAAATTCTGCAATACACACTATACAGCAATTACTCAACTGAGCACATGCTCTGTCAGCTATCACTATCAAGAAACTATGAAATTAGACATTTTTATTTCCCAGGAAAAATACAATATGAGAAGAGCCAAAGGCATATGTGCTGCCTCATCGTAGCTCCCCCCTGTACGGGAGCTGGCTGCATGTCCAATGCACCACTTACCTCATTTAAGATGCTCTCCAGTGTTGGAGGGGTATCAACTTGAGGAATGTCGAATTCTTTGTCATCAATCTGTACATCAGAAACCATAGACTGAGTTTAGGTTGCCTACTCCACCTTCCAAACTTTTTTCTAGCTAAAGGAGAAAAAAAAGCAGCAGCTATGCATGCGCTCTTTCCAACCTGCCACTGCCCAGAAAGGCACCATATATACCACAATTCCTCCTGTTCAAAATGCATTCTCTGAAATTTGGCATTGCAGGACAGAAGAGGAGGTATTTACTATCAAAAATATAAAACAGGTCGCAGGCCTGTGCCCAGATCTGAAATTTCAAATGCCTTTTTTTTTAATTTTATTTCTAAAGATCACGACCAACGTTACACTGCCTTTCTAATACAGATAAACACCAAATACACAAGATTTTTTTTTCTTGACTAATGGGGGGAAAAAACAGAGTTTTCTTAAAAACAAAGATATTTTATTACCTGAGACTTGCACCACTGAAGGCCAAGCTCTGCCACAGCAGAAAAGCAGCCCNAGTGTCTTCCAGGATGCAGCGTTACTTTAAACCCTCCATCACCTGCTCTTCCAGCAACCGCACGGCACCCGCCGGCCCCTCACGGGGAGCGGGGCGCCCCCGAGCTCTGAGGGAAGGGTCAGAGGGCGGGAGCCGCCCGCGGGATCAGTGTCAGGCTACGGCAAGGCACCGGCGCGACGAGCGCCACAGAACGACATGACGGGACAGCGGCGGGTTCCCGCCACACCGACCCTCCCCTCACGGCCGCCTGAAGGGCGCTAAGGGGAGCGGCCCGCCCGGGCGGAGACCGGCGCAGGCACCGCGGCCCGGCCGTGCCCGCCGCCCTCGGGCCGCCTCACCCCGAGGGAGGGAGCGGCGCCTGGGCAGAGTTTCGCGACGCACCAGCTCGCTGCGGGAGTCCAGCTCACGGTCGAGCTCCGCCACGCTCAGCCGGTGCGCGGGTGGCTCCGGGCAAGGCTCGGCCTCCGCTGCCGCCGGGCAGGCGCCCTGCTCCGGGGTGGCCTCCATGGCCGGGTTCGCGGGTAGCCGCGACGGCCGCCGCACCAGGCCGGCACCGGCGGGACTCGAACCCGCGGTCCGCAGACGTCCCCGCCCCGCGCAGGCGCAGCCCGGGCACGGCCGGCCTCCCCCCCGCCGGCCTTAAAGGGGCCGCGGCGCCCCGCGCTGCCGGCGGCGACGGGGCGAAACCCTTTTATTTAACGGGAAATCCCACTCCCATTCCCATCGACGGCGGCTGGGAAACCGGGCCCGGGACCTACAGGGTCGTGCGTTAGCCTCCAAAGGAAGAAAAAGGGCAAAAAAAAATAATATAAATTAGTAATAGGTAAAGAAGTGAGAGGCAAGAGATCAGCGTGCGTTGCCCCCTTTCCCAGACCCACAGCGCCTTAGCGACAGCCAAGTGGGTTTTGCCACAATTCCCAGGAATTCGCCAGTCTGCAGCTGTGTCCCAGCAAAGCCAAGAAAAAAGGGTCACTATAGGTTAGAGACGGGGTGAGAGACAAAAGCCTTTGGGTATACGTGGCTAATTTTAGACAGGGCTGGTGTAACAAGATTGGGTTTTTCTCTTTAAAACCAGCTGGAAAAGTTGAGCAGCATTCACAGCTCATTCCATCTCAGTTATTCGAGACAGAAGAAAGCCCCATGGGATTTCCAGGAGCCCTCACCAAGCTAGGAGGCAAGGGTCAGCGCTGACCAACATGAAAATAAAACACACGTCGAACGGAGAAATCTTACACTTTAATGATGTCGGACACCCGAGTGACCCTGGTCTCCTATTTGTGCCTATGTACACTGTTTTGAGGCAAAACCATGCTGCGTGCTGACCCGTCAGAGACCGGGGAAAGAGCCCACATTGTGCCCATTTGGAGGAATGGCCCCTCTGGCGTCCCAGGAGCGGCAGCAGCTGAGGCATCATTCAGGGTTCCAGCTTTAGCAAAGGCACATACTAAGGGCACAGAGAGCATCCTACAGCCGGCCTGCCTTACCTATTCCGCCTTCCCCTTGTTCTCCCCGAAGAGCAGCCATGTTTCCCTCCTCTTTGGAGAACGCTCGGTCTTGTACCTAGCAGCAAGAGCACGTGGATGAGCAGGGAACATCCTGAGTGTCCTCTGACCCTCCAGGTGAGCATCTGCCAGGCTGGTCCCCATTTTCCACCTCCACCTGAGCAGGAACCAGTCCTCCCACTGTTCTCAGGGCCAGGCTCAGCTCAGCAGTGAGAGCAGAGGATCGACCCCTGTCCAGGGTCACCTTCTGAGCTCTGAATCAGCTCAGAATCAGCAAAAGCTGGGGAAAAAGCATTCACAGAAACAGGCCAGCCAACATCACCAGAGCGAGCTGCTCAGTGGAGGGAGCTTGCAGTTACCAACACACCATCATCTGTGCGTGTTGAAGATGCCCAAGAAAGATAAGCAGAGCTCCGCAAGAGGCTCCAAGGCAGAGAGCCACAGTATCAGTCACAGCAAGAAACAAAAGTGACTAAGATTGCAATGAACTGTCCCCCACCACAGCCTGAGAAATGCCGTCACAGAGACCTGCTAGAGATCCTGGAGTTAGAACCTGAGTAGGAAGGTAGCTTTAAAGAATAAAATAAGTGCTTAGGGCAGGTGAACAGGTCAAGAGAAGTCACAGCAGAGTTTCTCTTTCATCCTGCAGAGCTGGATGATTTATACTGATTTTCCTCTCATCAAGAGGACAGAGGTTTTGAAAAACACGATCACCCCCTTCCAGCTTCCTCCATCTAGGTAGGCTCCACAGGCCTGTGGACACTGAAGCAGCACGCTAGCCAAATTTCATAGTCAGTCCTGACAGAAGGACAGGATTTTTGTGAGGAAGTAACTCTGCTTTAGAGCCATGCTGGCACTGGGGAGCTGAACCTTTCCTCTGGCGTGCACATCTACAGGTATTTAAGGATTTAGTGACTGATTACCACCACACGCTCTCCTCCATGTTCTAAAACCTTCTTTTCCAATGCCAGCTGTTCCAGGATGGTCTTCTGCAGCAATGGTGCATTTGCTCCACTTACAACAGCTACTAATTCTCCTCCCTGAAAGGTGGGAAAAGCAAACCAGTGAGTAAGTGTGCACACAGTGCCCTTTGGGCTCTGGAAATCACCACCAGCAGCACATCAGGTATTGTATTATGTACCAGGCCCTCCTCCCCAACAGAGCTGCTGGGCTCCAGAACAAGAGGAAAACTTTGGAACAACCGTTGTCTTTCCTGACCAGCCTTAGGATGAACCAAAGCAGCTGGTGAGAGGAGGGAGGTCCTGCAGTAGCAGGAGGCTGAATGTGAAGACCCCACTGGGCAACACGCATGCCCATGTGCTACCACGGTGTGAACACTGCACATGGACTCGGCCAGCCTCAAGACCCTGCGGACACACGCGTGTTGCCCTAAGTCCCAGGGATCCCTGGGCGTGAGCCATGGGGATTTTCATGGCTAAGCTCAGGGAAAGGGCCATGAAACATAGCCATCCATCACAGGCTACATGGGCCTCCCCCCAGGTTAAAAAAAAGCTCAACAATCTCTGGCTAGAGAGTTCCTGTAACTTTGTGCAATGTCTGCCTTTCACCCACCTGCACAATTTAAACTGTTTTAATTCATTTATACCTTAATCTCTCATTTTGTTTTGTTTTGTTTTTAATAAAACAAAATTGCATTATTCTGTTTCCTGGCAGTAAAGCAGAAGGTATTTAAATGTAAACTCTGCCTGTATATTCTTATCTCTGCAGCACTTGATCACCGGTAGATACTGGCAGATAAAGAGCAAATACAATTGTCCTGTCACACATGAAAGAAAAAGAGCATCCCTCAAAAAGGGCAGTTGTTCCCACCAGCAAGTCACATTTATTGCTATACAACTACCATAAAAATATTTTCACTCACTGCATAAAACAGAAAGACAGGCTCACATTTTCCTCTGTATTTTTCCAGAGCATCAATGGAATCAACTTCAGCCTAAAAGGAATGCAACATAGAACAGGTGTTTCTAGAAAAGCATTTCCGCTTCGGAGGAATACACATGCAACTGCCTGGAGTCAGACACCCTCAGCTGGCTGGGACTCATCCCCTACGTACAGCAAACACCTCTGGGCCCCAGTCCTAGGGGACAAAATGACACTGGTCAAAGCCAGGGCCACAACCAACTCGCAGCTCAGTAGCAGCGACCTGAGAAGCAGGCGGATCTCACCTGCAGGAGTCGGAACAGCAGCTCTTGTGGGGCAGGGATATCTATCTCACAGCAGCTTGCCTGAGTGACTCCCAGAGAAAAAAAAAAAGCCTGAAAAAACTAAATCAGGGCCTCTTGTCTTTAAGGAGTGAGAAAGGTGACAGGAGGAGGTGTGGTGGCGGCAACAGCAGAGGCAGCAGCAGGCTGTGAGAAGTGCTGAGCAGGGGCTTCCATGAGAAACCACACTGCCGTTGGCTCTGCCAGCGATGGAGAGCTGCCCTTCAGCCAGGAAAGGCATTTAAATACAGAATTGCAGCACAATTGAGGTAGGGAGGGACTTCTGAAGGGCTCTAGTCCAAGACCCTGCCCACAGCAGGGCTAGTCTCAATGTTATAGGAGGTTGTTCAAGGCTGCGTGAGTTTTTAGCATCTCCAAGAATCAGTGCTCCACAGCCTCTCTGGGAATGTGTCCCAATGTCCAACCACTCCTACGCTGAATACTTTTTCCTTCTATCTGCTTGGATTTTTCCCTACTGCAACTTGATCCCATTGTCTGTTGTTCTTTTACTGTCTACCACTGAGAAACATCTGTCTCTGCCTTCTCTATTAATCCCCCACTAGATATCTGTCCCTTCGTCTTCTCCAGGGTGAACAAACCCAGCTCCTTCAGACTCTCCCAGTACATCCGAGGGACACATATGTTTATGGTTCTGTCTAGCGTTACTTGCTTAAGCAGAAATCTGAAAAGTACAGAACAGTTGAAGCCTGAAAATTCTTAATGATAGGAGTTCTTATTGATGTAACCAAGTGTCTGTATTTGGCAGGCTCACTCACAGAAGCTGGAACTCCTGGACTGTTACGATTTTGGCTGAATATTGGAAAGATAAATGACTTCAGCATTTAGTTCCCTGCTAATTCCAGGGGACTGGATATTTTAAGTAGTGCCAAATTAGATCTTACCACAGCAAAATGCAGGAGATCACTGCCAACTTCGTTCCTTATTTTTCGGAAAAGATCCACTACGGTTTTGCATGGACCACACCAGGCTTGAAACGCATCAACAACTGCAAGCAGGGAAATGAGCAAGAATGAGGTCAAAATGGGTCAGTTTAGACACAGACCAATAGGTTGGTTTGTGCACTTTTCCACTGTGCAGCATAATCATTTGGAAGGGGACTGCAAAAGGATGCTAGTGCAATAAGAATCTTGAAAACCTCTGAGGATCGAAGTCTCCTCCTCTGGTGACCTCTGCAGCACCACCCTGGGGAAGGAGGTTTGCTTTATGTCCAACCAGAACTTCCTAAGCTACAGCTTATGGCTGTTGCTCCCATAGTTCTGTCTGGAGCGTGGCAGGACTCAGACTGATCGCTAGAGGGCTACAAATTCAATTCTGAAATAGAAACTATCAGACTCTTTCAAGGGTTTAAATGCTAGATCAGAGGATGAAATCACATTGTAAAATAATGAGCTCATAACAAGGTTATGGAGGAGTCTTTAGAAGAAACGTTGACATGGCTGTGACCTTGGAGGTACCAGATCTTCTTGGGAAAACTGCTGCACAGAGGTAGAACACACGAGGCTTACCTAACAGCCCTCTAACCTCCACCCTTGGGGACCAGGGCTATTCCTTGCACTGGGGACAGTCCTGCTCCAAGCAGGTGGCTGGACTGCAGACTCCAGAAGCTCCTGCACCAGAACTGCTTTGATTGCATGATAACTGTCCCACCTAAATGAAGACAACTACAACCTCCAGCTAGCCTCACCTCTGTTAGCATATTTCTTTCTTCCATTCAGGGCAAGAGGAACGGAGGGACTGAACAACTGTACCAGTAGTAATTGATTCCTAACAGTACTGATGTCCTTTTAACACAGAACAAACGTGATCTCGTATGTTGACCAAACCCTTACCAATGAGTCCTTTGAGACACAGCATTTCTTCCCAAAGCTCCTGGCTATTGATGGTGATCTGTGTGAAAATTTAAAAGCACAGTAAAAGCAACAGTGAGTCATCAGGTACTACCCGGTGGCTGCAAACATACTGACAAATCACTTCATGCCTGGGCTTAAGATGGACTCAGGAAACTCTTTTAACTGCTATCCTCTCACCTCTGACCAGCTGGGCAGGGCTGGGCCAAGCTGTGCTCGCACATGGGTGGAAGACCTCAGAAAAAACAGCTGAAGTCACATATCCTCACTCCTGAACTCTCATCCCTTCCCACAAGCTCTTGCTACTACCTGATGCCAGCTCTGAGATCCCTTGGCCAACCAGCTGCAGAAAAAGTTCTTGGATTAAAGACTCATATTGTCTCACAAGAAGCACGGAAAGGCAGATGGAAAGGGTAGCAGCGTCCAGCCAAGAGCAAGCCCTCCTCTGTTTAGTGGCAGCAACTACTTGAACAGTCTGACTGCTTGGAGACCCCCAGCTCATTCTGCAGGGAGGCCAACAGTTGTTCTGGGGGGTGACCGAGGACACGGCCCCCTGACTGACCAGAGCCCTCTCTGAACCTACCCAACTGTGTCATCTATGGCGCAAGGCAGGAGGTCCATGAAATACCTGTACAACTTCAGTTTTTTCCTGGCACTCTCCTGCTTTTATGGCAACACAACTCCTTGTGGGGCCACACAGCAAGATCCGGGAGCAGGGAAGGGCTCCAGATGTTCCTCCTGTGCCTTGGCTTACCATACAGCCCTGCAGGTGTGCGGGTACCAGGAAGAGCAGAGGGACCCTGAGCTCCTGCTATAGAAGAAACACAAAGAGCTACTTTGCTTTCACTTAAATGGAAGCCAGATACATAATGATGTTTTAACACAGGCTAGCAGCTAAAATGGTTAAGAGCCACTGGCAGATAACTGACTGGACTGGTTCTCTGCAGGCTGCCTGGACCACAGCACAAGCAGCACGGCCTTGGAGGAGAGCCACACATACAGTGACACACGCTAGGTCCCAGTTCAGCAGGGACCTCCCATCAGAGCCAGCACAGCGCTCAGAAGCAGCAGTGAGGTGGTGGTCTGGGCTGACCTGCAGCATTCGGAGTGCTGCTTCAACATGTTCCTCTCTGGCATGCATCCTCCTTTCCTCACAGCTATTTCAGACCCAGCCCTCATCAAATTTATAAGCCAGATGCTTCTTCACCAGCAGTTTCTCACCTTGCCTGCACACAAGCTATACTACTTTGTTAAGATGTTTCAGTCTTGATAAAATAAACTAGTAAATACACAGCTTTCATGATGTCTGGGTACTAGAGGGTGGTCTGAGCCCAGCATGTTCTTGCCCAAATTGCCAGCTGCTATCTAAAGACTTCCAAAACATGGTGACCAACAGAGAGCACAGAAAGATCTAGGTTGGGAGGGATCTGTGGAGCCCTCAGTCTAATCCCCTGCTCAAAGCTCAGTGTTAGACCAGGTTGCTCAGGGACTTACACAGTCAAGGATGCACTACACAATTGCATACATTGTGCCATGTGCTGTATTATCCCACACTCCAATACTGTTATCAGAAAGGAAAATATCTTTAGCATCTCCCCATCTTACACTACTTGCCCCTCAGTATGTACTTCAGAAAAACACAGTAAATTAAAAAAAAAAAAAAGGCTTCTTGAGAAATGTAAGATCTGTTTTTGTTTATTCTGAACAATGAAGATTCCTAATAACTTTCTCAGTTGGTATCATTAATCCCAACTACATTTAGTCTGCACTGGAAGACAGTAAGTTGCAATAAGGCCAGCTATTTTACAATAATTAACACCAACGGGCACTGAAGGACTGCTAAGATTGCAAAGTCAAGAATTCCAAGAGTAGAAACACCAGTGCAAATTAAATGGCCTCTTAACAGATTTTCAGAGATGTCACTGGAGGTCACACAGTGCAGTTTCTCCAGGACCCTGCCTCACTCTGAGAACGGGGAGTTGTTCAAACACCTCCCTCTCTTTTCCCATTCAGCGCACGATCCCAAGCCCAATTCTTTCAGAGAACACCTGCAGAATTAAGAAATTTAATTACACCAGTTATCACGAGTGCTAGGACCACCCTTGCAGTGTTGCACAGCGTGTTAATGAGTTCAAAGGATTTATGATAATAATTTGTGATGAGTTCAGCCGTGAGTTCAACTGATGGACTCAAAGTAATGCCGGCACCCTTCAAGGTGCTTTGCTAATTTGGATGCCCCAAGGCTGCTAGGACTTGGCTTTTACTAATATAGCCAGAACTTTTCTAGGACATCACATCACGTCCTACGTGAGGTTCAGCTTTCATCTGCAGATGTGAACAATCACATTTTTTGCAGATCTAGACCCAGCTTTCCCTTAGTTGTCAAAGGTGCAAGATCTGGTCCATGTAATTTTCCCCATTGCACAGGAACACAGTTGGACAAGTAGCAGCAGAAACCATTTTTACCTTAATAAAGTGATCTTCTTTCTCTTTTATAAACATCCACATTTTCACTCCATGCTTTCCAATTTTAACAGTGAATAAACAAGGTTAGAGAGCCCATAATTTCCTTCAGTATTTCTCTCTTGTGAAGACTGAATTTGAAAGTAATCTTAATAACCTACTTCGGTTTTTCAATGGTTTTGCACACTAAATGCTCTCAGAAACACTCTCTCGCCTATGCAGGTCATTATAAAGTGTCATTAGGTCACTTGCACAGTGTAAATAGGGAAAAATTCCTCTACACATCATTGTGCAATACGTTTTTCAGCCTTTGAATTTTTCTTGTGCCTCCTAACTTTTCCACCTTTACTGCAATCTTTCTAAATACGTGAATGGGTCAGAAATATTCAGTGACACTTCCCATTCAGGAGAAACCCCGCTTTCCCCAGTTCCCTGCTTCTAAATGTCCTCTGAACAATTGCCCCATGAAACACAGATGCATTTTGACCTATGAAAGCAGCCAACCCCGTGCCAGCTCCTAACAGCTCAAACACAACCTGCAGCCCACAGCACTGACTTCAGGGGACAGATTTCACCTGCCATCCTTCCTACCTGCCTTCAGGAATGCTTTCCCACGCCAAGTACCTCACAAGCAGGGCTTTGTCGGCGGAATCTGAGATACCTCAAGACTGAACTTCACCATTTGCACTTACTACGAGTTTAAAAGGTATTTTAAAAGCCTGGCTTGTACTGACCTGCAGTACCACCTCCTTTTTCTTTGCAGCCATCCTTCTGCAGGAATGAGGGTCCCTTGAGCAGCCGTACCAAGTGCAAAGCACTGCAGACGTCCTCCAATTACACGTATCCCACTGCTGGGGCCAACCTGCACCACAGAAAAAGCTTTTTACCCGTCTTTGCTCCTCCACGCAGGACGTACCACCTACAGCAGCATTCCTGCCCTCTTGGAGGGAGCGGGATTAGCTCAGCGGTGCCCAAAGCCTGGACACAGCTCTGCTTTGCACCATTTTCATAGTGGCAAGGTGCTGCCGCAGGGCTTGAATTGCTCCTCACTTTTAGAGACACGGCAGCCTGTCCCCCCTCACCCCGCGAGGGTAACAGAAGCAAACCGTCGCCAGCCAGGGCCTGGCGGTACCTGTGCAGTGGCTGGCAGCACCCCAAGGCTGCCATGGCATCAGCCCAAGGCTGCCATGGCATCCCCAGGGACGCCGGGGCGGCGCGGCAGCCCAGCCCACCCCACTCCCTTCTTGGTGTCGGCAGCAGCCAGCAAGCTCAGCTTCGTCTCCTCCTTTACTCCCCTTCAAGCAGCAGCAGCTGGAGCCCCTCTGCCTGCTCTTTGCCTGCCAAACCTGCCCAATTCCCGTCCCCAGCCCACCGCACACTCCCTGGCTCCAGTTTCCCCCTCCCACCCCTCCCCAAACCAGGGGCCCCAAAACAAGGCAGGGGATCCAGACATGACCTCCCCAGCACTGAGCAGAGGGGATAAGCTGCTGGCCCCACTCCAAACACAGCTTGATTTTTGCAGGTTGGTTGGTTTGGGTTTTTTTTTCCTCATTCGCAGTGAGCGCAGCGCGCCTGTGCCTAGCACCCCCTCCCCGGGTGATGCCCGTTTGGGCAGGGCTGCTGCTCACCCTGTCCATTCCCACGCCTGGGGTCACTGGGCTCCAGGTGCAGACCGTGGTGGTAGTGCTGCTTCTTGTCATGCAGCACACGTTGTCTGCCCGCATGGTCCTCCAGCTGGTCAAGGTCAGTTTTTGGCACATCGACTCCCCTAGTGCCCCTGGCGACCCAAGGGGACACTGTCCAGTGCCTCCAGGGGACATGGTAGGGCTGAGCCTTGGCAGGGGCTCCCTTACCTCCAAGCACCAGCTCAGCAGAGCAAACTGCTCCCCTGGATGCCCCCAGGAACTGTCTCTTTTTGTAGAAATACGCCTCCAGTAAAGTCCTGGTGATTTTAACCACCATTGAAGTTTCGCATGTTTACACCTATCACATTTTAGGATTACCAATGACAGTCCTTTTAAACCCATCTTCTCTTCTTCAGCAATCTAATCTTATGCACCTCAATCATTCTTTTGCCTGCTGTGCCACTGTTTCACCACTTTCATGGAGGTGCAGCATCTCCTGCAATAGCTAACGTCTGCAAAAATAAATTTAAAAAAAAAACAACTGAGATGTTTGCCTTAAGAATACACAGGCACAAGATGCTTTTGAGCAGGTCACTTAGCTTCTTTCACTATTACAACGCAAATCTGTGACTGGAACAGCAGCCAAATTACAAGTCTCATTTGACTGCCTGTGTGGGAGAGACTCCTACTCCAAACATGGACTGGAGGCAGTGGGGAGCAACCAAGTGTACCACCTGTCTGAGAACCGGCATGCCAAACTCCATGCAGAAGTACGCACTTTTTGACACATGTAACCTTTGAGAGAAGGACTACCATGGCTGCACCCAGATATAAAGAGTGGATGTACTTATCAAAATTAATTAGGACTGCTTTTCAGAAGAGAAACGGCACAAGAACAGCAGAAAGCCTGCTGGTGATTAGTATTATGTCCAGACAAACTCTAGACTTGCTTTGGTTCTGCAAGCAACCTTGTAATTCACAAGACGCTGCTCCATAAATAAAGCTGGTGCAGATCCGGCTGACCAGCAAACAAGTTTGTTCCCACTGTGAGTCTCAGGCTGGCAACTGTCAGTCTGTAGGGAAGCTGGCACAGAAAGCTGAGATTTCTCCATGAAGCTGAGAAAAATCTAGATGTTCTGGTAAAGTTCTTTTTATTTACAGTATTCTTCTTTTTGTACATACCTATAGCAACATCAGAAATTATTCACAAAGCTTAACTGAATGTAAAAATGTTCTCATCCAACAGTTTGCCCTATCAATATCTGTGGAAAATGTCAACTGTTCTCATGCAGCGACGAGATTGTCTGAGCATTGGTTTTTAGTTTTTCTGGTAGAATTTTAAGAAACCACCTCAAAACATGTACACAGATACTTACTCACCTTTTTTCTGAACACCTTTAGGCACCGAAGTTTTATAGAATCAAACTCAGATTTGCTTTTAGAAACGTGAATCAGGGGGAAGACGAGAAGAGATATGTAAGAACTTGATCTAAATGTACATAGCAGGAGTGCAAATTTAGAAGTCAGATGCTGTACAGTTTTGCATTTACAGTACCTGCCTCAGAACTTTTTTCTCCATTCAAGCAAAAATATATTTGATTGAATTTTATAAATAAGACTTCGCTTCTGAGGTACTGATATTTATCAAGTTCTCACATATTTTTACTTTCCCTTTTGTTCAGCCCCAAAAGTCCATCGTGAAAAATTTGCAGAAGGACATTAAAAAACTGCCAGTCACTTACTGCAATGCCTGGGGAAAAAGTGTCAGGTGCTCACTTTTATTTGTCTTTCAAGAGTGGAAGAAGTTACATGAAATGTATATATTCTCCTTTGCAACCAAGTGTTAACAGTTATCTGATACATAGCACATTCAAATTCCAGGCCAAACTGCGGTCACATTTTGACACAAGTAGTTACCTTGGAAAAAAGTAAGGCTATCACAATTTGACCTTCTGATTAGAAATAAAAGATTAAGATACTTATCAAAATTGGTTAGCAAAGTTACAGACCTCTCTTCTTGCTGCAGCCTTCCTGAAGTTCAATGTAACAGAAGAAAGATTTGGTTTAAGACATCGGCTGCAATCTTTAGTGTGCCCATTAGTGCTATGTAAATATAGTGTTTGGAGATTCTGACTATTAAAACTATGGTTAAACTGAAATCAGAAAGTAGACACAGGAAGAAAGCAAGAACCTTGAACTGCATGAAGGAGACCTCCTTGCTGCCCTCGTTTGTTTCTATGCATATTTGACCGTGAAGCCACTGGGGTCTCACATTCCAGCCTAACCTTACACAGTCATCTTCATTTGTACTTGTATTTTTTCCTCCACACTTACAGGCACAATTTCAGGAGCTTACGGACAGTCTAGGCTTCCGAACACAGTAAAATCCCATCGCTTATTATCCAGGTATCCAAATCCATGCAAGTGTGTATATCTGTATATATACACAAAATCTGTAGCAATATTACCGTGCTAAGAAAAAAAACCAACCCAAAACCCCAGTTTTTCCATCCCTTCCCCAACTTAATGCACCCAGCTGATCTTTCGTGGAAATAATTTGTAAGTCACTTAACTATATCTGGAGGTAAAGGATGCAAAACAAAAGCAATCCCTTAAGTCACTGCTTGCCAGCTCCTTCTGGTCTCTTGAAATTATAACTTCTGCAACATACTGTTTGCATGCTTGAGAGCAGTGATCAGCAAATACTTATCAGCAGTGAAATAAGCTAATCCTTCAGCACTTATCTGAGCAAGTTCTTGGCTACTAATGCAATAGCTTATGCCTGCTGATATTGCAGCCACCTGTTCCTTTCCAAAAAAGTCAACAGCCATGCTAACTTTGAAGTATGAGCTTTTCTTCTAAAAACAAAGAAATCCAAAACAATCCAGTCGACCCATTCCATGGATTTGAGCGTGTCATCAGTACCAGGTGACCTTGTATGGCAGTAAAAAAAAAAACCAACTCTTCGACCTTGTCAGTACAGAATGCGCTGCTTATAATTTGGGGTCTACCGTCTCCCTCTATTTTTCTCTTTAAAAAGGAAGTATAATGTAAGTTAAGCTGAAGTTCAGAAATGCATATATTTTACTTAAAAACATTCATCTGTTCAAAATTCAAAATAAACTTTATGGGATACAACAGTTTGGTTTTTTTTTTTAAATAACATTTCATTCAAACTGTATATAATTCATTGAAGTATTCGTACAGCAAACAATGTTTAACCCTTGAAAACCTGTAGAAAAAGATTTTCACACAAAAAAAGGAAAAACAAAATTGAGGTATCACACCCACACGCATTCACCCGAGCACGCGCACACACTCGAGCACACCCGCACACATCCACACACGCAGGCTGCAGCAAAAGCAGAAAATTGTAGGCCCAAAAGGAAAATGATGACTGATTGTTCTATCCGAAAGTCCAGGTAGCTCAGGAAAAAAAAAAACAAACAAAACAAAAACAAACAAAAAGCCAAAACAACCCCCCAAGAGTCCTCTGAGTAAAGAAACTACCTCAAGAAAATTCTCAAGTGCACTGGAGACCTGATCATTTAAACTGTTTCTGCAAAGCAGCTCCCTGCACCTGAGAAAAATGCAGCCCAAGGTGACTTGTGCAAATATAAGGAGTCAGGAGTATCTCCTGCTATTCCTTAAGTAGACATGAGGGGTGTCCATAGATTCAATTAGTCTTTGATCATGCAAGATACTGCTGGAGTGCTGTCTTCGCCCTGCAATAAAGGAACAACCCGTTAATTATTGGGGTTTGGCTTTATCATCAACAGCTTTATGTAGATTATGCATTGGGGCAGCAAGAGAGGGAGGATGAAGGAGTGAGGTAAAAGGAAGCCCAGTGGCTGGCGCTCCTTCAGTTTGGAAGAATCTAGTCCATGGTACGGAAGTGCTATGTGTGGGCTGTAACAATCTAAGAACCCACCTTGCACGTAAGAATAAGATGATCTAACCACGTATATTAGAGGCTCAGCATAGACTGAGCAACTTTCAAGTATGGTGGGGCTTAAGATGTACATTGAACCTCACCTCGTTATCAACACACCTTATAAAAAGCCCTTAAGAACAATAATTGTGAAAAGCAATTACTTTTCTGTAATCCAGATGTAATGAAAAGCACGTATTCGAGCTGAGAAATTAAAAAGGTGTCATAACTCAGAACATACTGGAAGTACGTTAGTCCTGTCAGGAATACCAGCCCTACCGAAAACTTACAATGGGGTGAGAGGGAGCCAGCGTAATACTGGAATTTATGTCATCTAACATCATGCAACATTTTTATTAAGAAAAAAACACCTCCCAAAAGTCTAGGGTTACAGTTTCATCATCACTTCAGCTAATTCAGTGTTTCCTACCACCTGAAGTCAGTTTTGCTCTTCCTTTGTCCTCAACACCTCCCAACCGTGCTGTCATGACCTTCACAGACTTTTCCGACATCCAATACAACTCAGCAACCCAGAGGAAGATATTTTTTTTTCTTCCAGTCTTCCTGCTATGTTCACAAGTCATATGAGCTTGTTGAGGGGGCTGATGAGGCAGAGTTGGGATAGGGTAAACGGTGGGAGCAGGTGGCCAGAAGAAACAGGAGGGACCGTGACTTGCAACAGTGCTAAGCACAATCCGCTCCCTCTCTCTTAAAACCAAGGCTGAAGTGTTGACAAGCAAGGCCCATTTACCAGAAAGTATTTTTACTGGTGTAAGTTTTATTCCTATTTCTCACTGTTTGAAACCCTATTTAGCTTTTCCATAATTTTCTTATTGATATCTGTATGTTCCCAATTACCACCTTCAATACTCATACTTTAAAGACAAGTCCTAACTTTACTACAAAGGTGTCTAAGAACACCAGAGTATCTTTCACAAAAACAAGAAACCCAAATTTAATGCATTTTAAAACACTGCACAGTTTTGAGTTGAGTTGTCTGTGTATGACCTCTTCCAAAAATCAGATCATCTCCTTTAGCTCATGAAAGAAATATGGGTTGTTAATAACTTTAGGTGGGACAATTACAAAAAGTTATCATGAAAAAAAAACAGAAACTGTCATTAGCTATTTTGGTTATATGTGTTTGTGAAGCAGCTAGATGATCTGTGTAGATACTACAATATGAGTAACACAACAGGTATGTGAAAAGTTACTGTTGGCCTTAATCAGTTTAAAAGAACTTAATTGAGATTAAGAACAGTGGTGATCCTGTATTATCTTTTTAATTCCTAGTGTTACGTGATGGTTTACCATTGTTCCAATCCTCTGGAACTTTGTGAGTAATCCAAGGTTTACACAAATATTTGTGTATCAGTGAGATTTCAGAAAGGACCCTCCACTGGTTTAGAATAACTTAAGTGTAGTTATTTTATACTATTGAGAACTTCAGTAAAATTTGTTACTCCTGAGCAATACAAGACCTGCTCTTTAAATAAGTGTTCATCACAATTTCTTTATACACAGTAAAACTCCATGCAGTGATAGACAGTTTTTCTGGGGAATTTTTCTATAATCAAAAGATGTCAAAAAAAAGACACTTTTTTAATAAAAAGCAAAGATTTCCCTCTAATCTTCTTTTTGGATTTTTCTTTATACTCACTTGTCACACAGATTTGGATCCGATGACTGACTCAATTTATGTAAAATATCTACTATTCCCATGTCTCGTAGTTTATCTTGGCGTTCTTGTGAACCTACAACAATAAATCACATTGTTGGGAATACCATCAAAAATAAATGTCTGCAGAACAGAAGAAAGGAGTGGCAGCAGAAACCAGCTTAAAGGAGGGGTATGGAAGACAGTTCTGTTAGATCCCAGCAACAGAAACACTCCCTCAGTTGTGGCTGCTTCCCAAGGGAGCTCAAGTTTCTTTTTTTTGTACTCCGTGTGCATATGTTTAAAGAAAAGAAAATTTTGAAGGCAAAAATCTGAACACATTTTATCCTAAAGCAAGAAGCTTGACTTCAGTTGGTTTATTTTCATCTCTCTGATTTGGAGGCAGAGAACATTTAACTGGAGGTGTGTTTCTGGGTCTGACTTGTGGCACCGTGTAATGCCACTATAATGAGTAGAAAGGAAACAGGAGCATAGCCAAGTGTCACACACTGAGTGAAGTTCTGTGATCTGAGAGATGTGGAATAAGTTACACAGTAGGGTAAAAAAAAAATAAATCCAAGTAGAGACACTGATTTCTTTGCTGAAGAGCAGCATGGTCAACTTGAGGGTCTGTAAATCATCCAAGAGAGCCCTCCTCCCAGCCCCACCATTCCTCAAAGCACACCACCTCCCACCACTCCTTCCCATGCCATTTCTTCCAGCTCCACACTGCTGCCTCCATCTGCCCTCTCCACCCCTCAACACAAACAGACGTATTTTTCTGTGTGGCAGCATCCTTCAGCTCCCTCCTGGCTACCTTCTATTGTTCCGTGCCATGACTTTTCTTACCATTCCTTCCAGTTCCACCCACAAGTCCTTTGACTGGTTTCAAGAGGAAAATTTCATTGCAACAAATCCCCTTTCTAATCCATTCTTCCTCCCCAGTGAACCTGTTCCCTCCCAACAATGAGTTTCCACAACCTCCTTAAGACTCGGAAGCTCTCTTACTAGGATTCTCTTTCACTCCAGTTGTTTTCAGATCTTATAGAAATGCTACACGTGAAAACCTCCCACCGTGTGACTCTCATCAACTCCTGTTTATTAACACTGTCTTCTCATGTCTCCACCTCCTGCCCCAGAACAGCTCTCTACACTTTCCTCAATGTCCTTCCAACCAGTCTCACTTATTTCATATTACACCTGTAATGATGGTTTGGATCCCACAGGGCTATGCAATGCAAATATCAATTACTATGCAACATTAGCCTTTAGATCAGGATAGCAACTTGTATGTGCATTAATAGTGAGGCTTTCTTACCTTCTTCTTCATTCCATATGAGATTAGATATACAGAACATGGCAGCAAGCTGAAGTTTAGCATTTGAATGACTCTAAATAGAGAAAAATAGTACTCAAGTTTACAAGAAGAAATTCAGAAATTCTCAGAATTACATTTTGGCACTCATCCTGTAATAAACAAGGTAGTAAAGTTGGGGCTAATTCTTATCTACAACTTCTCTCAAAGATAGTGCCATAAAATAAGGCACTTGAGTAGCGTTCAATCACTTCCTTCCAAATACTTATTGAGGTCTAACAAGATATGCCTTTTCCAAGATCATGGAATATTTTCCATGTAGATTTGTTACAGGTATTCCTTAAGTCACTTATTTCTTATGGGAAATCAACAATGGATCTTCCTTTTAATCAGATCCTCAGTACACCTCTGCCATATAGAACTGCACTACATTTCTTAAACACAACTGGGTATATGAAAGTTACGTGCATGATACCGAATAATTTACAGACCAAAATGCTGAAGTACTCCCTTTTAATCCAGCAAAAGACCAACATAAAACATTTAAGATAAATTCTCCATACCATGTAGTATTTGATTTTCTGCAGGATGTCATCATTGGTCATAATCAATTCTTTTGCTGTCGTTCCATCTGCTATATTGGCAAGTATACATAATGTCTGAAAGAGATAAAAATTGTTAAGTTATTTGGCCACAGATCACATCCCATGATTTATACAGTTCCCTTGACAGCTTTGAACTTGTGACAAACAATTTCTGTAATTAATTTTATTATCTTTAATCTGGAGTTTCCAGCTTGCTTACATCTGGGGCCAATGCCAAAGAGTCAACAGCTGTGGATGAACAGCCCTGGCAAAAAAACAGTCATTGCCATTTTAAAATAAAAAGCAACATTCATTAATTCATTTCAATGAGTAAAATCTTAAGTTTCTCATGGAAATATGCAGCATATAGAAAAGATTAAATACACTGGAAAATAAAGCAGTCTATTCCGCATCAGTGCCAGGGAAAAACACCAAAACCCAAACATATCCATCTAGTTCTTCAGGCGAGGAAAAGGGAAGACAGAGGCCTATCTGCTGATCTAGCAGAGTAATAATTTGTCTTCAACAAGTCTAATCACATATCTTACCTGCAGAGATAACTCAAACCACTAATGCATCTGGTTATTTCTTGCAAATTAGAGAAGCCATCCTACAGAATAACCCTGAAGCATCTAGGCCCATGTTGGCACTACATGCACATGGCATTAAGACTTGCCCAGGCAGCTTTCCTGGTTCTCAGGAGGCACTGGGAGATGCTCTACAAATTCTTTCCCAAAGAGCTGCGGAAGATCTTAACCATCTTTTCTTCACATGCAGGGATGACTACAAGAGGACACCGTAGAATGATCAGCACTCGCATGATGCCTCCCTCTAAGCTGCACTGCATTCATGTCAGCAGTTGCAGAGATTTATTACTTCCAAGCTGCTAATTACATACTGATGAGCGAGTCAGTGACAGAGATAAGCACTGTCCTGCCAGAAGTATGGGCTCTCATGTGCAGATAGGCAGTACTGGATGCATGACTTGATTCTGAAATAAAAGCAAGCTGCTGATCACACCACAGGGACAAAGCAAATGCTCTGTGTATAAAGGCCCCAAGCCCTAAAGGCTTTTTCAACCCTAGTCTACTAGCCCTTTCCAAGAGTATTTCTCGGGTATGTGGATTCTACTCTAAAATAATTCTGAGCAGCTTGGCAAGGTAAATAACCTTCTGTTGCAATGAAAGCCGTTCCTGTCACTAGAGCTTTATCAGGAAGAACTATTTAGAGAGACACAACTGGTTAATCCTCAGCGGTTTCAGAACCCTGGTATCACTAAACTTGCTATCTATTAAGAGTCTTTGGGGTTTTTTTTTGCTAATTTTGCGCTTAAATAGACAGAAAAGGCCTGTTTGCCTTCAGCTCATTCTTCACTGAGCAGAGATTTAGATCAATCTGGATTTAGCAGTATTTTTACCCTCACTTGCCATGCTGTTTGCTACCAATAGCTATGCTAAGCCAAAGCAACCCTCTGGAATCTCCCACAGCTTCTCGCTGCCCCCAGTCTTCATCACCACATGCCCTGTATGAGGAAGAAACAGCGTTCTCCAACCGACTGTCTTGTCTGTCAAAAAGAGTTAGTCAGCCAAATTCTGCCTATCTATCCTCTTACTTTTGCTTTAGCATCTCTGCAGCAGGTATCCCGGTACATTGACTCCCTTAAGCTGCCACCAAGCCAGGGATGCTTTTTGACTACTGGCCATCTCCTCTTTCCTTCTCTTTCCTCTTGCATATTACTTTTCTTAAGTTTTAATTTCTCAAGGCATATCCCTCCCCACTTTTTCCTGGGCTACCTCCTCTAATTGCTGCTGGCTCCTGCAGGCACCCAAGAACAGCTAAGTTACCACATCACCCAGCAGAACACGTATTACTGCCAGCAAGGCAGGAAATGACGTTATTCTTCATTACTGACTGCTCCAATGGCTGCCATAGGAGCAAATAACCATGATGCTTTCCCCTGTGTGAAATACTGGCTTCTTTCTCTTTCCTTGTTCCTACTGTCCCCCTTCTGCCATGCAATTGCCTTAGATTTAATTCTTCTGCTCTCACATACAGTGCCTTCCTCTTTACCACACCTACATTTAAAAAAACGTTCTGAATTCAATTAGAACCCATTTGTAATAATCCATTAGAAAGAAGAGCATTCTTGTAGGTAATAAAGTTATTGAACTGACAGGTCTCCATAAAATATTCATAGTACATCATAATCCCAAACAAAAAAGACGTGTTGAGAAGAGTAAGCACTTAGCTGTTTCTTAAATTTTATTCTGCCAAGACAACATGAAACAAAAAAGGGTACCTGCTCTTTGACTTCTATATTGTGCTCCCCTTCCAGAATGAGGGTCACTGCTTGCATGATTTGCTTCCCATGAGTGCTCATTATATGGTCTATGTGCTGCCAAAGCAATGATGAAATACAATTAGTGTAACATTCCAGACAAAGAAGAGGCATTCCTACTTGAATGACTCTAAGTAAAGAGTAGCATCATTGCAAAGCGACCCTAGCTCCTAGCAAGGTTTCCCAAAACCAAGAACTTATCACAACAGAAACACTTCATAATATTCCTCTTCATTTGAAGCCTGGTCTTGTTTGAGAGAGCATGATATGTATGGGCCTCGGTTCTGATTTCACTGTCACCTGTAGAAAGGACACTGGTTTCCCAGTTGCACGGAGGCCAGTCTGAAGACTGAATGCTGCGGGACCCAAGCTCTAAGTATGATGCTGCAGTTAGAAAGAACCACTTCTCTTCTGATAGCAGAGGGATATCAGAGAGGGGTAAGAAAATGGAGGTTTCTTAACTGGTATTTGCTACTCTTACTGGAACACTACAACCAAGTTCGATATCCACATTTCAAAAGTCTGAGAGGGTTCAGAGAAATAAACAAAATACATTACTTATTGTACAGGAAAACTGTCTCAAGAGACTTACAGGTGAAAGGTCATTTGATCACATACTACAATACCTATACTAGAATAAAATTGATCATTAGGAGTAACAGAAAAAGGTGAAACTAGATCTACTGAATTAACCGATATCAAAACTCGAGTGACACCAAACAGCCACCAGAGATCACCAGCACATGGCACAGTACCATTTTTTAAGATGTTAGGGATTCTTGTAGGACTTCTTAAAATTGCTAATAACGAGACTTCATTCGAAAGCTGCTGGATGAGTTATTCTGGAGTGAGTTTTGGGTAGAGAATGAGAATGGTTGGTTCTGGCTCTAAAACATACTACAGAAAGTAGGTGAAGCTGGGACATAGTTTCAGATGAAGAACACCTTAAGTGATAACGAGACTCTGCTGTCAAGAGCTCAGGGTGAATTTAATGAATGACTGGTTATTAAATATCTTTTCACATTAAGACAACTAATTTTCTATGAAGCTTATTGAGACTCAACGAGTACAAATATCAGAAGATTTTTTTCAGTGACCTTTTTATGGTAGAAACACAATAC
The DNA here is from genome assembly GCA_008711295.1 of Anarhynchus alexandrinus. NCBI lineage: Eukaryota > Metazoa > Chordata > Aves > Charadriiformes > Charadriidae > Anarhynchus > Anarhynchus alexandrinus. The sequence goes on from VUYV01000238.1 coordinate 985,994, forward strand.
GTGATAAATGCACAGTAGAGGCTTCGTGGTTTTTTTCCCCCACAAAAATGTTGGCTTGCCAAATGTTTGCTGCATGTTTTCCCTCTGTTCTTCACAGGGGATTACCCCTTTCTTTTCCTCCACCAATATCTCTTTCTCCCTGTCAAAAACAATTCATGGGCTTACATTTTCAAACCATTTTATTTCAGTGTGTAAAATGAACGTATGCATTTTGTAAGTGCACAGTCCCACAGTCAAATTCAAAAAGCCAGTAGTATCTATATAGTTGGATAAGAACAAGAACAAAAGTATTTCAGGTGTCAAGAAGGAAGAAACACAGGTATCCGTAAGATATGTACCTCTCCACACATTGACTCAACAGCGCAACCCTCTTATTGTTGTTCTGGACAAGTTTCACAGAAAGACTGTTAGGAAAATAATTTTGCTGAAAGCTAAATGCAATGGAACCGAACATTAAACGTAACTGTCTAGCTCTGTATTTGATAATAATTACAAAGTTTCAGTGGATGTAGAGAATTCTTTCAAATGTTTTCTTACACTAAATTTGTCCATTTGGTTACAGATACTTGGATAAATCCAAAGGCCTCGGTTTTAGCAATATATCGAACATTAATCTTAAACAGAAAAATAACTTGTCTTACAAAAAAGATTAAGAATTAATTTGTACTGTCTGCATGTTTGATCAGCTTTCAGAAGGTCTGTTTGCAGCTCTACTTACTGGTCGAGTAGACAGAAGATTCCTGAGCAGTCCCAATGTTTTCATCAGAACATTTACGTCAGAATCAGAAAGCAACTGGAATAACTGCTCTGTACTCAGACCTCGTAAGATGTCTGATTTGATCTTCTGTTCCGCTTGAAATGCCATATTCTGAAAGAGACATAAATTTTCTGTTTGTTTTTTTTACCTTAAACTTGGGCTTTCACTCTTTTAGTTTGTGTTCATGGGTTACATGAACTGCTGAAGAAAACAAAGCTATTCCCCTCTGAGTTTCAGGAAAGAGGCAAGCATATATCCTTGCTAAAATTAATCTCGCAAAGGTTATAATTTATGAGGAACTGCTACACACTGAATTCAATTTCCACACGGTCTTACAGCTGATGTGGTTATTACCTGCTTTTATTTGTTCCCTGGCATGCTACTGACACCACTTAACTGTTTCCCTGAATGATCTTGGCACCCAAACTGGTATCAGAACTGAAAAGTTTATTTTATTTTATGGACTAATTGATGAAGTGTTTCAGGCTGATACTGTTTTCCTTCTGTAGTAAGGTGGAAAGACAAGCCAGATTTCAGCTACGTTATTTTTTAGTAACAACTAACGTGTTCTTTAAGTTACATTCACAAACTTTTTAAGAAGCAAAGTCACAAGCGGTATTTAATCAGTGGGGTCTACTTACCATTAAAGCCCAAATGCCATTCACTCGCAAGGCAAGATTTTCACTCTGTGTTAAACTACATAGAAGTTCTATGGCTCCTGATTCTAAAATAGGCTAAAGTGAAGAGGGGGAAAAAAATTCTTTAAAACACTACTTAGACTAATTAGACATATATACAAATGTAAATATAATACAAAAAACCCCTTGCTTATATCTTACTCTTGAGTTTACAGCATGTCCAGTCACTCACATGAACTGGCCATGCCATACCCTACATTCATGAGCATTAAAAGGTAGGTTTTTATAAAAAAAATCAGGACAAGATGGCTTTATTCTCATGTGTATCTGTGTATGTGCACACATGTATATACACAGCCATACACATGTGTGTATGTATGTATACACACACACACGTGTGTCTACATATTCACAGACAGACACACATATGTGTGTGTATATATATATATGTATCTATGTGTATACACACACACACACCTGCCACATTCACACCAGCAAATAGGTTTTCCCGAACAACATTCAGCCTGGGGCTGCTCTCCAAAAGCAGTCTTCCTTGAGCAATCACATCTTTTTGGGTCTCAAGTTGGACGTATGTGACTGCTTAAAAAAGGTTAAGGACAATGAAAGGTATTCGATATCTTTCTTGACATTTAATCTTTGTGTTTAGTAATCAGACCAAACTAAAATCCAACAGAAAAACTTTAGCATAATAAAGAAAACTGGAGACTGTTTTTGATGATCAGATTGAAATGCAAAACTTCATAGTATCACAACTTTAAATGACAGGAAAAATATCAATACATGCACTTTTTCTTTCAAACTGATTAATGTAATGAAAGTTAAGTTTGGAACAACTGCTTTCAACTTGAACTGAATTTGAAGTACTAGTTTTAATTAAGACCCAAAGAGCTCATGCGCTAAAAAGATTCATGCAATGACTTATGCTGCTCTCGTTTCTAAGGTACTTGTTTCTTCCAAAAGTTACTGCTTCAAAAGCAGTGAAGAATTGAACGTACCTGAGTTTTGGGGAAGTTGTGTGGTTTTTAACCCGCTTAAGAGCTGAATTCATGAGAAAAGAGGAATGCTTGGAAAAGGCTGCACTTTGTAGGAACCAGCCCATCTCACTGGATCGCAGCAAGACCGTAACAGAACCAGGCAGCAGCAGTTTGTGCCGAAGTTCACCTGGTCCCAGGCACTTGCGCACTGCAATAAGCTGCCAGTGATTTTGCCAGGGGCCCGGCAGCTGGCTGGCTCCTAGGGACTTCTCCACAGCCACAGCAGGTGGGAGACATTCCAAAATTGGGTTTGACTCAGCTCTTTTACAGGATAAAATACAGATCCACTTCAGCTTTGTTTGTTTACTTAAATGATAGGCAGTTTACAATTTTCAAAAACTGTGTAGAAAAAGGTGATGTAATCAAAAGAAGATCAGATGGATTATAGATGCTTTCAAATCTAACATTTCTAAATACTCCTCCATTTTGCATAAGCAGTATTTTCTTTTGGCAAGGATGTTTCTTACATGAACAATGTGTCCCAATAGAAAATTCAGTATTTCAATCCAATTTGAAGTGGAAACACTACACTGACTGTGACCGGCAGTATGAACAAGAAAGCCCATGGGTCAGTGAAGTCTGCTTGGCGTTATTTCAGTTAATTTTCTGTCTTGCAGACATGACTAAAACCACCCAAGATCAATTGATCAAACCAAGGTAATCCAAAGAGCCCTGTAGGAGCCCATGTATATCTTGCAAACATTTTCTGTAATTAAGAAATACTTAAGACTTAGGGAATTGTTCCATTGCTATGAAGTACTGATATGTACATATGATCTGTATGAAATACAGACATTGCAGAACTCAAGACCAGATATCCTGTATCATTCGTTCAAGAACAACAAAAAACACAAGACTCAGCTGTGCCAGCATTTTCAAGATTACAGCAGTAATTCTCTAAGACAATGGATCATACTGCCAATTATCGGTTTTTCTTTGTGCTTATGAATTTTTTAATGATAGTGTTTTACAAGTAAAAAACCCCAAAATTGCATGTCTACTTTTTAGATACTACATTTAACTATTCAACCATATTTAACTGTTACAGCACTGCAAACAGATGATTATTTTTTTTATTCACAAGCTATCAGTGATACAAGTGTGCCTAACATTACAGCTCTATAATGCTGCAGAAGCCGTCGATACCAATTAAGATACCTTTATGCTTATTGAACTGTTGTATAATGTAACTTTTATATATTACCTCTTCTTGTTTCTGGGTAAATACTAACCTCCTTGCTTGGAGAGAATTCCAGAAGAAGATTGCATAGCGTGGAAGATGCTACTACAAGAATTTCATTTGGAGCATTCTGTAAAACCTGCAGTCACAAAGGGCAGAGTGAGGAATCTCTGTTAACCAGTAGGATAAAGAAGGGATCATTTTGAAATGGAATACCTGTAATTATGCTGCACTTTGATATTCCGTACTTCAGGAGATGCTTTGATGCTAGCAGTGCAGATCCAGACAGTGCTCATTCAGCTCAATGTGATGATACACATTACATGACAAGCTGGAGCAATGTGAAGTTATTTTGCAGAAGCCAGATTTGAGAGCTTTTAGGTCCAATTTAAAAGAAATCAGTGGGAACAGATCCCTGCTCTGCAAAGCGTACATGTGCTGGCAGTTGGAATTTAGCTCTGCGGCCATTCTCTCCAGAGAGCAGGCTATGTTCTGCAGTGCACCACTGCGTCATGGTTTACAGGAAAGTGGAGGAAACTCCAGGAGGAGCCTCCTCAACACTCCTGTACCTTGAGCAAAGCACAACACGGCGAATTTCCTCATGACCATCCTTTCAGACAAGCAAATAGTCTGGAACAAGTTATACTCTCTCTTATCTGTGCCTGGATCTCCAGAAGGACCAATACATGCTGCTCTTAAACAGAGCATCTCCCTTGCATGTTCTGAGAAAACTCAGTGAGGAAATAGGCATGGAGGACACAACTGCTCCTCCAGCAAAGAAAGGGGGAATGGAGGGGTTGTTCTGTATCCCCTTTTATTTCAGAGCAGTAAGCAGATTGCAAACATTAAGGTAGAGGTTAGATTTAAAATAGATATTAGGAAGAAATTTTTCCCTCTGAGGGTGGTGCGGCACTGGAACAGGCTGTCCAGAAAAGCTGTGGCTGCCCCATCCCTGGAGGTGTTCAAGGCCAGGTTGGACAGGGCTTGGAGCAACCTGGGCTGGTGGGAGGTATCCCTGCCCAGGGCAGGGGGGTTGGAACCAGATGGTCCCTTCCAACCTAAACCATTCTATGAGTCTATGATTAACAATTACTGCATTTACAGCAGCTTGTACTGAAGTACATATATGTAAGTCCTATAATTTTAGGCATTATTCTTCCATGGCTTACACAGCTATACATGCTAGGGGAGAGTGAAAGGACTTATGCAGTTGTTATTAATCTAGACTGAAAATTAATTTATTTTTATTTAATATTACTGCTATTTTTCTATTAAGAATAATCCTTGATGTTTTGGAATGAACATTAAAGTTTCTGTCTTCAGCTTATTCAATACAAATCAAAATGAACAACCGCCAACAGCTGCATTTACAGAGAAGTCTGAAATCTATATTTGTTTTTTCCACATGGCTCTCCTTTTATGCTGGTTGTGCTTCTTCAAGCAATCCTGTACTTTTTGTGTTTTACACTTATAAAGGTTTGATGCTTTCATGTTCGGCCTTTTGCAGACTCTTAGAATATTCAAACCATTCCCTCTGAGCTCCTTCAGGTGATGATCAGGAGTCCTGAATCATGGGATTAGTATGCTATAGTGATAGCACAAAACTTGCATGATCAAATCTCCCTTGACCTCCCAACAAGACTAATGAATTAGACATCCATGGATTAGTATCACAACTTGAACAGCTAATCCAAGGATGAATGCTTAACTTGTAATAAGTGTATTGTGTATAATGTCAGAAAATAATTTCCCCGTCATTTTTATATTGAAACTGTACAAAAAAAGTAGGCCCATACTTTAGAGCCTCTAATTAATGCAAGCAACTTAAAAGGCTGAAAAAGTTTCTTGGCCTGCAGCTAACAAGATGGCCAGAGAGTGTAGTATAACTAGTGAGTCGAGTTCTCTTAGGTCCATAACTTGTGAACATCAGCAAAACAGAGAAAGTCAGGCCTGAATAAAATGTCAGTGAGTAGTATGTCCGACAGGCATCTATCTTGTATTGAAATATCACTAGAAATAACTGAGGGATCTCCTGATACTTTACTTCCTTCACACTTGAGCTTTGGACAGTCAGCTCACATAACTGCCTCGTTATCAAGCTCATCAGCTCATTTTTGCTGAAAACACTTTCTCTGGTCTGGCTATTTTACTTCTGAATAGAGTCGAGCTCACTTCAGGTGATTCTCATGGGTGTTAATGCTGCCCAAGCTTGCCAGCTTCTTGCTAGCAGACTTTGTTCCCCATTTTCAAGGTCTAAAAGACATTGAAACTGAGAAACCGGTTTATTTATCTGCACTTAATGACAGTCACATTACAGGATGACACTTTGTTCTCATTTAATCTTGTGGATAATTGCATTATATTAAAATGTGCCTTTTTAAAGGTCCTGCTGAGCTCTTTGGCTTCAGTTTTAAAATCTGTAATGAGATCTAAGACAGAGAATTACAGAAGAAAATGCAGACATAAATTCTCTTGTAGGGCTTATAGACCAAGTCTGAACTCTGCCATCTAGTCTGAGCCTGAAAGTAAGGGATATATAGTCCTCCTAGTGCCCTCTGTAAACATTAGGGATAACATAACCTCACTCACTGATCGCTCAAAAAAACCCCAACCCCAAACAAACAAACAAGAAAACCCAACCAAAATTCAAGCATGGACTACAGTCCTCTTTGCTGCTGCTTGGTTTTTGTTGATTTGCAACCCTCTTAGAATGTCATGGAATTTTGATTTCTAGGTAATTTTTATTAGGATTCTACAGAAAGGCATGCAAATGGAACAGACACCATATCCTGCTTTAATGGAACAGAACACTTCAGTAGTTGAGACTTGCTTTTCTCTACTTACCTTCATTAAAGGTTTCCATACAGCATGATCCTGAAAACTTGTCCTGAGCTGCTGTACAGAACGGGACAAACTGTGCAAACACCTATAACAGAAAAGAAACCTGCACTGTGAAACACGCACACTCACATGTACACTACCGTAATGCAGACATCACTTCGACACAAAGATTCAGCTTAGAATTTGTTAAGTAGTAGACTGTAAATAGCAAAAAGTAAATATCGTACTAGTGCGGGATAACTCCCTGCCTCCCCCAATAAATTTTCCAGCGGTAGAAATTACTTCAGATTAGCTTATGAAAAATTATCAGAAATTCTAATGAGTACAGCATCAGATTTTGATAAGACAAAAGTATTTGTATGAATCAGAAAAGCCTCCTACCTGACTGCAGCTAACCGCACCTTGATACTAGATTCAGACAAGCCATTAACAATACGGTCCATCATATTTTCAGTCTCAATGATCTGGAGCAAAAAGGAATTAATGTTACACAAATAAAATAATATGAGCATTTATGGGTTGTTGGGTTTTTGGCTGCAACATTTTAAATATTGCATATAAAATCTGTAGCTAAGCCATATTCTTTTCCCAGATTAAGTGGAAAGTAGTGTGTATCTGCATACAATTTAGAAAAAAAAATCCACATTCTATACTCTACTACTGCTTTCAAAATGATTTTATTAATCATCAAGGAACAAGAGGGTTATATATACATGTATATGAATTACCCTTAACGTCATATTAAAACAAAAGAGTGCACATGAGTGCACACAATATATACAAACTACACATTACAGACACGTTGTAAAGCTACCTGGAAAAAAAAAAAAGTAGTAATTCATGTGCCATATTTAGACATGGCCAGCACAAGCACTTAAGACTAGGATAAAAGGGAGTTAATACCAAGATGAAAGATGAGTTTCATATAATAAAAATCAACTTTGTCATGTACACACCCACCACTTATTAAAAACAATGCTTTGATATGTAAATGAAGGATCGTTACTATTAACTAAAGAAGTTCAACCTGCAACAAAAGAGAAGTTTATGGGTTTGAATTCTGGAGATCCTGAATGGTTCCACTCTGATAAATCTTCCTGCTAGTTATCTTTTCAACACTCTGTTTTCTTGCCTCCTTCCTGTCCACATCTTTCTTCCTTCTTTTTTTCCCCTTTAACTAGCAAATAAACTCAGAAAATTCTCCTGCCTCCTGTATGTGCCACCTTTGACATAGCAACTCCATGCCTAATTTAAAAAATGCTGCTTTTAATCATTCATTGTTTAATTTCCCTCCACTTCCCACATATAAATTTTTAACTATATGACTGTTCCATCATCCGATCTGTTTCCTGTAATGCTCAAATAGAATTTGTCCTTCTTCACACCAACTGCTTTTTTATGACAGTGCAAGCCCCCTTGATCGCTTCAGAATTATGGCACAAATTTTGACTTTGTTTCCCAGTATGACTAGACTTTCCAGGGTTTGTTGTTGAAAAAAACATTTGTTTTATAACAGGATACATGACAAATGTATATTCTGTCCCTCAGAACATAGGTTTCAGAAATTCCTCATATGCCCCAACAATATTCCTGCACAGCTTATGAGTAGCAAGGACCACAACACGTTGAAAGATATTGTGAGCATCTAGTTCATCACTCTGAAGATATTTACATAAATAAACATTATTCTTATATTTTGTTATGGCAAGACATGAATTTTTGTTCAAATCCCATGCAATGAAAGTGCAATCTGAAAGTTTATATTAACGTAATTAACCTATTTACATCACAATGGAAAAAAAAGGGCTGGAAGGGTGCAAATTCTTGCACTGCCTTTCAGCCTAATTTTCAGCTACATCTTTGCTAGACTGCTAACATTTTTCACAGGCTTACCTTTTTTCGGATATCTTCATCATTTGCTCCCAGGGAAGCATAGAGCTTGAAAGCAGCCTGGCGGAGTTCATGGGCATGCTTCAAATCATGGTCCAGCTATTTAAATAAAGCACAGATATCAAATTCAGACACTAAAAAAATTACACGTGTCATATTCTTCTTTGTTGTAAACTAGTACTTATCTACTGGGGTTTCCTCTACCACACCAAGGGTAGCCAGAAGCACAAATGAACTGCTGTTCCATTAGCTGATGTCCACATTTACGAACTGAACACAACAACTGAAGTTAAGAATATGGTTAATTTATCTGCTGAGTTACAAATAGGTCAACTTAAACAATTTGAGGCCAAAACACTTCTATAAAGTTATGACTCTATTCAGACCATATTCAGGCAAAAGCTATTCTTATTTACCCAACAGAAACTTACAGGAACAAGCCAGGATAAGTGAAAAAATTGGGACAGAATCAAAGGAAGTTTTATCAGGAGAAGTGAAGCAAAAGTGGGAATGGAAGACAGTCTCTAAATCACAGGACTTCCATCTTAAGGTGTATTTTAACTCCAGTCTTCTGCTGAAAAGGCGACAAAGCAGGGTGCAAGCTGTCTATGTGGTTTCCGGAAGGTAACTTCTCAACACAGGTGCAGAGGGGTGAATTAGGGTGATGCACCACTGGATATGCTGCTCACAAATCGGGAAAAACTGCTTGGGGGCATGATAATCAATGGGAGCACCAACTATAGGGATCATAAGATTGCGGTGTTCAAGTTCCTGAGAGGCGCAAGAAAGGCACGGAGCAGAGCACAGAGTCTTGACTTCAGGAGAGCAGACCTGGAGGAACAGACGGGGTGTACCCCGGCTTGTTCAGCCAGGAGAAGAGAAGGCTGAGCGGAGATCTAAGAGCAGCCCTCCACTACCTACAAGAACATGGAGCCAGACTCTTTACAGAGGTGCCCAGCAAGAGGAAAGACAAGAGTAAAACTGAAACAGGGGGGGTTCTTACTGGGTATAAGAAATAAAAATTCACTATTAGAACAGTCAAATTTTGGAACAGATTGCTCAGAGAGGTTGTTTAATCTCCATTCTTAGCAGTTTTCAAGAGCCAATTGTACAAAGCCTTCAGCAACCTCATCTGAGCTCAGCACGGACCCTCCTTTGAACAGGAAATTAAGACTTTCAGACCTCCTCACATTCTTTCCAATGACAATAATTCCATGATTCTGACTGCCCTCAAAACTCTGTACCAAAGGGTTCCACAAAACAATGCAATATTTAAAGTCTACACAAAATACCTGAAAAATGTCAGCATCAAGCAGCAAAGCACTGCAGTAAAAGAACTGTCAAAAATTATGCTGTACAAGTAATTCTTTCTGATGTAGCTGTATTAGAGCAGAATGTATTATCTCATTGTTAAAAATATTTAAAACAGACAAGTAATCTGTTTGGCAGAGTCCTCAACTCACACATTTTTTACCTTACAGGGTGTAATTCAAAGCATTTTTTAACAAGGTAAGCACCCCGGCTTCCCAGCTGACTGTTTTTACAGACTTTCTGAACACTCAAAGCAATGTCATAATATTTATAACTGCCCCACTCACATTTGGAACCTAATTATTTTTTGATGCTACAGCCAACATCCATTACTGCCCAATCAGCTGCCAAACTTCCTTCTGCTTCTTTAAATTTATACCGCAACTATTTTTTTTTATATTTAATTTGCATTTTTACATAGAATTCTAGGCAGCTCTATATGCAGAATCAATCCCATTCTATAAAAGTCTGAGAAGTGAGTATACCTTTTGGACTAGTTTCAGAGAAAAACCAAGGCTCTGTAATCCTGTTTGTTGGGGACCTTTCTAAGAATCAGACTCAGTAAGAGGGGAAGGGAATAGGGAATGGATATTTCCCTATGCAGAATATCAAAAACAACCTTGCTTCTGAGGTTGATTGACCCACGAGTGCTTTGATTGATCCACTAGTGCTTTGGAAAATGTATGCAAATCTGTAAAAAAAAAAAAGCTCATGGATGAGAACTCCTGGTGCAACACCTATGATACTAAGTCTCCAAGGTGTATCTGGTCTATGTTTATCCAACCTCTTGCAAGTGCGGGTAACGCATAATAGGAAATGCTACAAGAAATCCACATGCTTTTCTGCCTTAACAGAACAGAGCCATCCCTGAACTTAACATTTTTCACAAACCTGACCTAAGAATTTAAATCGATTTCTCATCACACGGATGGACTATTATCTCTTATGAAGCTGAAATGCACTGGTAAGTCTTTTAAACTCTGCAAGGGAGATACATGACAGATGTCCTAGTCTGGTACTTCACTGCTATCTCTGGAAAATGTAATGAAATTTGTATGGTGAAGCTATATTAAACTACCCATAGCTCATCTCTCTATCTTTGACATAGAAGAATGGTAGCAGCCTTCTTACAGGAGTCCAGATATACACAGTGATTTTAGTTTGGATCATAAAGTCTCCTGAAAAAGCAGTGAGTGAGCAAAGACTTGGGGACTATATGCATCAGGAATCAAGTCCTGCTGGACGTCTGGTCACCTTTCTATTGAAGAACTCAGACATAACATTTAAGTAGAATAAAAAAAAATAAATATCCTGAGTCCATTTATTATTGTTTTTGCACATTTTCAAAGCTTCAGAACTGGGTAAGGAAACGTACCCTCTTGATATCAGTGATTGCACTCACTGAGCTGGGATACTTGAAGTAGTCAGCAAGCATGACAATGAGGTGGTCGGTAATGCTGGCAATTCTCTGGAGTTCCACATCTGTTTCAATCAAATAGGCCAGTGTTTCTGCTCCTTCTACTCGCTCCTCCAGCAGTCTTTCCTTACTACACATTCGAACCAAACATGGCAGAGTCTGAAAAGTTAGGGAAAAAAAAAACAACAAAAACCAAAACCACGATTGTGTAGTGCAGCTACGTTCATAAAGCAGCTCACAGAAAAAAAAAAATCAAACCGCTATCCTAGAGCAATTCTCAACAATGTTCTTTAGATCAGTACCTTTAGACAAAAAAATTTTAGTGGTTTTAAAGGTTACAAACAGAAAGAAATTGTTCAGGCATTACTAAGTATACAGTAGACTTCTTTCAACCAACTTCTCATGCAGTCAAAATTAGTCCACATGAATGCAACGTTTAGAAGTGATCATGGTCAAAGTTTCGCAAAAGCTTAAAAAAAAACAACACCAACCCTCAAAAGTTCATATTTGCACAGGTTTACTTTTACTACACACAAGAACCAAAAGTACCCAAGCTGCCCTCAAGAAGTACTTGACCCCTCCTGTGCCTTTGCAAGCTAGGATTGACTGAGGACAATGGAGTGAAAAATAATCTCACGGTTTCTTTGAGCCACGCTGGCTGCCAGGAGCAGTAGGGGAAGGGAGGACTCCTAAGTAGTATATTTGGTCAACCAGAAATGAAGTCCACTTGGAATCCAGGTCCATTCTGCCTTACTCTGGCACACCCTCCTACCGTGATTACAGGCATATGGCAACACTTTTGTCATATTTTCTCTACTTTAAATATTTAAAAAAATCCAATCTTCCTTTACCTGAAGCTCAGTGAAAGGCACCGAACTCTGGAAAGACCAATTCTCCAATGGCTGGGACTCAACATGTTCACTCAAGCCTCACCAAACAGAAGTATGAAAATAGATGAGGAATAATATCAAGGTTTTTTTTGCTTGTGTTACTCCCTTGACTTCAACAAAATTATGCTAGAAAATGTTTCTGAGAGTTATGTTTTTGGGGACCTGAAATAAAATTTAACCATTGACTTCAAATGATTAAATAGATAAATATCTCCATACCACAGGTAAGGAAGCAGAGTTACAGGACTTGCCTACATTTATTTAAAAAGTAGATGCTACCACAAGGATTAACATCTAATCCTGCACCTAATCCAGGGAGCCAAAGCACCTCCTCCCTGCGTATCTGTCACTTAAAACACCAGGTAAGACTTTCAGCCTGAACAGTTGAAAACTGGTTCTAATAGCACAGACACACCAAAGGTCCCTCTGCTTCCTTAGGAAGTTAGGCAGAACTCTTTTAAAGATAAAACAGCTGCTGAGGGTTGGTAAATTTAAGCAGCCCTCAGAAATCACCTCATTCCAAAAGTGAGATTGCACTTCCCAATTCTTTCCACGGTCAAATGGCCTGAAATGAACTACTTCTTGGAATTCAAGGGCTCGATACTGTTAGGTTACTGGTTGCAAGCACACAGGAAACACAAATATCATACCTTTCAACTTTTAGCTATTCCATCTGTTTAAAATTAAACAAAATCAAGAATTCTGAAGGACACATTTTAACTGTTCCATTAGACTTATGGGTCAGTACAGCATAATTAATGCAGACAAGTAGGGGACTGCATCAGAGGAGTAAGATGAAGAGCCACAAAACACACCTGACCTTTCCTGGCCAGCAGATAAAAGTCTGAAAATGGACTGTAAAGATAGAATACTTAATTCACATGGTATCACTGGGATGCACCCGGGTTATCTGGACAAATGGTTGCTTTTGTTATTAGGATTCCAGGAAAATCATTTCCCTTCCAAGCAAATCCATTATTTACCAGCCTCCTCTGCCTTCTCCCAACCCCAACTGATTTTACTTTTTCACATGTTACAGGTCAACCCACTACTCAAACTGAGCAAAGAAAATAAATCAAAACCATTTTGGAAACACACATCCCTGCGTGTTTCCTAAAGAACTGAAGAAAGTTTGATCACAAAGGGTCAAAGTTCTCTTCAATAATGTCTGAAAACCAAAGAGGATATTGCTTTGTTCTAGTTCACCAGAGGTCAAACAATTTCACTGGATTTACCACAGACAGAGACAGTGTGTTATCTTAAAACTATGAGCTCCTGGAGCGACCCCAGAAGAAAAGATGAAACTACAGGAGTTGTTTGAACAAGAGGGCCAGGTTCTATGCCTTCCTTCTGTCCTCACTCTTTTGCCTACTCTCAAGTATTACAACAAATTTTAGCCCAAAGTTTAAAACGCTTATTTGCACAGAAGCAGCTTCCATGAAAAAAAGTGCTCCAATCGCTGTAGGCTGGCAGGCACATCAGCTCACAACGGTTTGAAAGGACTGCAGTTATCCATCCGGCCCACGTGGCAGAGCCTGCGTAGCTCCACGCAGTCAGCAGCCAGAGATCAGCAGTAACCTGCCTTTGCCTACAGCAAATGTTTTCTTAATGCAGTGTTACAGTAATACTTCAACATCTCATGGAGAAACAAGCGGTGTTAGCATTATCTGATGTCTGGCTGATAGGCTTGCTCATCAACAGCTTTTTTGGTTTTTGACTAGCTATAGAAGTGTGACTGTTAAGAGATTACATTCCTGCGGTAATTAATGACGTTTCCTTTACTAAATTTCCTTATAAAGTCACATGCAGTATAAAAATCAACATCAATATTTCAACATGACAGTTTCTTCTTTTTTTTAATAACAAATTTCCCTAGCGAAAGTACGAAGCAGACAAACGTACAAAAACATTGTGAAACCTGAGAAATCATCTGCTCGTGACAGACTTCACGTATTGATTGTGATAGTATTCTGACTATAGTCTTGTGAAATAAGCTGTTGAAAAGCAAACCAGTGCCTTGTTCATATACATAGACCAAGGCAGTTTCCATGTTACTTACAAATGGTTACTGAAATGATTACAAGCCTCAAATGGATGTGTGTCAAACTCCGGCATATTTATTCCTGGATATTGACCTTTTAGTACAATTCTTTATTTAAAATTTCTTTAAAAAGCCATGTCACTATAAATGCTTAAAGACACAAAGGGAAACTAGGGAACTAACTTTTTAAATAAAAAAAATCAGGACAACTTGGTACTTTGAAATTTTCAGTGTAACAGACTTTGTGCTACTTTTTCTAAGAGACAAATAAATCCAGGATAGCCCTACGTGAGAAAAACATTTTAAACAGAAAACTGTTTAACCACAGCTCACCTTAAGAACGATGCAAGAATCGTCTGTCCGTATTGCTCCAGCTCTGCACATGGAAGTAAGGCTGTAACAACATAATAAAACATGCATTCACCTATCATTGCGTTTTTATGCACTTAAGTAAGACGTTGCAGAACAGCCAACTAATGAAATGTACTCCCCTTTGTTCTACCATTGATTTAAATATATTTGTGCTTACTAGACTTGGGCACACGAACAAACTACTACAGGCAGACTTTTAAGCAGATTTCTAGCACAGGACATCTTGCTGGATCAATACACACACTGCACACTGGTCAAAAAAGGTCTAACCATCAAACTCCATTGATCCACAAACCTCTTTTACTAACATAAAACCCCCCAAATGAACAACCTGCATTAAGATAAAAGAGCAATATACATAGACCTGTCCTTTGCTGCACACAGCATGGGAAAGCACTTAAAAATCAGGAGATAATCAATATAGGGTTGGTAGTCTGACAGCTTAGTCAGAAACCATTCAAGTGCTATCACTGTGATGCTTGTGCATGGGCATGTCTTACCACTCCACTGGAATAAGCACAGCCTTGCTAATAATGAATCCAATTAAGTCTCTGACACTGAACCAAACCACCATTTGTTCTTTATCAGACAACAGCTTAGACAGTGGCTATGACAACTCCAAGGTCTCAAACTACAATGCTGACATACAACATCAGACAAATGCGTAAGTTGCTTTGTTAATTTACCCGTACACGTACTCCAAGCTACCAGAAATACGAAGTAGTTCACCCATCAGTAAAAGTGGGTTTGGTTTATAGTTTTTACCTGCTGTGCTACAAGAAAGTGGAATGAAGCTGGAGGATAACTGCTCTGCATTCAGTGCAGGAACAGTCAAGTATCTTTTGTTTCATCTTTTGAACTAAGCTATTGTAACGGGCTTTTATCAAGCCACAGTTGAGGTTAAAAAAATAACTATATTTTAGTAAAGATGACTTAAAACTAACATGTTTCAACTTTCAATTGGGCAGGTTAAAAGCGTACATACGGCCAATTATTATTGCTCAGCTAAGGAGCAGTAATACGCCAACACACTGTAACCATATCACGTTTCACTGCATTCCTGAGCTCTTTCCAAGTGCCTAAAGAAAGTTCTTTCACCTCTTAGAAGGTAAGACCACTGATGCGGTTCTAAATACCTACCTGTGACAGACATAGCTAAAATCCTATAATCAGAAGTCTTTTTATATATTATTTCTCAGAATTGAAAAGACAAGACTTGACTGTTAGCATAGAGATCATTTTATAAACTTTTACTGCCCAAGCCTTACAGCTGACAGCAGGAAATACTCATTTTCACACCTGAACAGTCAAGAGGAAAGCACCCGTCTTGCAGCTGCCATTCAGTCCAGCAGGACCCTATTTGCCAGACAAAGTAGTTCTATTTCTAACATGAAGTAAGTTAAAGTATTTTTACTTCAGGTAGAATAGGCTTGGATCAGCTGGAAGCAATTTTGGTAATTTTAGTAGAAAAGGTTACTGCTTCACTTGTAGCTGCAAATCACTCTCCCAAGAGGCTTACAGCTCTTCCCTCTGTGCCAACGCTGCTGCCCAAGTGAAAGATCCTTACTCCATTCCAAGCAAGAGTTATTAACTCAGGTCTTTCAGGTCTACTTCAGTTGTTGAAAAACAAAGGAGACTTCTCAAGATAGCCCTGTATGCCAGTATAGATTCAAATACAAATTTAACAAAAGGCTTCACAAATGCATGAAAAACCCCTTCTACATCCGCATTCCAAGGACTCTACTGATAAATCAGAGAGCAGATTAATTGACCAGAGCTGGCAAGCCAGGAGTGAAGTCTAATTTAGAAGCCACAAAAAAGAGGACCTGTGACAATTTCACCTATTACTCTCACTAGAAAAAAAGAAAGGAGGGATAGTCTGACTTGGAGGGAATCAAGTAGGGAGTGGACTTATAGAAGAAAAGACAGTAGAGTCTTTGCAAGCTCCGAGGACTGTCTTGAAACTGAGACCTTAAGTGCCCTGCTAAGAAGGATGACTGCCGCCCATGGACTAATCAGAAACTCGATCTGAAACTCAAGATACTGGTTTGTCTTCTATTTTCCTGCAATTTTCTTTTTTTTGCTTTTCACCACATCATTGTCTTCCACGCTTTCAAAAGTCCACTTGAGCCAAAGTACTGCAAAGCAACAGCAAAAGATGGGATTGTCTACCCAACTCCTTCCAATTTGAAGCAGATCAATAAAGAACTCCAATAGACCTGGGAGCATTCATCCCAGAACAAGGAGACAGTCCAGAGCCAGAACAATTCTTTTAGCTCCAGCCTGCCTTCATGACTTATCNAATACTTAATTCTCTATGTATTCTTTGAATTCCCGAAGAAACACAAATCAATCAGAACCGAGACTGCTACAATGCAGTTAATTAACTGGCCTTCTTCACCAAGAGCTACCTAACAAAACCAGTAAAACCAGATCGCATAGATCAATTGTGGTTGGAAGGGAACATGGGAGGTCCCGAGACAGACCTCCCACGTGGAGCAGATTACCTAAGAGAACTCCCCCCCCCGCAACACACCTTTATAACTGCTTTCAGTCATCATAACCTGACAGCATTACAAAAGAGGCCATCCTACCTACCCCACTTGTTCCTTACGCAGCATCTCGAGACCTTGCACTGAGACAAGTGTCAGTGAAATTGTTTGGTGAACTGAATCAGAGAACTCACTGATCCAGGTCAGAAATAAGCTATCAAAATCTACAAGAATAATCAAACAGTACATCATTGACCAAACTCTTGAGTTACGCTTAATTTTAGTAGTTTATAGTGATGGGTAACTTTATCTCTTTAAACTCCTGAAGTAATTTATTCCATTATTATCAACACAAAAAAAGGAAAAAGGTCCTAAAGGGAGTCAACTCCCAGCTTAACCCTAGTGTTGCTGTTACCGAACTTGGTCACATTTTGTCACTGGGTAGAAAGTCATTATAAATACGAACACACAAATGTGCCCGCACCAGAAGGGAAAGTTTGATTTGAACTATAAAATTAATTAATAACATTAATTCTGCTGTGTGAGCACATGAAGCTTAAAGAATAGTCTATTTTAATTAAAACAGTTGGGAAGAGGGACTAGCTCTGCTCTCTCATCATTGTAGTGCATACAGTTCTCAACACACCACAGACCCCGGCACCTGCATGAGTGTGATGAACAGTGGTGCAATAAGGCCATTAACCTGTACCACATGATGGTATTTCAGTATTATACTTTGTAAGGACATACAATTGACCATAGCCTAATCAAAGTAAAACTTAGCATAAAATCCAAGCTACTTGTGAAAAGTGCAGTTCAACTTACGAAAATCTAAATGTCTGAATACGTGTTCCTGACAAAACTACTGCCCAGCAACATTTTTTCCTGTTTATGTACAGCAAAGAGTGAAAGTTATGCTAAGAGATTATTAGGCAAGAACCACTTCTCCAAGGATTTAGATAATGCAAATAGTATTTATAATTATTCCTAAGATCACATACTACTTTGCAACAAGCAAAAATGGAACAGTTAAAAAGTATTAAATTGCATACTATTTCATTCTAATTCCTGATGAAAATTACCATTTGGCTGACGTGAGCTGCATTTCAATGGGCTTGTCCCTTTGTAACATCTTCACAAAAATTTGCGGTAACAATTCTCCATCAACTGACACTGCAAGCAACAAAAGAGAACTCCAAGTAATTCTAATTCAGCCAGTCCATAAAATGGGTGTCAAATAAGCAACAGCAGCATTATACTTACCATTTACAAGAGTCATTGATACCTGTGGGTTTTCAAAGGCTAGAACTGAGAAGCATTTCAATGCTTGCATTCGAACCTGTGTAAAAACATAATATATACTAAGTATAAATGTAGACGCTAACTTAAAAGCAAAATTGGTCTATACTGTTGTATAGGCTTGTGGAAAATAATTCTGTATAATCAATAAGAAATGTAAATGATGAATAAAAAGCAGATGGAAACATCTAACTCACACCTTAACTCCTGTGATCTCCCTGTTGGAATTATCCTTCTATGTTGTGAACTATTTGTGAAAAAGACAAGCAAGGATAAAACTTGGGAACTAGACAGTCAGACATACTGGTCTTATTTGTGATGCCTCACAAACATGCAAACAACAAAAGAATGGAAGTATCATAACAACAATACTTTTTCTTTCCAGGACTCATAAGTATGTAACAGAATCAGAAATACTGCTAGTTGAGATTTGTATTTCAGAAGCCTTTAAAGGCAAGTTTAATAACATGTCTAACCATCCAGTTGAAGTGATTCTAAACTCATCTTAAAACAAATACATACAATAAATTTTACTGCCATTACACAGCCTCAGGTATCATCTTTACAAAAAGGATTCACAAATTGCTTCATGCTGGGTCTTCTTCCTGTCCAAAAGCCACGTCTTGGTTTAATCAAACAGTATTTCATGGTTGCCTAGTCACACTAGGCTATGAAGTCTTTATAACCTCTTTTTTCACACAGGGAGTCCAACCATTATCATCTTCCCAGAGGAAGAATCTAACATAGTTCAGATATTAGTCTTCGACTTCACCTTCTATAAGTTGCACATATTTAAATTGTGTCCATGTCTTTCCATATTTCTGTTACCACATTCTTAGTGTGAAAACAAAGCAAAAGGAGCAAGATTTTGACCTAAAGAATCCCGTCACCGCAGAAAGCACTTACTGCAAGTTAGATTTAGGTCCATCCTACCCTCTTCGACAAAAAGTCTTAGAAACATGGAAGTCCAAGGGTAGACAACAAAAAAGGCAATCACACTTTTGTGCATTAATTTTATAATATCTAATCACAGCCATGGTTAAGATCTCTTCTCATCAGCATTAGTGAAGTCTTAGTCAAGATGAACAGATAGCAGGCTACCTGCCTTCAGAACAAAAGCCTCATTTGACATTTGTCATTTACTTTTCAGACAATCTAATGAACACAGTGTATGCTTCAAAGCAGCAGGAAGCAGAGATTGTTTATCAAAAAAGCACTGAGAATAGTCAAACCCACAGCTCAAAAGCTGTATTCCTGCCAGAAGGAAGTCAGGGGCGGGGGGTGGGGGGTGTAAATATTCTCATGAGAACAACTGAAGTCTAGGTGGAAATTAACTATTTTATATAATATTGCTCTATTAATTACAGATATTCAAACTACTACAATGACTACTTTATTTGTTAGTAATGTCTACTTAAGGGCAATTTGTTCGGTAGTTACATGAGAAATAGGGAATGCAAGTATTTGGAAAAACACATAAATAGGGTCTTGAAACCATTATCTGTGATGCCACTGTAAAAGCTGTAGTCCCTCTTACCAGTAGTGAAGATGCACACTTGTAACGACATACCATATGGGAATGATACTCAGAGAATCAGCTGGCTATGGGACAATCCCAAAACCAAAGGAAAAGAGTTTACTGAAAAATAACAGGCAATTATCTTGGCAGACCTCGACAAACTCTTCTCATGGGGATTGAAATCCCATTTCGAGGGTTCCTGCTGTTCATTGATGTGCTCCTATTGCCTAAATCATCTGAGATACCTTGCTGGCCTTTACTGTAAATATTGAAAAACAAAGTTTTTAAATGCTGTCTTTTCCTGTTAAGTTCTTATTTGGCTGAATATTAAGAAACTGGATAGAGAAGTAAGAGAATGAGATGGCTTGTATTCTACAAAAACATATTGGTTGCATTAGAAGTCTGAGAATGTCTAATTACTGCAGAACACTAAGAAGCAACTAAGACCACAACGAAGCTGTTAATCCCAGGACTATTAACAGAGGAAAGTATATGAAGAGCAGTTTGGTTCGTACACCTGGAATTTAAAGGCCTGACCAAACCAGAAAAGGAGGAAATAGAGAATACTTTACACATCTCTCCAGTAAGGTAGGACTAAATATAAGTATTTTAATGCAACGCTACATGTATCTTGTTGGTGACAAAGCAACCTGAAAACTTTATCTCTCTTCGATTTCTTTATTTTAAAGCAGCACTTTGAAAAAATTAGGGAAGGTTCAAAGCCATTAGAAAAGGTTCCAAGGCAAACATAGCTTGGAAAATTCACCTTACGATACAGAGTTAAAAAGGTCAGCTAATGGGAGAAAGAGCAAAATGTTGCCTGATCATGGTGAAAACTAATTTGTACAGAAAGACAGAAACCAGAAGTTTATCAGTCTCACTAAGAAAATATTGAAGACCGCATACTTCCTACTGGGTTTATAAAAAACTCAAAACCAAACAAAAAGCACCACACGTGACATTAAGAAGTCCCAGGAACAGAGCACCAAATTCCCCTTCACTAGAAATTCCCGTTTAAAGACTGGTTTTCCTGCTGAAAGATACTTTAGTGAGAACGTTCCGCATTAGGCAGGAGATCAAAATAGACAAGCACAATTGACTGATTAATGGTCTTTTAACTTTACAGAGCACTCCAAAACAATAGGTCTTGTTTTGATAGAAATCCATAGGACAAGTAAAAGCCACTGTTATTTTAGAAATATACGTTATACCTGTTCATAGTTTTAGTTCATATGCATAGACATAGTTTTTATTATCTTCATTTGGATTCCTTTCATAAATACATGTAAAACATGGAATAATTTTAATGTCTTACTTTGTAGGAGGTGGAGACTAACAGATGTGCGATATTCTGAACAGCTCCATGGTTAAATAAGATTGTCTGGTGATCTGGACCCTTCAAAGGAAAACAAAAAACAGGATTCTTTTTTTTAAAAGAACATGTAAGAGGTTTCCACTATCTGCAACTTATTGTTAAGTATTAAAGGTAGATTTGCTAACATTTACTTTGTAATCAGCTGGCATACCAACTTTTCTTTTTTTAAATAAACAAGTCCAACTCTTATTTTTACAGCATTTGTTCTTTTCCAGTAATCATTTCCACTCTTTTCTTCAATAGGCAATGAAATTAGTTTTCACAAATGAAGAAACACGGATAGAGTACTTATGTCTCTATTCTTCATACTGAAAACAATCAAAAGCTCCTGATCTTCTCTATAAATCATATAAAAGATCCCCACTTACTAATGTCTTCTTCACTGGTAATATTAAGCATTTTCAACAATTCTAACTTCAGAAGAGAGGGAATTAATTCTGAAACTGTTTCCAGACAGAACGTGACAGTGCTTTGAGAACAAATTCACATTTTCCTGCTACAGTTTCTTTTAGTTTCAACCATATTTAGCCAGAAAACTAGTCAGCCATCACCCATTTATTCACTTCAAGATCTAAGTCGGCAATGGCTGATACGTCAATATTTTCACAAGATTTAAAAAGCATTTGGAATTAAACACAAATACTGATTTTTGCAGTAGAAAGTTCTCAGAACTCCTGTAGTATGACGAGGCTTGATGAGGTTGCAAAAGACAATGTGAAATCTCAGTGGGGCCTGCAACCCTCAACAGTCTCTTGTGAAATCTGATCTGTGACTTGCAAACATCTCTTTACAAGCAGATTCATGACTCTAGTCGTCTTTGCATTAAGCACAGGCTATACACAATTTAAATTCAGCTTTTACAATGTCACAGCATTTATCATACCTAGCTGCATTTTCTTGACTAATCTGCAAGTGAAGGAAGTATCTTCACTTACTAATCTTTTGTTCAAACCCAACTGAGTTCATGGGCACATCTATACATCCTGGTATGCATGAGCGATGTTTTATTTTCACATTTGAGATACAGCTGTAATCAGATTCCTCTTATATTCAAAATAACATTTTTAGAACATCCCTTACCTCTAAGAAAAAAAGCATAAAATTACTTTTAGATGTAACATATCTGGTGCTTTAAGAGATGCTTCAGCTGCTACTGCCACCAAGAGCTTTCTACCAAAAAAATGCAATTAAAACAGCATGGTTGAAGTAGGAAAACAACTTACATTGGCACACAGAAGTGGCTGAGGCAATGATTTAAAGCCGCAGCTATGCCAGTGTTGAAGCTGAAGAACAGATATTAAAATATGTGAAAAAAAATGAATGAAATTAAAGTAAAAGAAATCATATTGACCTACATAGTTTTAGTAATTCACAAGTATTAGTGATTTTTCAATGAGATGCAGATGGTAAATTCTGTGCAAACAGGACAAATGCATGTACAGAGGTGACACTTGGGTGTATTCTTAGTTGCATAACGTACATGAAAATATCTAATCTGTACACATTGTGTTTGCACACACCAAACCGGCCTGTTCAATGCACAATCAGGTTAAGCACTAACCCATAAACAGGGACAGTTTCAAATATAAATGTGAAAACCTGAGAATATAATGTATAATTTCCCAGCAGCTCAGGCACCAGTTTAATAGCAAGGCCTTCTGCTTTTGCTTCTCTTTGGGTACAGCGACAGAGTTCCAGGAGGCAGCCCTATTACAGTGATCTTTTTCTCCAAGTATGATCGAACGACATAATATTTCAGGAATAGAAATCACACTTGTGGCATGATTTTCCATCATAAAATGTCAATTTTCAAGAAAGCAGTAGGAAGAACAATGTAAGAATTCATTCCATAATGAAATGTTAAAAGCAGATATCTAAATGCAAATGTACCTTGGTTCAGGGATCCCACACCAGGCCTAAGGTCACATAAGAAAATATTCTCAGAACGGGCTTGGGAGGAAGCTGCCTTGATTACAGACTTTATCCTGGATCTTTCCCAGACAGAAGATTTTAATTTTCAACTGGTGGTGAAATTATTACTTATGCAGAGATGTCACCACATTCAAATGTAAATTCCAGAACTATCTTTTCAAATTATTCATACAACCATGTGTTTCCAAATGCATACCTTATATCTTCAATTTGACTATTAAGAATAGTAAAGCTTACCTATTCACATCACTTTCTCTGGAAACAAATCAACTGCGATAGAGAGAATCTTAAAAAGTAAATTTTGACTTGCATTTTAGCATACCATGTACATCAACCTGATTTTAGTTTACTTATTTGCTTATATGTTGATAGAATTCTGGCTCCATACGTTAATAACTGCATCTGCTCCCCCTGTAAATCAACACTTTCCCTTGCTTAGGATGGCTCTCCTCCAGGGTCAATGTTTTCCATCGGTTAATTTTAACTCTAAAAAAATGCAGTGAGAAGCAGTAAAAGCAAGCTGTAAAAGTAAAAGCCGAAAGCAGCAGCCATGTGCTAGGAACCTGAATTAAAGATTTCCTAGCTTAAGAGAACAGGTCTGAGCTTTTCCAGGGAAATTTGAGCAGGCAAGAAAGAAAGAAACCTGAGAGACTCAACCAAACAAGACTCTGGCAAGGAAGAGGAAAAAAAATGGATGCACAAGGTCTAAGCAGAGAACAGTATGCAGGAGGGTAGGAGCAATGATATGTCACTATTAGTTTAATCAATAAATCTACTGAGATGAGGAAAGAGAGAAATAAAAACATCAATACCTCTTATAATATATGCTAAGCCTTACCTAAATACAAAAGCTTACAGTAACTTATTTCTTCAGGAAAAAATTAGAAAGGTTCTCTCACTCATGGCCTTTGGGGGGGGAGGGAAGATGGAGTTTTCATTAACAATGCAGTGAATACTGAAAATTTCAGGGTTTGTTTGTTTGGTTTTTTTAATTATAAGAATGTACTTTGCCTATCCATATAAATCAGAAAATCCCCTGCAAATTCTGCTGTATTTTTTTGTCTGAAAATACAGTAATTGACCTTAATCAGACCTGAAACCCAAGAACTAAACTAAAAAAGAAAGAAGGGGACATTTTAGATTTTTGCTGAACAGCTGCATTTGCCTGGGCAAGACAGAAACGAGTTCTTGATCAATTAAACATCTGTGATGATCTGTTTACTCAACCTCAAATATTTTTCTTTGTTATGCATCTAATGTTTATTATGTAAATGCAACTATTTCCTAATTCTCATACCCATCACCCTGCTTTTCTTGTACATTCATGTTTCTATCTGTTCACGCAATCAACTTTTCTCTTTCCAGAAACTTGGATTTTTCAAAACATTAACTGTAAAAGTTGTTTGAGAGAGATTTGGGGGGTGGAGGAGGCATTGAAAACAGTATAGTGAGTTCAGAAGACCTTCCTTACTCCACTCTTGTTAAGTGACTGGGCACTTGCTTTGGTAACAATATATTTGATATGTAAGTTACAAGGAGTTAATGGAGCTACAAGGAAGTAACTAATTTAGAAAAAGATAACAATAACTGTTTTCATGTTGGATTGATTACCTGAAGTTACTCAGCAGTTCTCGCAGAGCCAGCAGGGTTTGTATCGCTACAGAGCTAACCCCTGACTGTATAAAGTGACTTCTATACCACCCTATAATCAGTCCTGTGTTATTTTTCTTGTAAGCCAATGTGGCCCGATTTTTCACCTGTTCAAGCTACTCAGCCTATTAAGGAAGCTTTCACAGGCCACTTAGACATGAGACGCCTCACTTATGCATTTTTCTTCTTAAAATGCCAAATTCTTTTTCCAATATTACCTACAGATCTGAACTTCCACAGTCCAGTTTAGGATTTTGTCTTGATGTTTTATTTAAACAGTTCTACAAATATCAGTAGCTGAGTTATATTTTTATATCACACTAACTGTACAGTTTTCAGTCCTCAGTTTCACTTAACAGAAGAAATGAAATTGGATGAATGTACATAAATAACAGTTAAGGTAGAGAAAAATACATTTTTAACAAAGAAATAATTCAGAGTTCCAGAAGACCCATTGTGAGTGATAAGGTAGAAAGATATTCTTCCGAGGCAAGTATTTACAAATTCATAAAATTTGGAACATTTTCATGTGTTAGTATGGGAGATAAATACCATCTATGAATTTTTAAACTGTTTCTAAGAGAAAGATCCTGTACAAATCTGATTTCCAACACTGACTTATTTTGATACTGTTACTGTATAACCCATGGGTACAGTAACTACCAAAAAAATGCAACAATAATATAAAAAACAGTGTGTGGAAACTTGGGGAAAGGGAAAAACAAAAACCTCTGTGTTTGGGGTGGGGTTGCTGCTGTTTTTAAATTAGTTTTCCCGTATCAAGAGAATTGCATTATATAGCAGGAATGAACACGTATCTGGATAAACCTGTAACTAGTAGAGCTTAACTGAGAAGAGCATTTTTCTGCCTCAACCTACAGAACCTCTTTGAAAACATTCTCTGAGTTTAAAACAGCTGTCTTGAAAGCACGTGCAAGACCTCTGCAAAGAGATGCTCACACTCTCTTGAGACTACTAGGGAAAAAAATAAGCCTTCCAAAATTTAAACTGATCGTAGTGAAGACTGATATTTGCCTATACTGCTGACTTTGTTTAGTAGCCAAACGGTATAAATATAGATACACACCCTATAAAAAAAGCACTTATTTACATATTTTGTTTTACCGTAGAGAAACATGTATCAACCCCAATAAATCTGTCAGCAAATCCAGAGCAAAAACAGTTCAGTCATTACTGTTCTAGTGTTCCTGCCACAAAAGGCAGTATCATCTTACAGTTTCTTATATGCCAGAAAGACAGTAAGTTGCACAAAGAACATGTATTTTCTTTCTTACTTTGCAGCAATGTGAGAAGATCTGACATATGTATTCTTGTGTATATCGAGACCTACTGAGCAGTGCCATGAGGTGGGAGATAACTGTAGCATCCTGGAAACAAGTCAGAAAAGAAAAAAGTATTAACACTATATTTCAGCATAGCTTGTTCACAGTTTGTTACTAAAGGAGTACTCCTGATTCTGCATTCAGTGTTCTCCTTTCCACTGAAACTTGTATGGACAAGACCATTAAAGTAGTACAGGGCAGACTTCAAGGCATGAGTGACAGTTCTGAGACAAATCCTCATAGAAAAAAAATAAAAGGTCAATGCAAGTTAGGTATGAAACTTCTAGGATTTGTCTCCAGAATCTTTCCTTTGTGAGAAAACAATCAAGGAATGGGGAAAAAAATGATACTGACTGCAAACATGGTCACTGAAAGCAATTACTCCAGGAGTTGTCTTCATATTTTCTTACTACAAGTGTGATTTACTTACCTCTTCATTTCAGCTCCGAGTAGAAATGAGCAGGGAGGGGAACAAGGTGCTAGACTGAACGATATACAGTCCACCTTGAATTCTGTGTCACTCACCTTCTAACTGATTAATGGGGGGTAATAATTTCCTTTGTCTTGAGTCAAACACACACGCGGGATCTATTAGTATGTGTAATGACAGAGAATTCCAAATAAATCAGCAAAAGAAAATCATTATACTGAAGTTCTGTTCTGAAAATGCATCCAGTTACTTAAGCTCTGTGGTAAGTTACAAAACTACAACATTTTAAAGCTTTCCATTACTTTCACCAGTACATTTTGGTGGCAGCAACTGCAGTAATGTTAAAAGAAACACTGGTCATTTCAGTTTGGAAAGGTGGTAAACTAAATGACTTCAATGAGATAAAGGGTGCTGAACAGGGAAGACGAAAGACTGGATGAGTCTTCTTTTCCAAAGAACTTATGCTACATTGACCCTACGCAAGTAAGTCAGACTCTTTGTTTTACCTGCAGGAGAATGATGAATCTCAACCCTCTGACTAGGGAGAGGTGGATTAAAACTACAGCAAAATCTTTATGCTTCTCAGCTACTTTTACAGTAATGAAAGTAGAGCCAACTCAGTTGTTTTAATGACTACAGCTTCAGAGATACACAGCGGTTTATGAAAAGCTTTATCTCCCAATTAGTTGGGAAATTTCCAATCACATTTTATATTAGCCAAATAAACATGTATAAGTGTCTCCTATTTGTATACACATTTGAGATTAGGCAAAGATTTGCAATATTTATTTTTGCTATTTTTAATATTTTTATATATATTAAAAAATACATATAATTTAGCAGACTTATTTTAGAAAGCTTTGCTGCCAACAATGTAGCCTTCTTGTTCTCCACAGAAAACAATAGGACAACAGAGCCAAGAGACACGCTGAGAATAAAAACAACTTCTGTTTCTACTGCTTGTTTCTCAATAACTGGAGAGGATCAATGTGCAACAGCCTCATTTGCCATTTCAGCATCCTACAGAGACGAAGTTACTTACTAGAAACTGGAGTTCTCCTAGGTAGACCAGCCATATATTGCATGCTTGTGTGCACAGGAAAAGCAAGGGACAAACTATTATAAGCAGTATTCTTAGGATCTGATCAACAGTGGCTCCATCTGACATTCTGCCTTTACACATGGCATCTAAACACACATATCTATTTCTTCACAACTTCAGAACTCAAGGGCCTGCAAGGAACTGGTTTGGTTGCAGGGCAATAGTGGACATTAAATCCACAAGTATGTTGTAATAGCGCTGATGGTCATAACCATAACGAAGTGTCCCTCGACTCTCCCTGACAGAGGGAAGCCTGCAGTGGTGTGTAAACTAAGTGGGTTTTGGGCACATGCCAAGCAGCGCAGCAAATGTCCATGAGAAACCAAACAGAAGCAGCTAACAGGCCAACCTTGTTCTCAAGAAAAAAAAACATGTTACAATCTTATAAAGTCATAGCAGGTCCCCAAAACTTCTAAGAATCTCCTTCTTTGAGTTAAATCAAAACAAACTGACAATATAGCCAGGATTCCTCTGTGGTTTAACACATTTGACCTGTTAAAACAGATTCTTGTCACTTTTTGTAAATCTTAGGCAGCTGAAGATACCAAGCCACATTAGTGTTCAACAAAACATACATATACATACATGCTAAGAGGCTTAGCAGTGATAAGCGCACCTTAGACAAAACAATCAAGAAGTCAGGAGGGCAGTGTGGAGAGAAGAGACACACCTCAGGATTCAGAGGCAGTAAAGATTAAAAAAAGAAGCTTCAAAATGTAACATGCAAGACCTGACATCTTCTGCAGGGAAATCACTGACTATGTCATCTGGCTTATTTCAAAAATTGCAACCAGAAAGATGTAAACATTGGTCTAAAAGTTAAAGTCTAATGAAATCAACAGAGATGGTGCGCTTGCCAAAGAGAAGAGGCACAAAAATTCACAACTAAAGAAATTTATGCAGAGTGAGCTGAACGAACAAATCTGCACCAGCTCAGTATTCCTTGGCCAGAGGAGATCCCCATGAGCTGCAAAGGATTCAAACTGTCACTATTAAAGAAGCATAGACACAGTGTTCCCTAAAGTTAGTAACATGGTTTTCTACCTACATGATCTAGAAAATCATAGAACACTGCAAACTCTGGGGATGTCAGCAGGCAGGAAACCTAGATTGGGGGGAGCAAAGGGAAGAAAACATCCTTGTCCTGTTTTGGTCTCTTCCCCCAAATAGGTTGTGTTCTAACTTATAAGCACCTACCATTATATATTGCTTTATAACCGTATTTGTCCTTACCTTAAATTTGGTTTTCTCTCAGTCTAACCAGGAAATTCCAGATAAGAATTTATAGGTGTCAGTATCTATTCAGATTCTTGGGGAGAAAAAGAAAGCCAGGAGAGTAGCGACCAATTTATTTGCTAAATCATAGGTGACTAGCCCACAACCAGATTTGACCCTAGCATCAATCAGGCAACTCTTACAGACCGCTCTGTGCAGCTGTCTTGTCTACAGAGAGACACTGGCAGGTACAGACCTGCATTTTTGTCAGACAATGACTACAATTCACTCACATGATCTGTCACCTTTATCGCATGACCAATGCACATCTGGATACTGAATAACGCTGCCAGCTCTGAAGCGGTCCTATAAAAGGCTCTAAGACTTTCCGTCCTTCCCTCAAGCTGGTAAAAAGGTTTTGCATCATGTTTTATTTTTAAACTTGAAGTGGTGGAATTGCTTCTGAAAATCAGATTTCAGTGAAAATACACAAGAATAACAACATCTAGATAATTATTCATTAACTAAGGGCATTAACATGCACTTGAAATCTTTAAAAAGTGCGAGGTGGCAACCTGATACATCAGGAGCCACTGGAAATCAACCTGAAGCTAGAGAAGCGGAGATTTCTGATGCTACCTTTCACAGATTCTACTAGAACATATCTTCCTATATCCTTGATTTTATCTCCCAAACTATGAATAAAAACATATCACTTTCATCTTTGAATAAAATAATTATTCTGTTAAACTCTTTTATTCAACACAGATGAATGCATAACATCTCTCTACCTGTATCTAACACCAGGCAAGGAACGAACAATCTTTTATCTCACATCCTAGCCAGTGACATCCCCATGCAAAGTTCAGTTTCACCTAGAACTTCAACAGTGTTGATCACGTAAATATTTTTGGCTGCAGTTTGATAGATTGGAGAGTTTTGGTAAAGATGTAAATGGACAGAAATCAAGCCTCTAAGTGTTTGGAAGCTCTACCGTAGAGTTATAGAACTGGGAACAGAATGGCACACAGCTGATTTGCGTAAGATAACATTTTACTGACCAGTGCAACATCACAGTCCAATGGTAAGTGTCTGCATAGGAAAGTGTTCATATTGGATGATGAAAAGCATTTTAATTGTGCATTTGTGGACCAGTCTGTTCCGATACCAAACATTCTGACAGGGCATTTCTGGTGTCACTGTAACTCCAGTGACGATGTTGTACACATGATATAAGGGTTAATGAACCCTTGCAATCAACAGAGTACAGGTTCCCTGTACTATTAGATATTCTGGACTATAAAAGGATATGTTTGAGAAGCGATTCTTTGGAGATATCTTTTATACGCTTTCTCAGTTTATTACACCAAATCAGAAATATTGTGGGTATGAAAAGGTTACAAACTCTTGGGAAGTTGCAAGACTGCTTCCTTAGTGCTTGTGAGAAAATTATGTTAATTTTGCCCCTTGATTCTGCTAAAATAGATCTCAACTTCTATAATAATTTTGGTATGTTTATCAGAAAAGAATCTAGAAAGAATAAAGAGATGTGTGAATATTACTGACTTTCAACTAAATGCAAATAGTGATTATGCGTCAATATGAAGACAGATGATTTAACTTTTTTCATATTAATATCTAGGTATCAAAGGATCTTTCTAGCAACCCTAGTAAGCAACATGGAGTCTACACTCATAATTTGCAGTTAAAACAATGGTATTCACAAATCCATTAAAACGTTGTCTGTTCCAGGAAACTTATGACAAGTATCTATACATCATGTGTATTGTAACAAAATTACTGATCATCCAAAAAGAATTCAGAAAGAGAGAATTAACAGAGTTGCATTTACCTGCTTGGATCCCAATACCTACCTGCTTTTTTCATATTCCTTTTTAACATTAAAACAAAATTTGCAAGACCTATGCTTAAAACATTTCTTTGTAACAGAGGATTTTTTTTCCCCAGGTCAGAGAACTGAAATTCTTATATTCATCCAAATAACTTAAATTCAAGCTCTCTAAGCTAGAATTCGTCATTTTACAGT
Organism: Anarhynchus alexandrinus; assembly: GCA_008711295.1. Classification (NCBI taxonomy): domain Eukaryota; kingdom Metazoa; phylum Chordata; class Aves; order Charadriiformes; family Charadriidae; genus Anarhynchus; species Anarhynchus alexandrinus. The sequence continues at coordinate 1,016,790 of VUYV01000238.1, forward strand.
TCTCATTTTTAGGAAACAGTTCAGATTAGAGAACGTTTAGCCTTGCTGCATGGGCTCAGCCATCACAAACAGGAGGCATGAAAGGAGTAAGGCATTAGAAGATAACCTGGATTCCTCCTTTAGTAGCTACATATCACTGAGCCATGGTGGAACACGCGTACAATTTGCAGTGTGGTTTCATTGCTTGTTGAATATGCAGTTGTTAATCAGTGTAACATATCCTGCTCTGTCCTGCTAGCCTTGTCCTCTGAATTGCTCTTTCTCCCCTTCATCGAGCCTGGTCGATCACCAGGTGACATCAGGTTCTCCATCTCAAAACTGAACAGTAAGGAGGAATGCCTTTCGCTTAACACTACCAGCTCACATAAGCTGGAAAAGGTGAGTTTTATGAAACTTCATTCCTCATTGCCTCAACAGCAGGGAGAAAGTCATCCTGTGCAGTGCCTTAGTTCTCCAACCTTCCTGTAAGGACAGACTCCTTCACAGCAGAGGACGTACCTGCTACCTGCCTCTTCCTTCAAGGCCAGCATAGTAGGCACATCTAGTAATTTCTGAATAAAATTGTATCTGGGCCCCACTGAGGAAGGAAAATGGGATCACTGCTGAGAACGTCTGTAAGGAAACATTCAGAACACCTTCACAGGCTGGAAAGGGTTTCTGGCACTGACTCCATTCTTTTTGTTTTAAATAGAATAGCAAGAGCTGAAGCAACAGGCTATGAGTCAAACTGGATTTGACCTGGTGTTTGAATCTATTCAGCAAGCCAAAACACACCTAGCTATGTTGAGCTGGCTAGTTCAGATGTACAAAATGCCTCCAAATATAATCTTACAATTTAATAAAAAAAAAAAAAAAGTCTGCACATACGTCTGCATCTCAACAGATCTCTCACCCTGGGACTCCATGTCATTCCTCATTTCCATTTGCAGGATGGTCACTAAATCGGTCTCAGCACCAGTGCCTGCACCCTTCCAGTGAAGGAAGACTCTGCAAGATGTGTTTACCTGGCACAGCATGTCTGCATACAACTTACTGTTCTGCAGCAAACTTGCTGTAAGATCTCGGTATCAGACACAAAAAGCCTGGCCTTTTTGAGAGCTCAGTGTTCATTCAGCTCAACACACGCATGGATGGGTCTTCACATTTTCTCAGCACAGGCCCTAAGTTCCTAAAGGGAACAGCCCAAATGTTTCCACCTCTGAAGAACTATTTTGTCTTTGGAACTGAACATAATTGCTCAAAACTGCCAGCAGTTTCTCTTTCAAGCTCCTGTTTATAAGCAAAGGTTCAAGACGAAAGATGTAGTTTGTGACACCCAGCATTTCTGCTGGGAGAAATATCCAGGTTACTGTGGATGACGTGGTTTCGTTTTTTTTAAATGAGATTTTATGTTTATTCTCTCCCATACCTATTACAAATAGAAAGAAATATTTTAAGCTGCTCTCCTTAAAGCACTTGTGCATCCTATACCTTAACTGAGAGGTCCTCTGAAACCTCTAGAGTGAGTGTAACATCCTTGGAGACATTGAACTAAGACATAATATCTTGTCTTGGAAATAGTCCTGGCCAAGGTTTGAGAGAGAGCATTCCTCCATGCAGTCAAACCGCAAAGAAATTCTGGGAAAAGTTTCCATCTTAGATACAACTCAGGAACCAGCTTTTCAGAAGTCTTCTCCAGAACTGCTGGGCAAGAACGAAAAGCCACTGACAAACTTAGTCTCCTTCCTTTCAAAATAGGACCTGGTAAAGGCAGAACTTGAGAGGCTGCTGAATAAGCCCTTTCATTCATTCAAGGTCTGAACCTATATGGAAATGGTGATGGTCTCCCTGGAGCTGTTGTGATCAGAAACAAAGAGGAAGCAGGGTGGCTAAACGAGAACTTTTAATTTTTTTCCTGTCATCCTCAATGACTTTCTTTAATTGCAAAGACAACTTCTCAACTGCTGCCTTGTGAAACGCAGCCTGCAGCAGTGGGGGCTGTGGCTATACCTTCCAACAGATAGGAAAAATGTCTCTTCTTTTCACAGGATCTGCATTCATTACTTGTCAAAGCATGGGTTTGGGTATTCCAACAAGACAAGCAAAAAAGAAGCTCCTTTGCAGAAACAGGACCTTAAGTACAGTCATAAAATTTTTAACTTTCAGGTGCCCAACTGGAATGGAAGATTGGAAAATGGGTTTTGCAGCTGAAACTAAAGAACAAGGGCACCCTCACCAGATGATCACTTTCTGTAGCTATGGTTAATTAAGGGACATCACATTTGCCTGACTAAGGAATGGGGTAGCAGAATTCTGATGTCACTGTTGTGCAGCAGAGAAAGCAAAGGATGAAAGAGAAAATCCAGTATCTTAGGCATATTGTTCCCACATCGTTAGTGGTAATTTATATGCTAATGTTGGTTCTTTCACATTTCTGTACACACTCTTCCACTTCCTCTCCCTTCAAGATATCAAATCTCTCCTCCAACGAGGGAGCAATTAATAGTCTCTATTGAGCACTGATCCCCAGGAAGAAGTATGGATTGTTAATGGAGATGATCATCTCAAGCCCTGGTTGGACGCCGAGAGCAGGAAGCAGATGCCCCTGCAATTATGAACTCTTAGAGGCCGACTTGGGGGAATCTGGGAACATAAAGTAGAGTCAAAGGAAGGAAGAGAGACACAAAGAGGAAACTCTCGGATCATTCAGGAGAGGTGCCTTCAGTGGTCCCACGTACAATCTGACTTGAGGGTTTCCTTGCTGAACAATCAAAAAATAAACTAGAAAAAAAGGCAGTGAACAGTGGAGGACAGAGCTGGCTGATTATCTACACATACTAAATACAAGGGTAAGCTGTGAAGAGCTGCAGAGAAATTTCATGAGATGGACTCATAAGAAGATGAAATTCAGAATCCATGTACTTTAAAATTGAGGCCATGGAAAACAACAAGTTTACATACCTATTGCCACCCTGGAATGAAAATGTAAGGAATGATTAGAAAAGGAATAGAGAACAAAACAGACATTACAGCACCGCATAACAACTAGACAAAAAAAAATCATTAAGAAAATCTGTTGAGGACCAGTAACACACAGAAATTCTCTCTGGTAATGGCAGAGACCCCCGAACCATAGAGAAAGTATGAAATCAGAGGCCAGCTGTACCCTTCTCTATAAGCGTCAAGTCTTCCTCAGCAAGCAACAGAGAGGTTTGAGTGTTGGGACCAGAGCAGTTAGCACTGTGGACTCCCAGTTACCCTCAGAAGTTGGATCTGCTCAGTGACCTCCAGCCAGCAGACTGGTTCAATGCTACCCTTTTCTCAGCAGAAAAAGATTGCTTGTACAGTATGGTTTCCAGGCCACAGCCTGCTTCATCCCTTACACTGAGACAAAGCAAGAGGGAAGAGTGCAAATGCTTCTTTCCCTTCCTTCCAAGTAAGAGACAGTGACTGATTTTGGGCAAGGCTTTTTGTGCCTATGCTGCCAGAGACAGCACTGCCTTCAGACAGGGCTCCACATCAGTGGCTTTGCCCAGTCATCTTACCAAGGTCAGCACCAAGAGCCTCATTGCTCACGTGCGCCAAGCTGAAATCAAGATTATAGCAATGGTGGGGGACATTTTCTATCCTCCTGTCAGGAAATTTTGGAGTTTAAACTCTTCCACATGAAGTGCAAAAACTAAGCAAGCACCCTCATATCTGGTGTGGGACGACAGTGTCGGATAAAATTTTATGTTCAGAAACGTTGCCAAAATAGCTGTGATAATGGTATCTGTAAATACCACTTAGAGACAGCTTTTACTCCTTAAGATTGCACACAAGCCTGAAAATTTTAGTGTTTTTCTTTATCACTGTGCTACCTTGTCGACCATCTCATAGCAAATACTGCTATAATGTTAGGTGAGCCAGATGCCTTAAACGTAGGTGAGGAATGTTAACAGTGTTGGTCAAACAAGTCCTCATTACTACTGCAGGCAACAAGACCTTCCACTCCAACCACCTCCACAGGCTTTAAAAGGACATCATAACCTGCATGCAACTCACTGTGTATAGTAGATCCTCTGGAGTTACAGGACTGATGAAAATGGTACGGAGACACCGCAGGCAAGCTTCAATAAACTTCAAATCTGGTGAAAGTAATCCTATAAATATAGACAAAAACGACTATTCAGTTTCATTATCTTTGCTTATTTGAGTTCTTCAGGAACATTTAGTAACATAGATCCATTAACGGAAAAGTACCTTGCAATAAGGCTGGGATAATATGGCAGTCTAGAAGGGATTTGACATTATTCTCTGTACCCATTGCAAGGCTTCCCAGGACCACTGCGCATTCTGTTCTCAGTTCTGTGCTGGAGGATTCTTGCTGAAGTAAATACAGCAACCTGGAAATAGAATTATTTTTAGAGGAAAATTCAGATGGAAGAGAACTTTTAAGTCTAGTAAAAAAAACCTAAAAATCTGAATCCTGCTATATAAAGAAGATGAAGTCCTTAATAGAAAGATGAAGACTGAACAAAAAAGTAAAATGAACACTTTATTCATAAGAACCTTTTCACACTGTGTGTTCCTACACAGGTTTTACTTGCTATTATGGTAGAAAGATACCACGCTGTTTTTCCTAAAAATGTAGTGTCATAGTACTGATATCCGGGATGAGGTCTTTCAGGATACCAGGAAGATCCCAAATTTCAATTAAAGGAAACAAATCTGCAGTTTGACGTCAATGGGAAAGGGAACCTCATGCATCTTCCCTAACACCTAGGGACATGATTACCGCTATCGTGCTGGTTGTTTTCTTTGGCAGCGATTTCTTCTGGGTCATGGTTGCAAAATAATTCCATCATCAAGCACAAGCATGGGGGCTGAGGGTAATCTGAGTTTCGAACACTGAGATATTATCATATACGAACATAAAGAAAGCCCATAAAAGTTTTATGTGCAGGAAGGCAGCTGAATTGTAGCTAAACAGGATCAGCTAAACAGAATATGTAAAATCTTGCCAAATGTGTACCCTGGGTCTCAGTCAATCTGAATTCTTTATACAATATCAAGATACCTAGGAGCCCCTTTGAACATATTTTAAATTACATCAGTAGCACCTGAATCACAGCAGAGGTCACCGAACACTTTCAGTCTAAATTTGAGTCATACAAAGAGCCCAGATAGCAACCAGATTCCTATCTTGCATCAGTACAGAAGATAATCACTTTAAGATTCACGTGGTTTATAAGCTTAAGATGAAAACCGTTTAACTAAGGGTTCCCACTCTACATACAAGTCTGAGCAAAACTGTAATAGGTAAGATGACTTAGACACTGAGATACAATTCTTTCTATATATGCAACTTACAGTCACTTTTCTAGATTCACTGAGCTAAGACAGAAATACGCTCAATTTAGTAATACACTACTCTGCCTAGTGTGAAAAGGTCTCTCCTAAAGCCAGGCAATATCTGAAGCCTTCTCTAGGAGCAAAAAGGAACCAAAAACCAGCATCCACCCCACTGCTGAAGAAGACAGAAGTAGTTACCTGGGTAAACAGATCCCTGAACAAAATGCGCCAAAAGCTGAGTTCCTAAATCAAAGACAAGGGAAAAAATAACTGGAAACACAGTAGCTAAATACAATTTAGGTACACAGGACTAGGAAAGCCCACCGAGGGAAGTGCAAGCAGCCCCATAACAGACAGTAATACAGAAGAGTACCTTTAACACACACTCCCAATATTTCCAATTTACATAAGGCAGAAATTGCTTCTTAGAATTCCCTACATTTGAAACCTAAAGTAAAAGGCCAACAGACATAACTATGGCTGGAAGAGAGCTATGAGATCAAAGGTCTCTTCAATATCTATAAGCAGCACATTCATTACATAAAATTCAGAATATCCCAGGCAGCAGGTAATTTACCAAGCTCTTGGAGGAGGAGAACAGCAAAATGAATCCCAAATATTCCCTAACAATTCATTTGGATGAAAGTTTTCTGACTGAATTTGCTGTGACATCTGCGTTGCTCTAGACACAGGTTTGACACCAGCCAGGAAGCAGAGGTATGCTGGTATCACCCAAAGCACACGTGTACCCTTTTTGAGACATAGCTAATCTCATGGTGGGAAAAAAGCTCCAAAATGCAAACGCTTACTAAGGAAGTTAGATATAATTTCTTCCTGAACACAAACGAAACAGTTGAAATGTGGCACAAAATTAATGTGCAAGATGCAGGCAACCCCAAAAGCACAGATATCTTTTCTCCTTCCAACTTCCTTCAGATTCAAAGGATCAGACTGACCATTCGGAATGGCATAGATTTCCAGAATCATTGCTGTTTTCTTTAATCCACTCCTTCCACAAACTTATCAAAGGCATCCAGGTTCTTTGTCCCTGCTTATCTGTTTTCTCTGAAAGGCCATTTATTCCTGATGTTTAGAAACCTCTTCTAATTTCTTCTATAAATCTATTCCTGACTAATTTACATCCATTTGATATTGCATACATATTATCCTTTAGTTTGTAAAATTCTTCTCATTTCTTACAGTGACCAGCTAATGGTCCTGAGGCACTTTTACCCAAACTGCCCACATGGCTCAGTGAAGCTGATCTGCTGTTTGTTTTTCATTTTACTGTAGGGCCCTTTAATATTGACAAAGCAAGGTATATAAAAAAGGCTCTGATTACCAGTTGTTCCACAAAAGCACATCTCACATATCAACTGTGCAAATGCAAAATTAACCTTACCTATATTATCGGCTTCTGGAAAAGGAATAAAAATTATACTTAAGGCAATTAAATTACATGTTTCTAAAGCTACAAATTCTGGTACTGTATTCTTTTAAGTATCATCTGCGCTATAGTCAAGGTAAAGATTAGCACTGTTTCTGAAAAACCGCAAAAGAAGCAAAATACATAATCAACGTTATATAAAATCGTCACAAAAGAATAAAAGCATTCCACTTCCAGCCCGAATGGGACAGAATAACCTTGCATGAGTACTACTTTTTTTATTGACAGCTGGTTTTGTTCTCTGCCTTCTAGATCAGGTAAGGGTAGACAGGCAGCAGAAGCTTCTTTGGTAAGGTACAAATACACTGAGTGATCCTGGCTAAAATTTGTCCTTGAAAAGATGTGAATTTCTGGACACTGAGCTAGTGCAATCTCTGGTCTAACTCTGATTGACTTGCGCTAACTGCCAAGAAAAATCCTTTATTGTAGAAAATAATTTGACAGGAATTACCATGAGGAGATCAGAAGACGAATTCATTTATTGCAGTAACCTGTACAGCTGGTTTATTTTAACACCAATGCCTTGACTTTTCTCGACTCAACTTACACACATACGTTTTGTCAGCTAATGCTGCAGAACAGTTCTCAACATGCTTAACATGACTTAAGATCCCCAATCCCTTCCCCCCCCGCCCCGAACCAAGAAATAAAAAACCTAAGAAAAGAATCAAGACTAAACCAACCCTTTCACTAATTATTTACTAGCCAGCTTAGCAAGCCATTCAACAAGCTTTTCAGACATGGGGTTGTCTGGGGAATGATAGAAGACTCCTCTGATGTAAGCGTTGGTAAATATGGACCTAATTACTAATTTAGAACTGCCAGTAAGTCACCTTTTTTTAAAAAAAAAAAAAAAAAGCTTTCAATAACCTAGACATCAATTTAGAAATTAAGAGTGTTTCCTTCCATTTTCACTATGAAGCCCTGAAAACCTCCTCTGAGATGCATCTTCCCTGTACAGATCACACCAATAACCTTCTCTGAGTATTAAGGACTTCAATAAATAACCTGTTCCTTGTAACCAGAAACGTTCAGTCATAGAATCACAGAATAGAATCACAAAATCATTTAGGTTGGAAAAGACTAAGAACATTGAGCCCAACCACTAACCTAGCACTGCCCAGTCTACCACTAAACCATGTCCCTCAGCACCACATCTACACGTCTTTTAAATACCTCCAAGGATGGCGATTCCACCACTTCCCTGGGCAGCCTGTTCCACTGTTTGATAACCCCTTCAGTGAAGAAATGTTTCCTAATATCCATCCTAAACCTCACCTGGTGCAACTTGAGGCCATTTCTTCTTGTGCTATCGCTTGTTCCTTGGGAGAAGAGACCGACATCCCCTCACTCCAACCTCCCTTCAGGTAGTTGTAGAGAGCGATAAGGTCTCCCCTCAGCCTCCTTTTCTCCAGGCTGGACACCCCAGTTCCCTCAGCTGCTCCTCATATGCATCGTTCTCCAGACTCCTCACCAGCTTTGTTGCCCTTCTCTGAACACACTCCAGCCCCTCAATGTCATGTCCTAAAATACTTTTTTTTTTTTAAAGGGATGTTTACAAAATCCAAAAGCACCCTAAATTCTGAAGGTTGTTCACTTCCAAATAAAAGAATTGCTATTTTCTTTCCCATTAACACTCCGCACTTGGAACAAGCTATGTTAGAGAGTGAAAATGAAACATGCTGACTATAATCTATAGTCTTCCCATGTGTTTAAAATAGAAATCCTTAAGTAAGCTTTATAATTAGTGAAGAGGAAAATTTAAGTTCAGATTTTACATACATGAAGTTTTTGAATTATTACTCACATCCTTTTCTAGACCTTTCAAATATGCTTTTGTTTCAGATCAGGTTTGTCAGCTAGACATCCATATTATAACATTTTCTGTTTGCTTCTTGAAAAGAGACAACTGACACCAAGTAACATTGAAAATTAAGTAGTTAAGTGACAAACTATAAAATTATTAAAAGTTTCAAGTGAGGAGAACCCATATAATTGGTAAAGATGAAATTGTGCATTAATAAGATACTATTAAACATTAAGGACAAAGACCACATCCTTCTATTGTCACAAGAAACACGGGGTTAGCACACTAATGTACATCCTGGACTGGTTTGTTGTTTCCAGGGTTTGGCATAGACAAATTTGGCAAAGATGTTTGTAATACATTCCTCCTATGTATTAATATTAAAAGGATGAAAATGCAGGAAAATGGCATGTGCATGCAGGGGATAAAAGGGAAGGTCATAATTTGGATTTTGGAAATTTAAAAAAAAAAAATTACTAAGGTACTTATTCCTAGTCCACATTTTTTAAGAACACAATGTCCCTGCTTAACCTGGATCCCTTACCTCCAGCCTTATCAGCCAGCCATTCAACTTCTACTAAACCTGCAGAAACACTGGAACAAGGCTCTGCTAGAACCACCATAACTCACTTTTGTAGAGCCTGAGAGCTTCAGGAGATATCAAAAACACAGAACAGATATTGTAAAACAACAAAAAGATGCCAATATTCTTTTTGACCCACTCTTCAGCCTGTGATCCCGCAGTAAAGCTCATTACAATGAGACAGGAAATTAAATAAAGCTAATGGAAAGATCCTGCAACATCTTCATGAACATTAATCCAAGGTTTGATGCTAATTAGTTTTAAATGCAATATTTGGACTTTTTCAAGCTTCTAGAAGGCTTCCCTAAGATCTTTTCCTCTAATGTTTATACAGAATACAATTTTTTCCCTGCACTTCTAAGAGCAATTAACTGATTAAAGCCTCTTTCTCAGATGTCAGTAAAGGTATCCAGGCAATCATATCTAAACGAGATAGGACAGCAAATCCATCCAGAGAGATACTTCGATGAACTCCAGGAACAACTATGCCTAGAAACCAAAAATAAGGTCAGCCTGAGGCATGATGTATTTTGAACAACTGATAGGGATTCATCTAGGAAAACCACGCAATATTCTAGATAAAGTAGAAGACTTTCAAGGAAAGTAGCTGCTGAACAAATGGTAACTAGAGTGGCTTAGCAAGGAAAATAAAACAGTTTGGATTTTCCTTTCTTTTGAAGATGATTGAGATGGGTGTGGTGCATCAGAGTTGTGCACTATAAGACAGACTTGCATGATTTAGACCTCATCAATCTGGTCTGAACATACACCTCACAGTTTGCTAAAAATAACAGAAATTTACTCTTTGACATTCCATCCCACCTACAAGTTGTCACAAAAAAATCTCTGAAGTTCTTAAAATACCTGGGAAGGAGATGAAACTCAGCTGTTAGTAAAAGAACATTTTCAGCACTTCAACAAGTCCCCTAAGCAGGGGGGTGGAAAAAGAGCTCAGGGTGACAACTCAAGTTATAGTACCATGAACCTTAAGGTACCTTTTATAAAAGTATATAAATAAATAAAAGCTTTAATTCCATGATGATTATCTGAATATTTATTACTAGTCCCCTTGCAAACAGATGAATGCACCATTTGCTGGAATGATCATGATTTCTTAGTCTACCTTGGAAGATGCAATGAATATACAGACAAAGGTACTACTGAGGCATATGATTTGCCGTTGCCTTACAGAATCCTGAATAAAAAGTTAACACATGCATAGAGGTTGACCTCTGAACACGTGGGAAATCCCAGTAAGCATCAACCCCAAACTGTAAACTGAATTAAAGTAGCGGAGTAAATCAAACAAGATAGAACAACATACACATTTTTCAAAAACTGTTCCTTTTAATGCATTTTAAGCATTACTTTTCAAACAGAATAACAGGAAGCAATCACTGGCCACAGAATTTTCCAAAGCAAGAACTAAGTATGATTTTAAAAGTACAGAATAATTTCTGTAAAATATCTGAAGTGACAAATTAAATAGTTATGGATTCTTACGCACAAGGACTCAAAAATTAGTGATTCTTATTGACTGTTAGTCAAAGAACATCCTAAATTGAGATGTCACAGTCACACTTTCGAAAGCAACAAGTTAATTAAAAAATCTCCAAAAGCTGGATCCAAGGGGCCTGGGCTAACTCTACTACGAAGCTAAGAAAACCTACAAAGTAAAGATAACTGCTTCTGAAAAATTTCATGCAAAGGAAATAGTACCTGACAGTTTTTTAAAAAAGCCAATTTGAGAAATGTGATGGTAGGGCTCAGCTATACTATTGAAAATGTTCCAACTACTTAAATGTCTGTAAAGGAGACAGTAACACAAACACTCCACTGACATGGATTACAGAGGAAAACACCCTTCTACAGTATTATAGTGCTGCAAGCAGTAAGGAAGTAAGCTGTAAAGAAAGATTTTCCTTTAGAAACAAAACAAGGAGTCTCATCTTACAGCCCTAGTAATTTATTCTAATCCTCAGATTTAGTCACTTACATTGATATGCTATGATTTGTTCTATATACATCACATAACTTGCATCCAATCTGATTTTTATTCACTTAATTAAATCCAACGTTGGAGTATTACATTACCTTCTGAGCTGTAAGAGGTCTGCATTAAAAAAAAAACCAAACACCTCAACTTTTTCATGTCAGAGTAAACAAAGACTACATACACTTAAGTTTTTCCTCATGTTTCTCTTTAATGATCAGTTTCATTTGAAAGTAATTCTTGCTACTCTACATTGAGCCACTGCAGTCTGACTGACCTTTTTATAACATGAATACTTTCATTCAGCGTGTAACGCTCTGCTAACCCTCTTCCCAGTTCTCACCCCAAGGTGTTAACAGCTCTCTAAAGCTGCTCACATGCACGGCTTTGAGAGTGACTTGAAGGATACTGAAGTTGCTACAGTATGGCCTCTCCTTTTTGTTACTAGATAAAAATGCTCACATCCAAGTCCATTAGCGCTGTCAAATCTGCAGTCTGTATGAGCTAAATGTATTCTATTTTTCCCCTCCAAAACCACAAGCCATTTAACAAAAAATAAATACATCCTTTCTTTGCAGCCATTTACATGAGAATATGTGGGATCAACACACAACCCCTGAAGCCCAACGGAAGTGAATTTACACTAACACTACTCAAACCTTTTAACTTCCACAGTGAATTACACCGATTCAGTTTAGCATTATTTTAAAGTGTAACACAGTCTCAAATATTTTAGAAGACTAGGTCAGTTGCCTTCATCAAAATAATATTTTTGAGATGATACAAGCTTTTTGTTTTACAAGAAATGTGTTAATAAGCATTATATAAAGCAACTTCTTCATCCAGTCTTGCTTCAACCATCTTACCACTTTGGTCAAGACTGATGTCTTATGTATAAGATCATTGTTGAACTGTTCATTCCATTTACCTTTATAAACCACCAACATGCAAACTTTATTTGAAGTCTTCCAGAAATTCCTGCATGGAAATACTTTTTCCGTATTAAAACACCAGTGAATCAGACTATGACCACCATCTGAAAAACTACTGTTCATTTAGACAAACCTATTTTAAAAGGTTTTTGTCTGAGGATGCTAAGCAACCTTAAAACAAAAATCAAGCTATGTTCCGACTTCCCATTCCCCCGCATTTTGAAATTCTCCATTGTATACAAAGTGGCTACACTATATTCCTACTCTGTTTGACATCACCACCCAACATTCAGTATCTGCACATGAAAGAGAATGTCAAGCATATATTTTTGAGCTTTTTTTTTTTTTTTTTTTTTTTTTTTTACAGACCTGACTCTTACAGCTCCTTAGGAACAGATACCCTGAGATATCATAAAGCTACTTTTTTTCATTCTGTTTTTAAAACTGAAACTTAAAATTCTAATAAAAATACACAATTTAAAAGGTGCCATTAGAAGTACAGCTTATACTAATGACTTCATTTTGCTAACAGAAAAGGCACTTTAGAGACAGAGGGCTGCACAGCTTTTAAACAAAAACAGCTCTAATACAAGTATTTGCCTTGACTCACCTGTACTCATAGCTGGGTTAGAAGAATACCTTATTACAGTTATACATAACCCTCATGATGAGGGTTATTCCTCATAAAGAGACACAGAATTATGTAAACAGGCCTTGACTCTTGACTTGCTTTGGAAAAAAAAGCAAGAACCACCACAGAAGGCCTATTAGAGCCTCTGCTCTCCACCTCTTTCACCACTCTAGAGCAAAGGAAACCTTTAAAAATATCACCATTGCAGATGAAGCTCCTTCACCTAAGCGCACAAACCAGTAGGTTTGGGCACAGATCCCTACCCTATGGAGTACAGGGCACAGAAAATCCCAATGCGAAGTGCAGCCAAGAACAGAACAAGGCATCAGGAAACAGCTGTGTGTTGCCGTTTTAAGGATGACCATGAAAGTTAGACATAACACTTCACTAATGTGCAATGACAGACCTGGTAATACTATGTCCAAATGTACCATCCAAGTTCTTGAAAGGAAGTTGGTAACATGCCAGAGATAATGAATGTTTCAAAAGATATGCATAATTGATAACTAGTATACTTCTTATTAACACCACCTGCAGTGGTCCCGCAGTGCAAGCTGATCAGAACACCTCACAACAACTGCCCAGTCAGCAGGTCGATTAGGTGGGCACTAAGGATCACAGAACCAGAGCTGTAAGGAATCTTGACAGATCTTCTAGTTGCTGACCTTGCTCCAAGGCAGGATCATCAATCATTAAATCATTTGAAGTTACTGTCTTGCATGTTTTTCAATACTTTTGTCAGGGGAGATGCATCACATTGTCACAACCAGCAACGTTTCAGCACCGCACTCTACTCCTATGGGGCAGTCTCACTCTCACCTATGGCTGTGCTCATCTGTCCCCTTTTTTTAACTCAACAGAACAACACTTGCCTTTTTTTGAAAGTTTGCTTTTCTGTGATTATTGAGCTGAAGCAGTTTTCTGTGCAGTCACACAAACATCAACACAAGAAGTGGTAGCAGGATGTGACCAGAAGCATAGAGGGGTGGTTCTGTGACATAACCCTCTGTGAGAAGAGACCTATTAAATCAACTTGGCTTTTCACCTGCACCTTTATATACCCTGCCTGGGTCAGAGCCACCAAAGGCATTTTCATTAGTATAACAAAATCCTAATCCCAAGGCAACAGAAAGAGGAGATGGCATGCCATAGAAGCCACACTTCTAACAACAAAGGTTTTCAGACAAAGGAAGGCAAGAAAGGAGTTGCTACTGAGCACTGAGGAATTAGGGACAGGATTACTCCAAGAAATACTAATTTCAGAGAAGAAAGATGCCAAGCAAAAATAAAGAAAAAAGCTCAAAACACAGTCATGAAGCTTGAAGGCCCATTTGAGTCTAAGTCATCAGCTCATCAAATTATGTTTGAAAAGGAAGGTGGCATTGGGACAAGAAGGTGTTAGCATGTTGATATTCAGCAACCCTTCTCTTAGCAATAAACCCCCACCTGCAAAAAACAAAAACAAAAACAGAAACAACCCCATCTCATGTTTGTGCTGTGTATCCAAATGGTTTCCCTCTGAAACAGACCAAGTTGAAGACGTACAAACACTGGAAGGCAAACTGGAGATCAGAACTGGAGTAGATCCCAATATTTTCTGGCTTTGGACAGAACCTCTGCCAAAAACTACCTGATAAAAGATGTAACAAGCTAAAAAGATCGTAATTATTTTGTGCATCACTAAGCACACCATGTCTAAGAGAGACATGAAGAGATATACAACACACTTTCTTCTGCAGTTAAGAGACATCTTGTGCCAAAACAATTCATATGATGATTACTGATAGACCTGTGGCTTTGTTAGAACAATCAAACAAACTCTTCTTTGAAATAGTAGTTTCCAGATTTAAAATGCTTTTGTTCCCCAGAATATCAACTGACCAAGGTAAGCTTAACAGATTCCTAGCCTTCTGCAAAATGCAACTTTTCTATCCTAAAAAAAAAACCCCACCAAAAAACCCCACCCCACCCCACTTTGATCCCTTTATTGGTAAGAACTTAAAGTCTAGGAAAAAAAGTTACAACACCTAAATCTGATACTCAAAATTGGCATAGTTTTTTTTGGAGCTTAAATTATTTATGGCTTTTTTTCTTTTTATTCCTCCCAGCTTGATTTCTGAACACTACTCATTCCTGCTAGAAAAACAGATCCTATCACACATATTAGGACAAGTTAACTGGCATATCAAAGTCCAGCTTATCACCCAAAACACAAAAAATACTAATATTGCCAGCTTCATATCTGTCATTGCACTAACATTTCTAGAGTTGCTCTTTCTCCACGTCTGCAGGAGCGACTGCAGGCATTCTTCACCCCCTTGTATTAAAGAATGGTTCATGTTTTATACTCTTTTTAACAAATGGTGTTGCACAGACAAATTAGACATGAAGGATGAGGTTTCTTCTCCCTCTTCCATGTCATGGAAGTAATTGGCCATTCCCTTTTCCTCATAGGAAAGCGTGTGTGGTTAATCTAGAAATCCCCCAAAGGTGCAGTTCTTCATGTTTTTATTACTGTATTGAATCCTGGGGTTGTATGATTCATCAGAACTGGCAACCCTGCAATATTCTTCATCCTTTATCTGTAAAAAACAATCCCCAGCTACTAAGGATTTTTAACTTTTTTAGAATTATTTGTTTAATAAAGAAACTGAGAAAATAAACCATCGGATACAAAAAACAGTCAACAGGAGACATCATTTACCATCAGTCACTCGGATAATAAACAAAAAAACACATAGAAGTTAAATATTTCTCATACCAGTTTCCACCATCCATTGGCCCTTTCCACTTCGCAATACCAGAACTTTTCCAATAAGATAACTCTTTTTTGGTGGTTACTTTAAGATTAGAAACTCGAAAACATTAAAAAAATTATCTGCTGTCACTGCTAAACCTAACCAGATCTGTATAGTAACCCAGCCTTAAACTGTAGGGAAAATTGATGGCTAAGTTTGTTCTCTGAAATAGTTCAACAGCTTTACTGCCCCAGGTACACAGAAGAAAAAGTCATGGCGCTCTATACAAGTTAACTCCAAATCTATCACTGTGATACTCCTTCTTCACCAAAATTCAGTATCAAGTCCATGGATCAGTACATACCTCCATAGGTGGTTTAGAGAATCTTTGTCTAAAACTATTTTGGGATAGCACTGGGTTCAATACTGCTACGTCTAATCTTAACCAGCCAGTAATTAGAGATTTGCACAACCATGTGCACCAAGCACAACACACATTTGCACAAATACATCTTTCATGCATAATTTCAGCATATAAAGTTAAATTTAAAAAATTAAGACTTTCATTGAAACCATACCCTCACTCATGAGGGACCATTTCCTTATACTAGCTAATGATGTGTTTGGAGCTGAATACTCAGGCAAGTGCTAATACATCCTGTCTGTACAGGAGACGGTTCTGCGAAGCATTCCTACAGTTCAAGGATGGCCTGTCCATTAGGAGTGCCATTATAAAAGACACTAATTAAAAGAACTTCTAGAGCGAGTACCTGAATTCAAGGATAACACCAAGGAAAAACTAGACATATAAAGGCAGTTCTTCATTAAATCAGATTACAGAATCACAGAATAGATGATGCTAGAAGGGACCTCTGGAGGTCGTGTAGTCCATTCTCAAAGCAGGATCAGTTAGAGCAGGTTGCTCAATATTCCAGCCATGCGGCCAAGCTTTCCAGGACACAAACTAACAGACATACTTTCTTGGTGTTAAACTAAAGTCGTACTTGCTACATGCACAAGCCTCTTTATTCCTAAGTACCCAAACACAGGGAGTTTGTTGCTTATCTTCTACAGTAAATGAGTTGTTTAACTAAGAACATTATGGGACAAGCTGAAAGCAACAGGGTAGTTTTTTTCACCCTGCAGCCCTACAGCTGTCCTCACAACAGTCAGCATCCCGGTATGAAAATATTCAGTATGTAAGGGTGCTCTTCTGCTAAGCTCCATGCAGGATCAAGTATCAACATCATCGGTCATTTACAAATTTGTAATACAAATTTAAACAGAGAATTGATCAGGATACTTGTGAGCTATGCAAAACCATCCTGTTTAAGTTTTCTTTTTAAATCTTGAAACAAAAGGAACACACACTCAAACTTTTCAAACACTATCAAAGATATGTGAATATCTTTGATATTTTGATTGATTATGTTTAACAATAAACTGGAACATAAAATATCACGGATGTCCATGCTGGTGTGCTCACAGCCCTAGAAACAAGTTAAAGACCCAGCAAATTCTTACTAGTTTTCACTTCCACGAACAACCCGACAGTATGCTTTGCAGAATTCAAATTTCAAGTAATGGAATGGATAAGAGCTGTTCTCATGTCATTTAAAATGTGCTCGAAAGAAATCAAAAAATAATCAAAAAAACCCAATAGTTAGACAGAGCCCCTAATAAATGACTTAGGGAAAGGTGAAAATTAACTATATAAAGTTCCTTGAGGTGCACCTACCTAGAAATAGGCCTTTAGCTTTGGGAAGAAGTACACTACCACGTTACAGCTCCAAACAACTGACTTTATGCCTTAAGACTCTGGAGAACAATCAGCTGGAAGTTAGAAAATCAGTTTTGGTAAGTGACAAGAATGATTTAGTGTTTTTGTTAAAGGTCTTGGATGGTTAGGTTTAAGATTTGATTTTAAAAACTGTATTCATTTTGCAGCAAAGGAATAACTGAAGCTCTCAACGAGAAACTAGCTCTTAAGTGGATTAGACTTAAAATATGAAACTCTCAGTAATGATTAGACAAGTAATAACTTGATTCAGCTAACATTTTTGACAAAATAGCACAGGTCAGAGCTTTAACGGGTAATCACAACATACAAGAAGACAAAGCTATGCTCTGCTGACTGGAATTTAACACTGCCTTCTCTACACTCTGCCATCCACCAGATGATGGAAGAGGAAGAGAGGAAATACGTCACAGGCTTAAAAGGCCCGATCATTAACTGGATTACAAACCACTCAATGCTTTCAGGGTACCAGAAAATCGTCCACAGACCACTCTGCAAAACAGTTATCAAAAACTTACTCACAAGTTCATTTCATTGAATGTTTTTCTTTTCCAATTCCAACTCAGTAAGCCAGAGGCTTTAGACTGTTTACTGCAGAATTCAGAAAGAGCTTGAGAACGATAACTTCTGCCTACAAGAGAACCTAACCTACTCACTAATTCAGTGGCCTTAAAACATAGCTGATGTGCAGTTTGTGGGAAAGTGTGTAAAGGAGGCCTCGAGGTACCACAGAGCAGGGAGGGAAAGACTACTTTGCTTCTGAAGTTATGTCAAAGAATGGCAAGATACCTGGGTGGTCCTGGCAACCACTCAAGTGAGAGTCTTTAGTTCCTCTACACCTCAGGTGTTATTAAGTGGCAATGAATATGATGACAATATGATTGTCAACCTGGACTCCACAATAAACAAGCATTTTTCTGGACTCTATTACAAACTCCACCAGAAAGGGGCTTTGATTACAACTCAGAGGATTGGGAGCCAGCCGCACTGCAGACTAACTGCTACTAAATGAACATTGTTTTGTTAAGTCAGAAGTCCTATCAAGATGACTTAGAAAAGAACAATTTACCTTCAAACGGAGGACTCAACATTTTCCTGAGATTTCAGAGGTAAGAACAACTGACAAAAAGCTTGGACTCTGAAGAGGTGTCTGACACATTGATAGGCACAAGAGCTGCAGTATTTGTTCTTATAAAACTGTCAAGTGATGGGGCACACCAATAATTAGTATGGAGCTCCTCATTTTCTGCTAGTGCTTACATGGGGTATAAGGAAAAAAAAACTAGAAAATGGAAGGACAATACAAGTAGTACATTTTTAGGCAAGGCTGACTTTTTGGTTTAAGTTGGCCTGTCACTGAAAGAACCTGGTTTTATGGCATTAAAATACCCTTCCCCCCCCCTCCCCCCGAACTTTAGACATTTTATTTCATGGGACTGCTAATAAAAAGTAACAGTTTCAAAAAGTAAAATTTCTGCAGTCCTGACAGAGGTGCCTGAGGCCATCATTTCATGAGAATGTAAAGAAGTAACTCTGATTCTGTAGAGAGGAAGAGACACATTAAAATCTTTTATTAAGAAACAAAATCCACATACAGGCTGGCTACATGTATACTCTTACCACCTAGAACCATGTTTGTGTACACATTTGTATACTTCTTAACACTTCGTAGTTCTTAAGTCCAGACACGGCAATTCTACAAGCTTTCTTCAATCACCTTTGGTTTTTTTAGCACCCTCTTCAGAACAAATGGTCAAGAAATGACCATAGGTCAGACTGAACTTCAAAGGGACAAAAAAAAAATTCATTTAAGGTGTAGATATCTCCCTTTCTAAAGATGACACCACTAAGCAGTCAGCTCATGGACTCAGGAGGCCACTGGCGTAGAAATGACAGTGATTCAGCCATTCTTCCCCAACATTTTCTTCCTGTACGGAGATCTTCAAAGGATTTTGCATTTCTTTCCAACCAAGCAGCAGTCTAATATTTTAAAATAATACAGTTACTTCATACCTACCGGTAGTATTTGGCCCACCTTCAAACAAAAGATACCTCCTAGACTTGTCTCCGAACCTCCTATGAGTCTGTTCTAATATTTGAACATACTGTTTTCTTTTCCACTAACTGACAGAAATCTGAAGGGGTTCTGTGGGTCTAAAGGGTCTCTTCTCTCAGCTTGCTGGAGGAATACTTGAGGAAGAAGAGAGAAGCAAGAAATGAGTAAAGAAGAAGCTGAACTACAGGACAACGCAGCAGCAGCAGAATTCTAACAAACCCCATGCCATTACAGAAAAGAACCAACTTCCCTTAGGAGGCTGCAATCTAATTCTGAAAAGAAAACTGTTCTCCTCCTTGACTTAGCAGAGGAGACTCAAAACAAAGAATGCTAATTTGCTTACTCCTATTCTTACTGAGGGAAATGTTTGACTTTGCAGACTGGAATTCCAAAGGCTTCCATACTCTAACAGCTTCAGTGGTCATGTCATGAATTAGAAGGCATGTCAAAAAAGCCAATGAATTCCCACCACCTTGTTAGAGAGAACAATAGGAGTTCTCTAATCCAAATGGTCTATAATCTATTTAAGTCTGTCTGCAACACCTTGAGGAAATTCTAGAGCCTTCAGAAAGGCATTTGGGGGTAGATGATGCCACTAAAGTTTTCGCCAGTGAGAATCCTCTTTTCTCACAATAATCCAGCCAATTTACTTTCATATATACCTCTAGTCTGAAAAGCCTTGACATTAGATTTTCTGTGATTTGAGGATAACTTGTACTGAAGTGAGGACAAGCGTGACAGTTTACCTTTTAAGACATCCAGTCATTTATTTGCAGTTATAGGTTAACCAAATGATTTACTTGGACAGCGAGAAGGCATTAACAACGGAAAAAAAACCTTTTGGATTTTCATTGCTGGGCACAGAACAAGTAACAGCAGAAAGGGGGATAACTGAAGGAACATGAAGTCCTACAAAATTTAAGAACAGGCAGATTCTAGATGTGGAAGTTGGAGATCTTCTGTCGCTTTAAAAATGGGAACCACAAGAATCAACGACAGTTGCAAGAATCCCTTAGGGCCTCTTGCTGAAAAATAAAAATCCTTAAACTTTGCATAATCTTCAACAAATGTCCACTTCGATCTTTTCGTCTCATGTGAAATCTTCTCTTCACCTGTTTATATTTGGTCAAAACGGAAGATAATTCAGCAGGTTTTGTAGAGAGAGCTTCCCAACAGCTAATCCCTAGAGAGTTTAAAGGGCTAGCCTTGACACAAACTCCATCTCTAAATGAGAAGATATTCCCTGCAAATAAAACAAATTTTTTGACAAGCCAGAAGAGACTTTCTCAAGCAGGACGATTTGGGACCTAACTGCTCTTTAAGCAAAAGGATCATAGTTTGGTAACATACTGCTAGCACAGCTAATGCAGTGCTCAATGTTTTCCTTCTCCATTGCTGCAAATCGTGGCTGAAAGAAAGCTGGAGGAGAAGAGGGGTGAAATGAAAGCTGTAATGAGTAATCCAGCTGCTAAAGTTACCTGTTAAATTTGTACTAGTGGAATGAGGATCCAGAAAATGTTAACATCAGCTGAAGCAGTAATTCAGCAATAAAATATGATCAATGGTTTTTAATTGTCTGAAGCAGATGAAGACAAGCAAATTATGTGAGAATTTTTTAATATTTTAAAATTATATTTCTAACATAAATTTACACATTTTCACTTGTGAACTCACCAGGCAATTGGCTGAAGAACAGTATTAAGATACAACCACTTTCATCCATCATTAATATCATCAATGTCAGAAATTTATTTCATTCCTGAGCTGATAAAGTTTAATAAAAATCACCAAGACTGCTTTAGAGAATTCTATCAAATTCTAAATTAAAAGCATTACTCAACAGCCTGTTCTGTAATACATGAGTTTAACAGATATTTCAAGTCTCTCTCACTTACATTAAAGAAAGTATGCAGTCAACTACAATCACAGTTAAAAAAAAAAAGTGCCTTTGATCTAAGGATCATTATTCCAGACCTGCTGTGAATCAGTGAAAAGGAGAGTAGCAAAGGACATACCTTGGAACTGCTCCCAAAACAATCAAGTTGGCTTTTTGTTTGTTGTTTCCAATTACAGCATTTTTCATATCTCTGTAAATCCAGAAAGAAAAACAAACCCTGGTAAATTATGCTGAGGTACTGAGGGCTTAATCTATAGAATGTACTATTTCCACGTAGGCTTATCAAGTAGTCTTCCACATGTCCATGCTGCACCTAAAGGACTGAGTAGCGCTCCAGGGCACAGTTTCCACAGCCCACAGATAAATACCCCAGAGCTCTGGGATTCCATTACATCCCAGCTTATGCAAGTAAGCAAAAACCCAAACTCTCTCACATGCACACCAGACATGAAGAAGTCTCATTATTGAGAGAAACTAGATATACCAATTCTTTGTGCCCGCATATTCAGTACATTTCTAAAAGAAAAAAAAACCACTATTTGTTGGGAAATCAAACATTGGTAATTTAAAGTATCAACTGAATATTTTNACCAGTCTCCAGAGACCAGCCTTTCACTCTCCTCTCCACCACTTGCTTCCTTTTGTGAATTTCAGCAGGACACCTAAACATCTGTACATCAAAATCCCAGGAATAAAGTGGAAACAAAAGTATTTTCTTGTCTGAGAGTTACTGCAAGATTAAATACATTAAAGGCATTCATACTAGGGTAAAGGAACAAGGGAAGCATTTTGGAAAGAGGACACTGGTTGCACACACTAAGAAGTCCTATGAAAATGTATGGTTTGCAACTCCGTTGTTCAGAAAATTGCTACTAAATCCTAAAAACCATCACCACCTTTTTAAGATTTTTTTCTTCTTTGTATGAACATATAAGAACATCCAGAGAATCTGAGAGAAAGGTAGCAACTTATGACCAGTTTCAGAAAATCTAGATGACACATTTCTAGGAAACTTCCTAGTTTTAGGGACCTTCGTAAGAGCAGAGAACAAAACCAGTCCAAATTCAGATAATTCTTCATCAGCAAAACCCAAAACTAGATTGGTTATAGCGTTAATAGTTGCAAATCTGATAAATTAATCACTGGCTAACTATGCCCATAATTAATTCAAACAATTCAGGATTTTTAGTGGTTGTTTTAAGTTAGCATATTTTCTTGCTACTACATCACTCTTTCACCTGCGATCTGCAAATTTTAAGAGATTTAGAGTAGCCCTGTTCTTTATGGTCTTTATGATCCACCCTGACCTTCAAGAACAGTCCTTACGTACCCACTGAACATGCAAACTCCACTGCAATAAGCAGTTGTCCCAAGTGTTAAATTCACTTCATTAGAGGTATAAAAAACTTCTTAGCCAAGGCAGGCAATATCTGGACTGGCATAAACAGAACCTTTATAAACTTCAATTAGTAAAAGGTAATTGCACCTTCTTCGTGAAGCGTTTTCCCATGTGACTCACTCTCCCATTGCATAGTTATCCAGCCACAGAAGAGTGCTCTAGGAATTTTAAGCAAATGGAGGCTAACTTCTCAAGTTTGGCTAGTGATCTTGGAGCTCCAACAAGGGAGCAGCATCAAAAGCAGCTGAACTGCAGTTCTGTGTATCTCTTAATACAGGCAGAGTCAGGAAACCACTTCACTCATCAAGTGAGCCATGACTTAGCAGGAATCTGCCTACCCAGCACACAGTTTTACACTGTTGAGTATCAGCTGAAAATGTTGGACCTTTCTGTTATATCTCCCGTAAGTTTGGTAACTTTACACCACAAGACAGGAGTAGAGGAGAAAAAACAAGATCAGAAGACAGGCTCAGCTGGAAGCCCAAGAAAACTTTAAGAATGGACTTGAAGATTTCACTAAACTCAGAAACAGTCCTTCAGTGGTTTCTATGCTGAATGTTTGATATAAAAGTATCCCAGCAATTTTTATAGTTTTTTAAAATACAAGAGTCAGTCCAAAACAGTGGCAGAAGCAATGATCAGAGGTCTCAAAGGAAACTGGACCAACAGATGCGCTAGGCTCAGGTACTAAAATGCTCAGGCCACTCTAGGACTTCTGAGGCTACCTCTCCCTGTTCTCCTTCGGCACCAGCTCTCAAAGTCACCAGAAAGGCTCCATCGTATCACGCATCTACAAAGGCATCTTGAGAAGCTAAAGAGAAGGTACCTGCCAAGTACTCTGAAGAATTAATAAACAGATTCTGGTGACATTTTATTGCTCTGCTCAGGTGATTTTACAACATTATTTTGTTTTTAAAAAACAACAACAACAAAAATCACACTAACAACAAACTTTTGTGACTCCTGCACCAACTCCACAATAGAATGGCTTGCTAACTTTATAGCCATTTAATATGTAATAAGTACTGCCTATTCGAATTTGATTTAGAGACTCTTTCAGAAGTGTCAAGAACATGGCCAAGTTTCATAACACTCAAATTAAGAGGTTTAGCGAGGTCACAGACCTGGTCTGTAAATGATTCAGATGAGTTTCTCCATCCTGGTTCATAAAGTTCCTCAGAAAGGTCATGGCAGAGAGACAAGACATATCACAAGCTTGAGAGTTCTGACAAATCCAACACGTGCATTTGACCATTTCAACTTGCAAGCATGTAAAATACCTTCAAGTTGGTAAGGTGACCAAAAACTGTCAGAGACAGGACTCAGCAAAGATCACCATGTCTGAGTGCATTATGCCTTGGCACTCCCCAGTTCCGTGCCATCCCTTATCTCTTCAAATTTGCCACTTAGAGAAATGAATCTATTCGATACACAGAAAGATATGGAAACCAAGAATAGCCTTAAATACCATAATCCAACGTTAAATAATAGTAGACTTTTTTTTCCACTTACTACAAAAAATAATTATGCGATTCCACATTACATTTTATGGACATTTTCCTGATCAGGAAGCTAATCTCCTTAAGAAGTAAAGAAGTACCACGTGCTGTTCTAGTCTACCAGGTCCTTGGTGAATAATGAACCTTGGAAAAACTGAGGGCAACTCCCTTATTTGAAAACATCGTCTCTAACAAGTTTGAGCTTGACCGATTTTGGATCTAAGAGGATATGAGATTCATCCAAGGAGAAAAAGAAGTAAAGATCGCTATCTTCTACAGGAGGTAACATGGAAACCTCAGAAATGTGTAGTCCAAAACCGGACACCCACTTTATTCCCGAATGTCATGCACACTGCTTCCACTTCCTACTGTGAAAAGGAGTCCATGAAAGGAGGAAGAAGGAAACAGCAGCAAAAACACAATCACAAAGAGATGAGAACTTCAAAGAACAACATGTCTATGGTGATTCTAGGCCTAATCTGTGAGAAGACCATGACCCAGAAGAGGGAGATGATACACAAACTTTCCAATAATCAGCTCCAAGCTCTCAGGTAGGTTATCAACCCTACCGCCAGGCGACAGCACAGCATGAGCAGCTTCTGAAGAAAAATGCAGATCTTAGACATGTACCTAGTACATTCCAGCACTACTTAGTTTCTCAGCCTCAGAAAGGAAGCTTTCTACAGAGCGAAAAGACAAACGATGAAGCTTTCACCTGACACAATTCTTAAGATGCATTTGAGGTTGGTTGGGTTTTTGGTTTTGGTTTTTGTTTTGGGTTTTTTTGTTTTGTTTCGTTTTTAATTCCTGTGTATTAAATCTTATAGTTTAGATTCAAACTAAATTCAAAGTCATGTAATAAAATAACCTGAATTGCAGTAATTTTAATGTACATTTAAAATCTTACAGCTGATATTTATGCCTACATTTATTAAAATGCACTAAAGTAATTTATGCAAAAAAACTGTCAAGCAGGATAATATAGGCTGCCAACAGGCAAAGAAACCCTAGCTAAGCGCTTGGAAATATTGCTTCTTAAAGTGCTAAACCAGCTTTCTCCGTCTCCTATTGCTTCTTAAAGAAATAAGAATATGGTTTCATCAGTTCAATCCTGTGACCAGTCAGTTTTAAGTTATGAAACTAACTACAGACGGGAAAAGCAGAGAGACCTATTTTCTTTCCTAGAAAAGGAGAAAAAAAAATTATCAGGTGAAGTTTATCAGCTCTAACAATCTTTCGGAACATAGCAACCCAGAAGCAATCAGTTCAACTAATTAGCTATAAACAAAATGCAATGTATGCTAGTTTTGTAAGTGCATTAGCACAGTACGAGTGTTTAAAATAAAATATTTTAGGAGTACATTAAACTCATTATAAAATCTCATTTCCATCCAAATGCAGCTTGACAAGAGTTAAAAGATAAACTAATCTGCCAATTGTATATGAAGTTAACGTTTTTATTCTGATAATGTGTAATTGTTTAAAGGCACCAGATACAGCCCAATTCAGATAAGCAAGAAGCAATATTAAATATAATAATTTGCAAGTAAAATATGCCCTTTAAGTTTGCATGATTCCTAGCCAATAAAAATTAATATTATGAAATATCTTAAGTCCTGAGGAAATCAGCATTCTATTCTCCCAATGTAAATTATTATTGTAGAAGCAACTTAAGGGCTGAACTTTGTCCTAAGGAGAAATTAATGAAGTTCAATACCTTCCTGAAGTTGATTTTAAATTTAGGACTCCTCCCACAAAACCACCAGAAGTGTCCGGTAGTTAGCGTGCAGGTCTCTGAACTGGTGTGAGCTAAATTCCCCGCTGAGAAAGAACAGACCTCGCAAGTATTCCTAGCAAGCCCCGATACCTGCATCTCTTCTGCAAAAAGAGATCATGAGAAAGCAACAAGAATAGACAGATGACTCAGTGAGAATTTGGTTTTACCTACATTTTTAAATACCATAATTCAAGCATAACCTAAGGAATTTTTAAATTCTGATAGAAAACCCTGGAGATTTCCTGCATCACCTTCTAGCAAAGCAACACAGAAGATCTTGGAACAAGCTAGACTGACTTGATGAGGAAGTGGCAATAGGAACTACACGGAAGAGGAGGAAATGACAGCTTGCACGGTATTGTCTCATCTTACGTCTTGAAAACACAGTAGGTAGCCATATTTAAGAGGTTCCTAGACAGAGAAGGATATCAAACATGAGATGAACAATCACAGAAGGAAAAGTAGTCCCAGACATTTCAAGCCAATGCTTTCACTTTTAGTATGAAACAGTTACAAGAGATTCCAAGACAATTACGCACACAGAGGAAGCATCCAAAACAATGCATTGGCAGAGCAGATTTATCTACCAGAGGCTGATCAAAATTATGAACAATAGAATGACGCAAAGCATCATTCTGAAAAGGTTTTCAGAAACTCAAAAAGCAAATATCTAAAAAGCTGTGGTCCTGGTAGGGGATACAAGGACATAGCTCAAATAAGAAACTGTCTGCCCCAACTGCAGAAGAGTTTTTAAGTTTCATATCAGTTATAAGTTAATGGTACCTAGACTGGCTGGACTCAAGTCAGAAACTAACTGTGGAGCTGAAGTTTTCACAATTATGCTTTCCATAGCTTTTGCCTCCTCTTCCTTCTCCCTTCCTCCCACCCTCCCATTTTTATGGACTGATGCAAAACAATCAACAACAGGAATTAATGACAAATTTTGCATGTTAAAATATGTCCATCATTATTTTGACAGAATTAATTTCTAAGATGGACACTACTACGGCTTGAATATCTGTTAATTACCAAACAAGTGAGTTGTTTTCTACCCCTTTAGCAGGGAGCATATTTGTACTAACATGATTACTAGTCCAACCAAGTGAATAAAATGTTAAAAACTCCTGCCAACTCAAGCAAACCACAGAAGTCATAAATCAGCTTATTTTTACAGTTAATCATCAGGTTAGGAAGAAAAGTTAAGATTTCTAATCCCATTCAAAAATAGCAGTTGATGCAAAGAAAAAGATTTTATAGGAAAGAACAAAGTAGCACATAGAGACACTGTTACTCAACTTGTTTGAGTTTTATCACTTAGAAACTGTTACACAATTGCCATACAGTGCAAACTAAACAAACTCAACATTTAGATAAGGAAACCCTAAATCCATAGTTGTTCCCAATCTTAATTCTGTACTCTCAGACACTGCATAAAATCAAAATGCTGTAGAAAAATAGCATATGGCTATAATTACAGCAATGCAGAACAGTAGAATTTAACATACATGATGCTAAAAGCGATAGTTTAATCCAATTTCTCCATATCACAACGCCACAGAAACCACTTTAACTCCTATCTTAAGTATCCTCATCAGAGAGGCAACTTACCTTGTCATAAGTTTTCTTGCCAAGGGAATTCTACCAAATAGAAAAGTATTTCAATGATCCATACTTGTAGTTAGAAATATTTATACCTTATTCCTACGCCGAATCTATCCCAGCTTCCAGTACTTATTTTGTTGTGCGTGACAGGATGAAGAAACCTCTCATATCGAATCTTTACTTCCATATAAGAGCTTACATTAGTCATTTCCCATGCTAGCCTTCTATATCAAGCTTAACAATTTAAGCTCTCCGTGTCTTTGGCTGCAGTTTCAACTCAAGTTCCCTTCAGATCACTAGGCTGACTGACAAAACGGGAGACGCTGCTTTTCCCAGCTCTCCCTCAAGCATGTCTTACTGCCTCATCCTTTGCACTGAGTCTGGAAATTGTGCTACAAGTTGCATGAGAGCACTAATCAACAGAAAAATTGCCTACTCAACCTTCAGAATGATATAGCTCACATTTAAAATGCTTGACATCGGTGGAGGATCAGAGTTTAGCTAGCTTTTATTATGTAAACTTTTTAAACTAAAAAAACCAAACAAAACCACACAAACCATAGCTAGAGCTCTGTATTACCAAGATTTAAATTTCAGCATCAATCTCTGTTGTTTAAATAAAATAGGTTGTAACAGCAAAGAATTATCCAAAGACAGGCGTGGGGAAAACAGCTGTAGTTCAGCAGAACTCTCAGAAACTGAGAGATTTCCTGCTTTGTGACACCAGATCAGCAAATGCTTTTTTCACAGCTATCCCGAAACAGCCAAACCACATGAAAAGAAGAGCCTTCACCACTGTTGCTTCAGATGAATGACCCAAACCATCAAATATAAGTAACTGTGTTACCTTTTTGCTTGGTTTTTTTTTTTAATGTATCTATCTGCCCCCAATGACATTTCCCAGCCCAGGATGAAGTAGTGCCTTCAGCATCTAGCAGTATATCCCACAGTTGAAGCAAAAATTAAGTGAAATTTTATTAAGCAAAAAGGCATCTTGTAACACTGCCTTTTTCTAGCACTATTTTTCATTCACTGTCTCTTGATTTAAAGTTATTTTTGTCCATTCTACCATTTTAAGCCCACCACTGATTATCAAAAGAATGTTGTCCACCACAAGTCATTCACATAGAGAACTCCTAAGTTTCATTCAATACAAGAAAATACCTTAAAACAGCTGTCCAACACCTGCTTAGCTGTTCCCACATGTGAGCTCGTAATATTGTATGACACTGTCCACTTGACCTTATGCCAGCAATCACTGAAGGTTCACCAAAACCTGTTAATCTGACATAGCTACTACCCATTAGTTTACAATAATGTAAAGTCTTTCCGACATGAAAGTATAGCCTCAGATTTTTAGCTCCAAATAGCTATCAGCTAAGATGATGTACTGGCCTCGATATGCTTTAGTCATGCCTAAGTTTCCTTTTTCAAATGGGTGTTAGCAAGTGCTCACTAGGACAGAAACTCCATAATTAATCTTTATCTGAATAAACTACCTCATTCTACATATGGGGGAGTTACTGGACATTTCAGACAATACATGTTTAAAGTATGTTTTAGCAAGTAATTTTACCAGCTAGCCTTCCTGCTACTTTGCAGTTCCCAAGTAAAAAATAAAAAAAAATCTCAACACTCTTAAATTATCAGTTCAGCACCAGCAATACAGCATACATACTGAAATCATTTTAATCATCTGGTAGACAAATTAATCGGTAAACAGAGTTCTGTTCTTTGAATGTTACAAGAAATGTCAACCATTTACGGGGAGCTACCCTAAGAGTACATAGTTCCATATTGCAAACTGAAAACGAGCTTGTTTTGGAAAGTAAGTAAATTTAATTTTTTTAATGCTGGTTCTGATCAATTTGAACTGGCAGCTTAGAACCAAAAAAAAAAATCAAACTCCACCTATTAAGAATCACAAACTCAGTAGCATTGCTGATTTTGTGGCACACACCCCTGAGGCCTAACCTCTAGTTCAGTCTTAATAACACCCCACACACATCCCCAAAGGGTATAACAACTATTTCTCCCTCAATTGCCTGCTACATTTTCATTTTGCCCTCCCTTACAAGCAACCAACCTCTCCTCTGCATTTGCCTAACAGATTCATAAAGTTAAACTCTGAATGACCTCAGAGTATTCTACTGTGCTCAGCTTGAAGTTTGCCACTTCTAACTCAGACCTCAAGACTTTTGTGACCAATACTCGCTTGGTTTTCTCCAGCTAGTTCAGCTAGTCTGATAGAAGTTGTTTGTGCTTTCTCATCCTACTTACAGCCTGAAATCATCACAGCAATAGTAGCACTACTCTGAGGCTGGCATCAAGAGGGGAATTTTGGAGAAAAGTGCCTCCATGCCCTTCTGAAAGGCAGCACTGAAACAGATTCATTAATCATCAATCCTGTCTCACTGAGTGGCAACTGCAAGGCTTGAAATATTAAACAACCCTCTTATGGTGAAGACTGCTAGCCAAATCTAACAGGTATACCAAATTTCCTAAAGTTTAGCCCATCTCTAAATATTAAACCAGGAGTTACAATACATAACAGTTTACTTGCAAAAAAATAGTATTATGCATTTGTACCTTTTGCTGCATAATAAAGAAAGCACAAGAAAGCAAGAGAGTATCTTATTCCATGACAGGAACACACTTTTTTTTCCTATTGCATCTTCCTCTCTTCCCTCCATATGTACGCTATTCTTCCATCTGGCTCTACAAAACCTATTACATTGAAAACCACTCTTCACAGAGCACTAAACTCTAAAATGATGTCTGAGGCCTTTCAATTTCATCTTTTATCACTCTGAAAACTTGACTAGCTATTACATTCCTCAGCTTACCTCTTGGAAGGGAGAAATCAACAAATGAAGTAGTGCTCCCAGCACCCTCTCAGCATCACCTAAACCTGCTCAATTTTCTGTCGGATTCTGCAACCTAACAAGCAAACTTTCCCTTTCCAAGCCACAAAGAGCCTATCCTGCCATTCACAAAGTATCAACAAAAGAGACTCAGGAGCCTCCTCCCTCAACACATGAATGACGCTGCACAAAAACAATGTTTCAAATAATTGTATCACTTGTTCTTAGCCAAATAGACCTTAAAGTTCCCTACTGCATCTGAAAGAGCACATATTTAGTACAGAGTACTGCCTGGGAGATAACAGAATCAAAAATGTACAGAGGCAAAGTATATATATATATATATATAACAGGAACAATCCTCTAAGGACCGCCCTGTTTCCTCAGGGCCATTCTGGTGAAAACTGAAGCAAGGGAATACGAAAAGAACAAAACTTGGCTCCTGCAGCAAATTTAGGTTCAGAAGTGCCCATTGAGAGACTGAAAATGTGATTGCATATGTTCAGGATGCACAATGTGAAAACAAGTGCTGTTCATTGTTTAGTCTTAAAGGTGGTTTGTTTAACAGGACATGAAGAACAAGAGGCAGAAGTAGCCTCTTTGTAACTGCCTGAAGGGGGTACCTGTTGCTCCGTTAGAACTGAGATGGGAATTTCTCCTCTTCCCACTCCATGAAGCTGCCTCATATTTCACACAGCTTTCCATGCAGGCACATGTGGAACACTGCACTGATGCTCTCATTCCAATTACCATAGCTGAGAAATACAATACACTATTATACAGTCACCTAAACACGTGCCTGGAACATTTTTTTTCAAATCCAAGAATACACAAATGAAAAAAAGTTGGATGTAAAACCAACACACACTGTTTGAGGTGTTCCCAATTCATTTCAAAGCATCCGGCCACAAAAGAGATACAAGATAGGTTCCATAAAAGCAGTGTTACTACCTAAAATATAAGGTTGGTTTTTTTCTGGTTTGTGACTACCTTCTGGTATCTTCTGTTTGAAGAAGGCAGAAACCAGCAAGCAGTATAAAACATTTTCAGTCAAATGCAAGTACAAGTCCACTGTCCCTTAGAGGAGTGTTTAACACACAGCTAACTTTGCATCCAAGAACCTACAGCAAAGCTAAGCCAAATTACATCTTGGTTGTGCTATTTTAGTCAGCGTCAGGGCCTTCAAAACACTGAGCATAACAACTAACCACTGCAGCACTGTCAGTCTAGGTCTGCAGAGACCCTAAAAACATAACTGTCAGATTCAAAGTGGTCCACAACTCCTTACCCATATGCCAACTATTATGCTTTCCTTCTCAACAACATCAATTCTCAAACACTCAAAATCATGCTGTGTCAAAAGCATATATAACTCAAGGTAAATACGCTGCATAGATCTGTACCAGTATTCCCACCACAGCACTAGACATGCTCCCTGGGAAGAAGGAAAAAACTATAGACATACACTTTGAAATGGGTTCTTCAGTACCAAGTGCTATATCTATAGGATGTTTCTTTCATTCTCCTGAGAAATAAAATGCTCACACAAGTTTGGAAAATGCCTGTCTAGTAACTCCAGCTGGCTGGATAAGCACATCCATAAAGGACAGAAACAGCAGTAGCGTAGGAATTCTCAGCGCACCACAAAGATGATTATTTACAAGCCTTCAAAGATGACATCCTCTGACTGCTGAGGAACAGCCTGATGAGAAACAGTTGGGACCTTGAATAAGCCAGATTTGTCAGAAAGAATGCTCCTTTCAAAACCAGCCCTTGAGATGGAATTACATAGCTCTCCGTAAAATGATAGATTACCTCTTTGAAGACATCAGGCTAAATGTAAGCATGACAAAACATCTCTCAAAAAAAGCCCCTGACCAGCAAATAAACGAGAGGACAAAAATAGGTATCAGTCTTGCATCTGAACAATGTGGTCCTGAGCTTAAGAGCGTGTGAAAAGCAAATTATAGTCTAAGGATCACCACCCAGAATTGTTTTTAAAAATAAATAAATACTACCACACTGCAAAGCACAGGGTGATGTTGCGGCAACCATCTCGGGACAAATGAAACTCTCAAACAATGCAGAAATTTACAGAGCTATCTATGTTCTGCTCCTCTGCCAGTAAGGGCAAAACATTTAAGAGAACTTCAGAGAGAACACAGTGTTTAATCCCCTACAGTATCTGTTTGAGGTAGTCTATGCACTGTCAACACTAAATGTATTCAATAGCTGCAAACCTGACATTAATGCCGACCTTGCAGAATGCAGTCAAAGCATATTTGAGAAAATTTGAACTGTAGAACAGTGTGTAAAAGATGAAAGGTTTAGAAGAGCACCAAAGTAGACACAAGGGAAACCTGTAAGACCTCTACATTGTGGCCATGCTTATGCTTAAGAGTTTACGTTTACAGAAGGAAACTACTATATTAAGCTTGCTCATTTGTGAAGACAGTAAATAGAAAAGTAAATACATACACTGCCATATAGGTGTGGGTATGAAGACGTGGGCCTTGCACACTTTAAGTAGTTTGCTATCAGGTACAGTAAAAGGCAGTAGTCATCCTTGTAAGAATCTCAGCATTTCAAATCCTGAACTGAAATTCATGATTTACTGGCAGGTACACACAATTCTCTCCTTCCTACCTACTATTAATACCCAGATCAACATGACAGAAATTATGCAAACAAAAGTTCTGCAGAAAGCTTGACATCTTGAAATAAGATCAACAGAACCACATGCAGCAGAACCGGACAAAAGGGAAACAGTTTTTCAGTTTTCCCATGAGGAGGAAAAGGAAAAAGCACCTAGGCAGGTAAGACTTTACTGTCCGGACAAAAGAAGATTCTGAACACAAACTGTCTGACAATTCATGGGAAAGAAAGGAAAAGAAGAGATTTGATCATTTAAATACTTCCTGCATATGTAATTAAAAGCTTTCTCAAGTTACAAGATGACAACTGGATTGGCATGATTTTCAAGTTCAAGAAGCATTCAGCTATATTTTACCTTTATCAAACCTCATTCAGAAGTTCGTTTTCATTAAAATTACAAGGATGCAATTAAAAAAAGCCCCAAGCCCAAGTTATTCATTCAAGCATCTTTAATAGCATATGAAGAACAGGACTATTGTAACTGAAGACAATCTGCAGAAACAAAGCTTATTAAGACAGCCTATTTTCTGATCCTTGATATTCATACAATTCCATCACTCAAAATAAAAATCTAGGTCACCAGTACTTTCAGCCAGGATGCAGGAAAAAAAACAGCACATTTTAGGAACCAAAGATTTTCAGCAAAGTATGCAGAATATCTGGTAAAGCTTCTGACAGACGCTTCTGGTAGAACTTTAATCCTCTTCTACTCCACCCTATCAGTTCATTCCAACTTCAATACCTCTTCAGATACCCTGAAGTCAATGGAAGAAGGGCAAAGCAGTATTTTTCTACCCAAACAGAATCTTGGGCTGACAGAAATTTTTTATATATACACTATTCTAAATTCTATTTTCATATATACACTTTTCTAAATTGGACTGTTTCACACCTATTCACCAATATTCGAAATAACAAGTTTGATTTGCTCAATATCAGGAAAGATATACTCTCAGAATTAGGATTTGAACCAGAGCATCACAAATATGGTTTACCATCCAAACCTCCCCTTTGAAAGCTATTGTGAAATGAATTGGTATTTTCTTGTCTTTAAATGCAAGAAAAGCATCTCAGCATAGAATCCACCAACATCCATGGACAAGATGAAGAATTTCAGATGTTAGCAGAGACAAAGATATTGCCTGGAACTTCCGTTTTTGGGAAATCAGTTATACTTCAAAAGATATGATTAACACCTCAAAAGATAGGGAAGCGATTACCAAGGATTGTGGGTTCCAGTCCTTTGAAAAGAAAGGAGAGCAGGGAGGTAGCGCCACCCAGGGCTCAGAGCATCTGCCAAGGAGAAAAGAGGGGCTCAATCAATCCACTTGGACATAGGATGAGACACATCCTTGCCCCTGGGACCATCACACCAGCCCTTTTGAGCAGTGGACTAAGAAAGCCAAGGAGTGGAAGCAAAACCAGGCTTTCCTACAGGGAAGAGTTAAGAACCTGTACAAAGTTATGGCGGTGTACCAGAAGTTTTTATACAGGTAAGGGGGTATTTCAACCAATAAAACTTCCAGGACAGTTTAATGTATGTTGTATTTTTCATGTATTTCAAAGGGACACTAATTCTGATATGTTGCCCCTGGGACACCTTCTGGAATAACTTTTTTCATCTGCTACTGGAAAACACCTCAGACTATCCTAAGCAACACAACCAACATTCTTGGCTTTTTGATTCACTTGGTCCTTCGATGACTTCTGGTGTTTTGCTAGATAGCCAGAGCCAGCAAGTTACTGGTAAGCCTGAAAAGGTCTGGCTTCACCACCAAAAGTCAGCCCTGGGCAAGGACTTGTTTGCCACGTTGCTGTGTGGTTACAACGGAAAGCTTATAGCCCAAGGACAGCAAGAAAACAACCAGATCTTTGCACCAGTTTTACAACCTATTCAGCAGGGCAGCTCTTCTACTCATTCTTTCAGTCATCACTCCTTATCACTGGCATGCAACAGAAGTACTGAAATATAATTTGCATCCAAATTAATTTCTATGGAAGCATTTTCTTTCAGCTTGCAGTTCCCATCGGTGAGATAGAAACTATGCATTAAAAAAAAAAAAGGCCAACATTCAGGCATGGCAGCAGGGGAAAAAGTAAGAGACAGGTACACTGACTTGGCAGTGAAATAAGAGAAAAGAGTCTCAACAGACCTGGAAGAAGAGCAAAAGGTGGCCGAAAGGAAGAAATGTATCAAAAAATATTTTGAATGCTCACAGAATGTTTAACCTCATTTCTGGCAAACAGGAGGCTGCGCTATGAACCATATGCACTACAAAGTATAGTCTGCTAAAACAATGCTATCATGTACATGTTAAAATTTTCCAACAAGATTCCTCAAAAAAAAAAATAGGAAGAGCTTCTTGCCCTTGACATACAACTCTAGTGGAATTCAAGTAAACCTAGCCTATGCACAACCAACAGTCCAGTGTGTTTCAGATAACTTACATGACACCTTGCAGGACTTTCTGAGGATCGAGGTCAAATAATCTATCAACATAGTGGCGGCTACTAGCCGTTACCTCCTGCGGAAAAAAAAAATAAATAGTTTAGATCAATTCATATAATGGTAGATAAACAGGAATGGCTAATGCAGCAGCAAGTCTACAAAACCTACCAGGCAAGATAGCAGCAAAACCACAGAATCATATTTAAATATGCAGTATGTTACTGCTGGGCAACATCCACACAAAGAATTAACCCTGTGTTTAAGTATGATTTAAAGAAGATGATGCACTTCATGTGGATAACAATGTGTTACGAGTCAAAGCAAGTTAACGGAGTGCTGCCAGCAACTGATATGCTTGTGAACAGGGCACGCAAAAGGGGTCTACTTCAGTTATCAGCACTGCCTTAAATTCCAATTTTATGATGTTTAATTACGATATAGGAAAAAAACCACACAAATTCCTGAAAGAAAAAGTTTCGAAGAGCAGTTAAAGTTGCTCAAGAAGCATACCCACAAACAAGCTCTCGAAAATAAGGAAGCTCATATCAAGACACTTTTCTGTAACTTACTTTATCATAACATATCTACACATTTCAGAAACTGCCCTTCTATATGCTGTCCTGCACAACTTCAACAGGGACAGCAGCACAATATTCTCCATAACGCTCCCATAGCTACTTTATAAGACAAAGCGAACTCTCTTCTCAGCAACAGGACCATGCTTGTAAGCTAAACATTTAAGCACCAATGATCTGTTATTCCCTTTGAGAAGATCCAAAATTGGAGATGGCAAGCGTTCCAAAAAACAAGGGTGGGAAAGGGGAAGGGAATTTTCCCTCCAGGTTCTCACGAACATGTGCCAGGGTGCGTTTCCATTATCTCGCTTTTTTTTTTTTCTTTTTGCCAGCCCAACTTTTTATTAGGCTTTTCCTATTTTTTTGCTTATGAGTTTTCCTTGAAAGAAGCTATAAGGGCATTAATTGTAAACTCTTCCTTTCTTTTGCAAGTATCTACTCTTGGGCTGAATCTGCTCCTGCTTCCCCACCCAGATGTCAGAAGCACCAGCAGCTTCTTGCCTGTGGTCTCACGTAACTCAGAGAGAAGAATCATCTAGCGGCAGTGAGACTCCTTTGTCTCCAGCAATACTATTAAATTATGCCAAATAAATTCTACAGATAAACTTCCACCATGTAACAAAAGACAATGTTTTTGAGAACAGCAGGAGACTTTCATTTACCTGATCTATGTATTTATATGCAAAAGTCTTCCGGACTTCAGAGATCCCACTGCTTTCTGTTTTTACAATATCCTGGCTTTCACCATATCAACTACTATGTTTGCAATATGCAGAAGAAGGGCATTCATATCCAGGCAAACAAGTTTTTCAGGTAGTCCCCCAAAATAAAGAATTTATCAACATCATCAGTTTCGCGGTTCTTTTACCTAGTAAGAAATTCTAGGGGTGACAAGGGGGGACAGGACGGGGGGGATGATAAAAAGAAGAAAAAGCCCAACACCTCGGCTCTTTTAAGCAGTATCCACGCTATACCTTTAGCATCGCCGGTCTCAGCGCAGGACTGCTGAGCAGCAGGACAGAGCCACCACCACGGGCTGCTCTACTCACCCTCAGCTCCCCCCACGGGCAGGACACCAGTGGCGGCTGTCAGCCACCCCCCTCCCTACCCACAGATGCAACACGTCGGCCCCCCTCCCTGCAGCAGACGCCAACGGGGCCATGTCCCCAGATCCCCACGGGCTCTGAGGAGAAGATCCGCGTTTCGCCACCAAGACACCACCCACTTGCTGTCCCAGGCTGGGAGAGCCCGCTCGGCCCGCCACCGCCGGCCCGGTACGCTGCCCGGAGAGACCCTGCCTCTCCTCTGCAGCACCTTGGTTTCGTTATTACAGCCCGAAATAACGCCAGGGAACTCGGTTTTTTTTGCCGAACGGGAGTTTCAAGGGACCAAAAACGTCGGCGGGAAGGCAGCTGAAGAGCGTGAGTCGTGTCATCAGGTAAAAACGCGCTGAGGAGAGTCAGTGCCTCGAACAAGAATGGGAACAGACTCCTCAGAAATAAGGGGGGTGGGAAAGCCGTTTTGAAGAGAAAACCGCCTCTGGGAAGAAGTTGTTGCGACGAGGAGGGGGGCACCAGAGACCGGGCGCCCTACCGCCGCCCCTGCGGCCCGCCGCAGCCCGCCAGGCCCGCTCCCGGCCGCGGGACCGCCCCCCCCCCCCGCCCCCCCACAACGGGGCCCCGCAG
>VUYV01000238.1:1054651-1141716 GCA_008711295.1 Anarhynchus alexandrinus
CGGGGCGCCGCGGCCTCGCGCCCAGCGAATCGGCCGCCGCCGAAACCGCCGCTACCTTCCGCCAGCCTGCCGCCGCCGCGCACGCGCGCCTCTCTCCACACACACACACAACCCCGCCGCAGCGATCCGCGCACGCGCCCGTCGCCACCGCCCACCCCCGGCGGAGGCTGTGCGCAGGCGCGGGGCTGTGGCGAGCGCTCCCCGCTGAGGCGGGAAAGGCCGCAGCCGCCATGGCCGCGGGGGGAGCAGTAGGCAGCTCAGGGGACGGACCAAGCCCTCGGTATTTCCCTCAGCCCACCGGCGAACGCGGGGCTGTGTGACCGGCTTTACCCTGACGCTGAGGTGGGGGGAGGCGGACCGTACCACAGGCTCCCTCACAGCACCACAGCTGTTTTCCTCGGCCCGCTTCCACACAGGGTCATTAGTGTAGCTTTCGGGAGAGCCCCTCAGCTGTCCAACAACAGCCCGACCTTTTTTTGGTACAAGCAACCAGGTTTAGCTGTGGCTACCTTATGTTCTGACTGCGCTAGTGGACATTGTAGAGTTTTGGAGGTCCTTCTATCACGGCCTCGTCCTGTGGACTTCCTGGAACATAAGTTTGGGTTAGGTTTTTGCAGAAACACCCCCAAAAACCCCAGGACTTCACTCAGATTTGCTATAGACTTCTGTAAGACCTGATATTTTTGTGTTAGCCTCCCTGTATGTCACCTTTTGAGGCATAGGGATATTAATTCTATCCACCCTTTGCTCCTGAAGACAAAACTTTGGGATAGTTAACATCACAGGTCAGGTTCACGCATCTTCACTTTTGCTGTTGCGAAGCAAACACAGGTTTGCCAGCTGTTAGATATTCCAGAGGATAATGGGAGCACAATAAACATACTTCGGGATGCTGTCACAAGTTGACTTTAATAGCTTTAATTTAAAAAAAATACTTCACTAATGGGGGTGGGGGGGAAAGCTATACCCCTTTTCTTTGTTTTTCTCCAAGTAGATTAATAACATGCTTTGAACAGAATACCCATGTGCTGGCCTGGAATGAAACATATCAACACTTTTCTCAAACACTTTACAGGTAATAGCAAACACATTTTTAGACTAAGTGCAAATTTCATACACTGAAAAATCTGTGATAGGAAGGTCTGACAGAGAAACATTTTCCAGCTGTTTCTCACCAAAATTTAAAAAGTCAAAAGTCTTCAAAAGGACCCTAAAGCTTCTTTTTAAAGAGGACTGAAGACTCCAGATCTTAAAAGCCAATTAAACTTTGTCAGCCCTCCCTAGTGTTTTACATACTTTTTGGAGTATTTGGTCTTCACCAGAGAAGCTTCAAGTTCAGAGCTTCAATTAAACTCCACATGTAGCAGAGTATCTTGCTGACAGGAAAAATCCGTAACACACGAGAGCACAGTAGAGTGGGACACTTCAAACTGCAAAGAGTTTGTGTGAACAACTGCGAGAAAGGGCACAGTAACCCTATATAGATCAGACATGATTTGTAGTCAAAAAAACCTTTTATGTTAACTATATTTACCAGCTGCATTCTGCTCAAGGGATGCTGAAATACTTTATCAAAAAAAATCTTTAAAGATTCAAAAATAAGTATTCTATCTTGTCAAAGTCTCCTCTTTCTAGAAAGCCAAAACACATTTATCAGGAAGGGGGAGGGACATAGGACAACACACAACAGAACAGTTTGCTTTAAAAACATATGAAATCACACTAAAAAGTCTATTACATATAACCTACATCTTCCACTTCAGTTCACAGAGAATCTGACAGCTGAATAGCATGCTCAGATATCCTGGGAGACTTTTCTTGTTCATAACACAATTTATACTTAAAATACTTTATTTCCATTATAGTCTTCAGATCATGAGGCATGTGTAAGATTTTACCATTGCAGACCCAGGACCCTTAAAGACAGTCAACTATCTTCAGTAATCTACCTGATAGTTCACGGCTGCTATAGATAACCTGAGAGTTACACCAAACACTTCCAGTTTTTCATCACATAGTACCACAGTTCTCTTTGGTGGGTGTTCTGACAGATGAGCCGGCACAGAGAGACAGAGGAGCATTAACAGGGGCCAACTCATCATTTACTAAACAAGACGCATCCTCTGGAAAAAAACCGAGGATGTTAATGGCATCAACCCACCAGTATAAAGCTGTTAATCGGCTCTGTGGAAAGCACTAATTTTGCCATTTTCTAGCCCTTGAATACCTATATGCATTTAGTTTTCATAGTGAACTACTGACAGGAGAGGAACCACCTAGAACATAAAAGTGATTTTAAAGACAGAAGTCTTGACCTTAAAGTGTTTCCCTGCTACATAACTCACACTCATAAGTCCATTTCACTCACTGCTCCCTGTCCAGTTCTCTTTTTTTGTCAGGACACCCTCTTCTCCACAGTGCCTGTGACTTACAGGAGTAAAAACACACAGGAGCCACTTCTGCTCTCAAGGGCAGCACAGTCATGAAGAAGCCCCGCTCCATCTGGACTCCAAAAGCTCAGCACAGAACACCAGCAGAATCTGACAGGAAGACTAATAACGACACATGCTTGAAAACATTGTCATTTTCATGAATTTGGTGAGTTTTGTTATCCTCACAGCCTTTTGGGCCAAAGGAGTGTAATTTGTTTGCTAATAATTCAGTGCAAACTAGAACAGTAAAAAGAAATCTTCCAACACCTGCTCTCCCTCAGCTGAAATTTATAAAGGTATTTTGGAAGGTTCCAAATCCAGTTGCAAGAATTTGGCAAGTTACACGCTACTGAAAAAAAAGTGGCAGGTGAAAACTTGGGCTAATGATAATGGTAGGCATTACTGTCTCAAGCAACTTACAAACATCAACCACCTCATAGGAAAATAGAACACAGCCTTAATTAGTAAGAATTGAGACAGTAATGATGTACACATTTAGGAAGCTGCTCATCCTAACTACTTGCATTTTAATTTTAAGACATGGTTCTCAAGTGTTAAGAGACAGCACACAGGTGAGTTTTTCAGAACAGAGATGCACTCTTCCGTGGTCTCCATAAAACTGTCATGCTTCAAATTACAAGACTTGGTTCCCTATCAGAACTGTAATTAAAAGCCAATATTGGACAATATACATTGTTTAGTTTATGACCATGAAGCTTTTCAATGGCGTGAATATCACCAGAAACAAAAATCTTCACTCTTCTATCGCTGTTTTGTTATCACGGGAATTCTATTTTCAAATTTAGTTCATGGAGTTATTGCATATGATACTTTGTATTAAAAGTTCAGTATAAAACAAGACAAAGGCAATAAAAT
Source organism: Anarhynchus alexandrinus (assembly GCA_008711295.1). Lineage (NCBI taxonomy): Eukaryota > Metazoa > Chordata > Aves > Charadriiformes > Charadriidae > Anarhynchus > Anarhynchus alexandrinus. The sequence continues at coordinate 1,057,960 of VUYV01000238.1, forward strand.
CAAATGATTCAGTCTTGTAAGTCAGACATCCTCTCACTTTGATTAGAGTTATAATTTAAGAGTTCTGTTCTTGTTTAACAAGCACGGTGAATCTTGTATAGCAGTACAGCTGAAGATACGTAGTACACAGTGATAACCAAGAACTGAAGCAAAATCAACTGATGATACATGAGCTTTAAATTCTTTGACAAAGGACTTTGTTGGAAAAGTCTGCTTCTGACTTAGATGTTTAATCCAGATAAATCTTTCTCCCTGCGAGAGACACATACAGCCTCTTCAGCTTAAGAAAATAACACGAATAAGATCGAGTAACATTAAAAGCACGAGTAGTCCACCACAGTTCTCACAACCTTCTAATAAAAAGGTAGGGAGAGAACTTAGTTATACATCACACGAAGTATTATTCTGTTTTATCTTCATCCTCTGCAGCATATATAGCTTGATTCCTTCTCTTAATTTTTTTAATGCCACTGTTCCCATTTTCGTTACCACCAATGCGCTTTAATGGTCTCTCATTTAAGCTCTTCTCTTCCACCTGCTTACTCACACCAGATTTCTCCAGTTCCTCATTAGTGGAGTCCATAGCATCATCAGACGATACTGCCATGGAATCTGGCATGATCCGGATGTCAGAAAAACTTGCAGAAAAGTCAGGAGGATGATCAGGGGAAGGATCTACAGAACATGTACTCAAGTCTTCATCGCCACCTTCTTCATCCAGCATTATTTCGTCTGGATTAATGGATGAAAGCCCAGAATTATCTGTATTATATTCACTGGGTTCCTCTGCTGACCCAGTACTGTCCATCTCCTCTTCCTCCTCCTCCTCTTCATGCTCGCCTCGTACTGAGCCCTCTTCTTTAGCTTGCTGGATCCTGTCATTGATGTCAGTGAGTCCAAACTGGGCACAAAACTCAGTGGTCTGTGGATTGATGACATGAACTGGTTCTACCTGTTTTTGGGGCTTGCTGGGATCATAACAAGCAGCTGTCAATGTGAAGTTACAAGGAATTTTGAGGTTATGATTCAGCTCTTCTAACACCTCTTTGATGGCTTCTTCTGTCGCACTGTAATCCCACCTAAACAAGTGTATAAAGTTTAAACAAGTGCACTAGTCAAAAGGTATTTCCTGTTCCCGCTGCAAAGAGAAACTGTTAAAGATGGGTAATAAATTCATCTTACAACAGAAACGTAATTTATCAAATGATTTTTTCTGGAAAGTATACCGCCTTTGGTCAATACTGAGATTCCCCTCTCCCCACCAAGGATTTGTGTATTATGTCAACCCACCCAATAAACATTCCCCTGCCCACCCCCATAATCCAGCCTGATTTTCCATCTCACAGTGTAACTGGCAAGATGATCAGCCGCGGTGTATTTTTTTGCCCCTCAAATAGTGGTGTTTAAGTTTGCAAAACAAAACTAGCTGCCCGTGTAGAGCAGTAAAGAAGTTGTATGCCCTAGAGTACGGCTCTTGTCACCATCCCCTTTATTTTCCAAGGCTTTTAGCAAGTCCTAACAGGCACTACAGGCTACAGAACAGAAAAACAAAACTCTAAGATAAGATTACTTCCAGTCCAGCAAAAAGAAAAAAAAAAAATTTACACTTTCCTCTCTACTTTGCAGGCAACTTACTTTGCATGGAGGCCATTATTTTCCGGCATACTCCAGGAGCTCTGAGTTACATTAACAAGACTGTTGGTGGCCTTGAGGACTGCAATCCACTCAGCATCATACTCCAGTGAGTCACCTGCACTAGGATCATGTTCTATGTCTATTATCTGTTTACAAAACCACAGAAAACAGATGAGGTGAGTTATTTCTTTTGACACCAGAAGCTGATTAAAGTTTCAAGTGTTAATTTCATGGCATAGAGTTTTAATTAGGTTTCAAGTGCACTGGGCTAGTGGTCTCAGTCCAACAAGTCCTCTCAAATTAGCCCTACATGGAAGTTGATAGCAATAAGGGGCTACGAAAGGACAAACAACTACAGTAAAAAAGGCATTTCTGTATTTTAGCTTATAGCAATTAAAAAGAACACCCTCCTCCCCACTGCCAGCTACTGGACAGTTATCCAACTTAGAAAACAGAATTTGCCTACTCTTAAATTCATGCTGCTTTTAAGCAGACACCAATCAAGAATTGATGGCAACAGTTATTCTGCTGTACAATCACACATTCTTAGCACAGCAATGAAATTAACATGAAATGTTTTTAAACTCTTTCAACAGCTGACAAATTGAAACCCAAATCACTTTGTCTTCAGTGACATTAACCCGAATCAAACCATTCAGTTTAGCCAAACTGCACGAGTCACACTAAGTAATCCATAAAGTAATACAACCTTGTAAGACAGTTTTAGGGAAAAAAAAAACCAAAAAACTTTTAAACTAGAGGTACACACAGGTGGATCACCATGCTGCTGGAGGTAGTACTAGTCCAGATCAGTTTTGCTACAGGATTCTAAGTGTGGACTAGCACGCCAGTGAACCTTGCAGAGCAAAAGCCCATCTTCATACTCTCTCCCATCCTCAAAGGTAGCTACCAGGGCAAGCAGATCCCACCACGCATGCAAAGGACAGATAATGAACTTTCCCTTTAAGTTGACAAATAAGAGCTACTTTAAAGTAAGACTACTAAACACTTGATTGCGTTTGAAGAACATGCTGTCAGCAGCTCCCTCTCATAACAAAGCATTTTAGATTCATCCATTTTCGATTTTACAGATGCACCCCAGGCAGCACACACAAGACACAAACACAAACATCATTTTGCTCTTGGCAGATCAGTTTGGCACTCTCATTAAAAATGCCCACAACCTGGACCTCCTACTTGTCCACTGCCCTTCCTAGCAATATATGCACCAAACAGAAAGAAGCAGAGCCATTCTCCTAGGAAGTCACACCAATTCCTGCTGGAATTCAGAATACCAAAAGGAATTTACAGTACTCAACTTAGGTCTCAATCCTGTCTGAATTCATGAATCCAGATCTGAAGAAAGAGGTACTAGCTGACCCAAACTAAACTGTAAAAGAAGAGCCTCAAGATGGGCTTTCTTCTTAGGTTTGACATTTGACAAAAAAAAAAAACCACACACAAGAGGAGATCCAATTCAGGTTAAAGTAGGGCTACTCCTCCAATTAAGCCAAGTACTTGTTCTAAGGTGGAAGGAAATGACAGGAATAAGCAAACACCACACCTGCATGACAGGATGCAAAGTCTGCTTATTTCAAGACAATATTATACAAACACCATTCCACACATGCACCATTCCTAGCTTCTTTCCACTTCCTCCATTTATCAGAACTATTCTTCAGCTTATATCTAAGCACAGCACTTAGCAGTCCAGACAAGTGAAGTACTTAAAAGGGAAAACCCACTGCACGTGGTCATCACCTGCAGAAAGTCTCTGTGTGGCAGGCATTTATCCAGAGCCAAAAACTTTGTTGCTTTTGGTAGCTCTTCTTTGGAGTTTGTCTAGGAAACAAATGGTGTTAACAGAGTCATTAGCATTTCTATGAAATTTGACCATTCTAAACAAGTTATATAGAGGGATTTAAAGGCATAATTTATACAGAAAAAAGACTTTCTGAAATAGAAAATCAGCATGAGGTTGTAATAAAAGGATGGAGGGACGAAGAGAAAGACAGACTTCACTGGAGGTCTAACAGGAAGTTGGATGCAGATGACAGCAAGATAAAGCAAGAGCCCCGGGTCTCCCTCAACTAAGGCAACTGAGCACACCTAGCCTTGATGCCAAAAGAAAAACTTTAACATAACTAGAAACAGACTTGTTGAGTCTAGAAGGTCTAGAGTTACATTTTTACAGTTAACTAACTTGCAAAAAGGAACAGCATGTCACACCACCTTCAGGAACAACTCAAACCAAAAGATGTTTCAACCTACAGGGGCTGGTTTTTGGCTTTACCCAGACCACCACACAACTTCATCTGCCAAACCTTACTACAGGCATCCTCCCATCCCCAGTTAGCCGCTATCTTCTTTTCACTCACTTCTCTATCACCTTGGTTTGAAGTTGTCACCTTCCCCAATAAAGTGAGAAAGAGAGTTCTTTTCTACAAACTTACATTAAGAAGCGTCAAGTGCAGTAATGTTAGCTATTTCACACTGTCCCTGAAGAAGATTAGGTAGTCACACCACTGATTTATAACATCTCTTTAACTTACATAAGCTAGCAGTCTTAACACCACTTAATGTTTTGCAGCTTAAGCGGAGTTTTAATAACTGAGCAAAAAAGATTAACAAGTTGCTTTTCTGGACATGATTACCTGCACTGGAATTCTGAAATGTGCTTGGGACACATACATTCTTGATTATTATTTTTTTCCTCTTTACCTGGTGCTGCATGAAAGCTGCAAATTTAACATGAAGATGTGCTGAGAACCAGTAGGTGGGTTTCAGATGCTGCAGAAGCTCTGAAGCAGCAGGGCTTCCTAATGTATTGCTCTCCACTTCTTGACGGAAGAAGGATTTCATTTTCAGAAGCTGTTTCTTGTTTCCGTAGTGATATATGCTCCTTGGCCAGTCATGTGACATAAATATATCAATCGGACACTTTAACTGTCAAGCCAAAATGCATACAGTAAAAATAAAACAGATAAAAAAGTTTCAAAATTACGCAGCACAAGATGGAACATGTGTAACGTGCTCTACCTCAGATCAACACAGAATTAGCTGTGACCAATAGCCTCACTTTCAAAGCAAGTAAGTATACAACCGAGCCCCATCCTTCAGCAACTTTGCAGCTGTCAAGGGACTCTAGACTCCACAGTTTGTACTACAGTTTCTTGGGACACTCAGCTGTGTTTTATATATATGGCCCTATAAAAAAGATCGCATCATCACAGTAAGTGTCAGGCACTCAGAAGACGACTCTTAAAAATTACAGCTACAGAGCAAGTTCTCTACCCAGAAACAAAGGCAGCTTCTTCCTCAGGACATTTTTAAAAGCTTTCTTTAAAAGGGATAATGGCTAAGCACAATATCCCTCCTCAAAGGAAGCACCCCTCAGAAGTCTAATTAATGTCTTAAGCACGTCTTGGTTCAATAGTCAGCATACTTCCATCAGCTGTATCAGAACACACTTCTAGATGAAACCCGAGTCCAACTATAAGACACTTACAGTGAAATGCATCAAACCCTTTACAATGCCAGCAAACCTATGTTCAGCATCCCTATATCTACTCAACACTTAAGTGTGGAACTGCAACCTGAATAATCATTCACAAGATGCTTATAAATACATGTATTCACACCACCACCTCAGCCAAATGGAGTAGCCCTTGCGACAAAGCAGGGAGTAAGCAATGGCTCAAAAATATAGCTAATCTGTCCTTTGAATTCCTTGCCCTGGAGTCAAAAATACTTCACAGAAATTTGGGATCATCTTATTCAGCTGTTTCAATATTGATTAGTTAACTTTGTACCAACCAGCTTACATGTTAGACAATGTAGCATACATCTTCCTAGAGCTAACAAAGCTGGAACAGCAGCGTATAGCTGGAGTACCTTCCATTCTGAGAATTTTAACCAATTAAAAAAAAAAAAGACCAAACCACTTCTGAATCAGGCACAGGCAGATCAAATTTGCACTGCTACGCAAGCGTTGGAGGAGATATTCAGCAGGAACAACAGTGGAATCACAGCCAACATAAAACATCCTGTCCAGATAAACTGGGAGTTTTTGGTAAAATTTGGTATCCAATAGCATACTTGTTCAGAGTAGCTTTAACATCTTACTTCTAAATTAATGAAAACTATTTACCACTGCTTAAAAAACAGATTTTTCACTAACCTGCTTGAGTTTGAAGACTTCAATGTTCCTCACGTGGTAAGCGCTTCTAATTGTTTGCTGGTTGTATGGTGGACACTCAAAGTGGCCTGAAACATTGAAAAAAGACTAGTTGCCAGAATCAACAGTTCCCTTCCAATACAGTTTGCAAGCTAGCTTCTTGGGGTCATACAGACACCTACAGCAACCCCAAATACAAGGCTGCCACTAATTGAAGGAGATACTGTGTTTTCTTTGCAGAAGGCTTACACCAACAGGCTGCTAATTTATTTTGTGTGCGAGGCAAATATGTTGTAAAAATGTGTCTATAACATTAAGCATTTCTTCCATTCTGTGTCTTATTTTCATGAATATAGAGATTACAGTAATTCAGTTGAGGTAACAAAAACCAAGAGCTTGACTCCAATACTTAAAACCCAGGACCTGTCTGAAACAAGTAACTTTTGGGAGAAAGATTTCTGTGCTTAATTTCTAAATGAGGTAGTGTACCTCCCTGGTGAGCTAACAGCCCTCATTACTTCCCCACACCCTTTACCTCCACAGTTATGCTGCAGAGCCGTGTGCCATCACATATACGGAGACCTGCTGGCTGCGCAGCCGTGCAACCTGTGCATCTACTAATATCATGGCTACACATGCACATGGCACATGCTGGCACAGCCAAAGAACACCCGGTAGACAGGAACAAGTAAAAGACAGGCATCAACATAGTGAGAGCAGAGCTACCCTCTATGACTGGTCAGCGACCAAAACATGTTAGAATGTAACAGTTTGGAAAGAGGTATAAACTAAAAGATCGCAAAGCACTGCACAAGATCTGACTCAGGCCACTAATGCTGTGATTTTTTGTGTTTCTTCAAGAGTGCTGCCACCAAGCATGAAATCACAGCTTAACAAATTCACCAGCAGCTTAAATATGCCTGTAACTGACCACAGGCACCACAGACTCTGGAAGTGCAAGCATATACCCCATCAAAAGGGACGTAGTCTCCAACTCTGCCTCAGGACAAGACACCCAAATTCCTAGCAGAGCTCCTATGTACTCTTAAGAATGAACAGAAAAATTACTTTTTTAGTAGTTAGTGTTATTGTCAAAAAAGTCTTATCTCCCACCGTGCAATATTCAGGCATACAAACTGTATGCTTGATAACAACAAATGTAATTAGCATTGATAGGTGTTAAACAGAATCAGGTGTTCTAGAAAACTAGTTCAGTACTTTGCAGCTTAAAAGCCATTTGCAAAGCTTCTCTGAAGCAGTATGTTACTAAAGATAATGTTACTTTACAGACTGCTATTTCATGTGTTGAGGAGACCAGAAAGACTGAAATATCTTCTATTTGCTGACACCAGGTATCATCTGTGACAAGATTTCTGTCCACTGATGGAGACCCTTCCAAGGAAGAACTCTTGAATGCACACATAACCAGGAGAAACTGATCTTCAGATGTACTGACACTAAGCCTCAGCTCAGGACAGTACATTTGTACAGTATCACACACAAATTGAGTGTTTCACACAAGGAAAACTAAACAGTCTTGCATTGCAAGCTAAAAGGACACTGCCTTGAAAAAATCAAGACGGTTGGACTTGATGATCTTAAAGGTCCCTTCCAACCTCACTAATTCTATGATTCTATGATTCTAAGACTGTTCCAACAACAACATTCAAAAGGCGCTTTGCTTCCTGCTGTGGTCGCCAGGCTGCTACCGACTCATCCACCACCTCCAGAAAAACCCGTGTGTTGAGCCAAGAGAGGTTTCCGGCATAAGAGTTGGTTCAGAGAAGAGGAGGCACAGCCAGGCCCTCTCGTGCCGGCTCGGGCCCAGCGCTCCCCTCCTTGCCGCCCCCCTAGCCAGGCCCACTCTGTCCCCCCGTACCTTTCCGGTAATCATGAGATTTGAAGATGCCCGAGATGCCGCCAATCCTCACGCCGCGGAAGCGCACCACGCCCGCGTAACCTAGTGGAGACGGGAGAGCGGCTTGTCACGGCGGGGCCGGGGCAGGGCGAGGGGCTGGAAGGGAAAACACCGGCGGGGGACCCTACCGAGGTAGTAGATGTTGGGCGCCACCCACCCGCCGTAGGGCAGCTCCTGCAGGTGGTTGGACGCCTCGTGGTTCCCGCCAATGAACACCGTGAGGACCGGGGCCTTCTTCTCGCCGGAGTAGTACCTGCGGGGACAGGACTGCAGCTGTAGCGGAGCGGGCCAGGCCGGGCCGGGGCGGGGCCAGGCGGGCCAAGGCCGGGCCGGGCCGGGCGGCGCTCACCGGTAGAACGTCTGCATGTGGCGGTACTTGGCGGGCACGGCCATGCAACGCAGGTCCGCCTCGTTCCGCACGGCCTGGAAGTCTCCGCAGCAGAGCAGCAGGTCGGGCCGCACGTTGTGCCGCCGCTGCAGCAGCTCCAGCGTCTCGTACATCTTGTCCAGGGCGCCATGGCAGCACCCCGCCACCGCCACCTTCATCGCCGCCGCTCCGCCACTGCGCAGACGCCGCGCGCACCTGCGACGTCACCGCCTGGCGCCTGCGCGGACAGGGACCGGGCGCACAGGGCGGCGCTCGTCTGTGACGTAATAAAACCGCGCCAGGCTTTTTCCACTCTGTGGGGTTGGTATTCTATTTTTTTTTAACAATCTTGAGGGACTGAACAAAAGTACAATAACATAGTTAAGCATTAACTTGGTGCTACTCAGCCGGTAATGATGGAACTGGGCAGACATTCCTGTTCCCCTACGGAACAGACACAAAGAAAACGCGCGTTCTCTAATAACGTGCCATCGTTTCACAATGTTGGGTCACCGTGTGTTCTTTGGGGCTCCCGTCCAAGCCCAGCTGAAGTGAAGGGGAAAGTTCCTCTGGCTTTCAAAGTCCCCAAGCCTTCAGAGTAAAAGTGCCCACAGAAGCATTCCTAGGCATGCTTCACCCATCCACTGCCTTTGCCAAGACTTACCGGAGCATAGGGGAGAACTCGGGGACTCCAACATGTTGCCGGGGAAGGCTTCCCAGCTTCCCAGAGGAAGGACAGCAGCCCCTCGCATTTGCCACATCTCAGACTTCCTGAAAGGGAGCGAGCAAAAGACAGAAAAGGTCCATGAGTCTCTGGAAGACACCACCTTACCCAAGATAACACAATCTTGGGGGCCTTCCAGAGACTGCCAGCCCAAATTTGTCCCCAGTCAGTCCGGGTAAGCTGATACTGTAATTGCTGGGTTTGTTAGCTCATACTCCGTGTCCCACTTGTCCCAGGTGAACTGGTGCAGCAAAGTATATAAGGATATTTTTTTTTTATCATTTTGGGTTTTGCACACTATTCAATATGCATCTCAACATCCCTAATTTAGCTCTGGGTGTTCACTGAGCAAAACTGCTCTGAACTTTCCCCAGCAGTCAGACCACAAAGTCAAGCCGCCATGTAAGTAGCAGCAAGTTAATGCTTAACTACGTTACTGTAATTTTGTTCAATCCCTCAAGACTGTTTAAAAAAACATGTGACTGAAGCGCAGCTCTCTCCCACCACATGACTACGACAGGTTTGGCTATGGATTGGGCTTTGCAGTTACAGTCCCTTGCCCTGATGTGCTCGTGCATGTCTCTTGTGTCTGGATGTCCAGTCCTACAGCAGAGGACCTGCTCTGAAGGTCTCTTCCCTGAAGGGACCCAATGCACATCCTGTCCTGTGCGACAGGCGCAGGAACTGAGGCCAAGAAAGGAGAGTCCCAAGAAACAGGCTCCCATCAGTGGATTGTTTGGGCAGGAGATATTTGCCCTTTTGGCTGTTGCTTGGCTGCACTAACCAGTAATATGTGTTTTTTTGGTGTTTTCTTTTTTTTTTCCTGAGCTAACTATGGTAATTTAGAGCCATGGAAATAGTTCAGTTTTCCAGTCCAGAGAAACAATGAAGAATGAAAGGCATCCTGAGGGGCTGCAGATGACAGGGCTGCTTCTCTCATCTCTGAGAATGGAATGAGAGGAGCTCTTGGAGACTTCCCTGTTAAGTGCTTTCTAGCGCCCTTAGAAAATACTAGATTTGTAACACATTTAGAAGATACTAAAATGAAGAGGAACAGCAAAAAGGGAGCATCTGTATCCAGCTTCTGGGGAGGTATAGTGTGGCTGAGAAGGGAGGTACAAGGGAGACGTCTTGGGAGACAGCATATGTGTTTGTGAAGGTGACGGAAATATAACGCAGGTGCAAGAGACAAATCTGCTGTGTTCCCGCCCAGATCCTGAGATGTCCCTGTGAGCCCTGAGGGAGCACAGGGTCGCAGGTTGGCGTGCATGTCTGCAGCTGAAGGAAGAGGGCTGCTGCAACCAAACAAGAGTGGAGAAAAAGCAATGTTTTGATGTCTTTGGGCACCTCCTCCCCCAGTACTGTGTCTTGACAATCGCGACATAAAAACACAACCTGCAGCGTAGCAAAACACACCGCCAAGGCAGGGCCGGCCCCGGGCCTGCCCACTGAGGCGCGGCGGTTGCCTTCCCCGTCCAGTTGCACTTTGGCTCTTTTCCCTCGTGGATTTGTTTTTACCTTTTCTCGGAGGCACCCATGGCGCTGTTGGGCTGGAGGGCGCTACTACCGGCCTCGAGCCGCGGGCCGCCTTGAAAACCCGCTGAAGCCAAGAGACGAGACAACCGGATTTCTGGAGCGGCCGAGGGAAAACAAAACAAACAAAAAACCAAACCAAAACAACAACCCGACCGCCCGGGGACGCTGCGCCCCGGTGAACCGCGGGCCCGGCGCGGCCCTGAGGCGAGTGGCCGCCCGCCGCCGCCGCCGCCTCACGGCGGGACCCGCCGGCTGTGAGGAGAGGGAGGGGCGCGGCGCGTGCACGCGCGATAAGCGGGGGGCGCGCGCGCAGTGGGGAGGGGGCGTTCTCCCCCCTCCTCCTTCTCCTCAGCGCCATTCCGCCGCCCTCCCTTCGCAGCCCGGCCTCCACCTCCGCGCCCGGGGCTGCCCGCCCGCAGCTCCTCCGAGGCGGGCTCCCCCCCGCCACACCTCCTCCTCATCCCTCCCGCCGCGCGGAAGGGGCCGGGCGGGGCGGGGCGGCAGAGCCCGGCCGGCGGCGGGAGCGGCGGCGCCGGCATGGGACGGGGCGCTGCCCCGGCGGGTAGGTGTGGGGTGGGGCGGTGGGGCCGGGTGGCGGTTGCTCCCCTCAGCGCCCGGTGGCGGGAAGGGGGGACGGGGGGTGGGGGGCAAGTGCGTTGTCTTGTCTGTGGTGAAGCGTCCCGCCGGTGCCGGCGCTGAGAGGGTCTGGGAGGGAGCTGCGGCCCGGCCCGGGTGTGGGGGCCGCCGCCCCGCCGTGGGGGCCGGTGGGGCGCTCCGGGGAGGGTGGCGGGGGCGAGCGGCGAGTGAATGGAGTGCCCAGGTAACGCAGAGGGTGGGGAGGGAGGAAATACTTCACGCGTTAAGTTGTGGAAAAGCGGTGCGACGCGGTGTTGTGGGGGCCGGGGCTGTGGTTTCCCTCAAAAAGAGTTTTGACAAAAGTGCCGTGAGGCATAACGGCTTCTCAGCACAGCGAGCCGCGGGCGCTTCCCCGTGCGGGACGGCCCGGAGCTGTTAGTTGTTGAAAAGCAGGAGGTTAACACCGGTGAAGGGTCACCTCTGCTCAGGCTGTTCTTTTTTCGTGGCTGCTTGCCCCAGAACCCCGAGTATCTGGACCTTGGGTCTTCTTCAGTGCAGCTGTTAATATATGGTCGTGAAAGGAGGATTATTTTTTTTTTTTTTTGTCCCGAAGTGTTTCTTCATGAGCAAGAAAGGGAACAGCTTTGGCTACAAGTCTGTTTGGTTCACAGGCAGACAAATCAGAGCTTAAGTTGGGCATAAACTTGTAAAATTGAGGTTGAATAACTAATGGAACGATTTACTGAAGGACGTGTTCCTGCTGGAGTAATTCTCTCTGAAGGTCATCAGACTGCACTGGTCTCAAGTAATGTAAATATTTTTAAGCCCCAGGACTAATTTTATTACCTCTGTTCTTCACACTAAAGAATGAAGCCCTAGAAGACGTGCTGTTCTGTGCCCCCATCTTCCCTGTAAAGGCAGACTTTCAGTGCAGAGGAAAGAGTTCAAGAGAAGAGGCAGGTAGTCCCCAAGCTGTTTGCTATTGAAGTGCTGCCCGAAAGGCTGGGTACATTTTTCTTGGTGGTGGTCTCATGGCTTTACTTCGCATGACCAGGAAATAACATTTCCCAAGCATTTGCTTAAAATAGCCACCTCCTCTCTTGATTATTTCTTGTGAATCTCTCAGGCTTGGTAGGTATACTCTCAGGTTGTGAAGGGGGAAGTTACTTTCGTGACAATTTTGAGGCGATTGTCGGTACTATTAGACTTAACAGTTTTGTAAAATTATGTATTGTGTCTGCTGGATTCTGAGAAGTTGAAGCAAGAGGCAGTGGTTTGGGGTTGGTGGGGTTTGGTTTTTTTCAGTATTTATGTGTCTGGGAATTGTAACACTGTGTATCAGATGAGACTGATTTACATCATCAAATGAAAGAGAAAAGTTGAAGTTCCCTAGTGGCACATACCCAGTTTCTACTACCTAGACCTTTGCAACCACTGTCATGAATCATATTATTTTGTACTCATAATTCGCACAGAGGTACAGCATTAAAGGCAGTGATGGGCAAAGTGCCTCAAGTTAAAGTTGACTGATGTGTCACTGCCAAATACTGCAGACGTTCACTGGTAAAACATCTATTTCATCTCCTTCAGCTGCAGCCTGCAGAGCAGGTGATGAATATTGTGGCTCAGGCAATTCGGAAATCTCTGTTGTGGAGCCCTTTGGTCTAACGCTTACTGCCGGTAGCCCTGGAGGTGTAAATGTGATGCTGCACAGTGGAATTTGTGTTTTCCCTTTCTTTTTTTTTTTTTTTTGGTAAAGACCTTTCTCCACCCTTTCTGCAAACACCTCTCCCCCCTTGAATTACACAGAAAACCTGACTTCAAACAGTAACTCTGAACTTGGTGTATCTGGGTCCAGTACAGAGGTTGCTGTGCAGTCTTGCTTCGCTTCCTTTGTATAAATGTTTTCCAGTGCTGTTTTTACTTACATGATTGCAGGCTGTTCTTCCCCATAAGACTAGGTTTTCTCCTGTTACACAGAACTGAACTTTTCTGAAGACTAAATTAGTACTTGGATCTTGTGCTTCGATTCTGGCAGAAACTGGACAGCAAAGTAGAACTGTGGGAGGAAGGGAATGTTCTCATTCATAATGAAGGTAGTTAAGTGCTGTTTTAAAGAACTGTTTTCATGTGTGTTATGGGACAAGTTTCTTCCACCAGACCTCACTGTTGTATTTACTCTGCTGCTTACGTCCCTGGATCTGATTTGCGGAATTTCTGATGTACAACTGTATGGGCAGTTGCAACTGAGCAGGTGCTGTGCTTTGATGGTATGAAACGCTCTGTAATGTCACATACTTTTGGCTTGAGCACCAAAAACTTATGTATTCTCTTTGCCACAATTCTTGTAGGGTAAAAATGAGGATAATACTGGAAAATAAGTTAATATCTAAGTAGCATGTAAATACTGTACTGATGGAGAAATTGGTAATTCTGATTGCAGAATACTGTATGAATAGGATGCAGTAAGCAATACCTGAGGCCACAAATGTAACAAGAAAGCTTGTTAAAAATGACTATTCATTTTAATGAATATTCAGATTCATGTTGGTGAATGCTGTGGTTCATTCAAATTAGAATAAGGGAATCTTTACATTTATCTGGTTTTCTGTTTCTTGTGCATATCACTTGTCTTTTTAATCTGCTTCTATTTAAATACACAGGGAAAAAGAGAGAAATGAATGGAAGTTCTTTTTTGTTTTGTAAAGCTCCCTGAGTTAGTAAAGATACAGGGGAAATTACTTCCTCTCTCTTACCAGGATGTCAGGCTAAAATACCCTTAATTTTCCTTGGTAGAGGAAAGGGGATAGAAAAGTTATGCTCCCTTAAATTATGTGTTGCTTTGATCATGCTGATCTGTGCCTCTGGTGTGGCATATTTGAGTCATAAGCAGTAAAAGCTGTAGCAGTGCCAAACTTCTTGAATGCTAGGACATGCTGCACCTTTTGGCGTAATTTGTTACCTTTCAACAGCTGCTCCTCTTCGGAGTGTGAGATGGAGGCTGGCAGGAATGGGCTTGTGGAAGGTATGACTAGTGGAAATGACTGCTTGCTTTTTACTCCTGTGATCATGCCTCAGAGGAGAGGATGGGCATGCAGCGCAGCAGAGTCGGAGCGTTTTTCCCCAGCTTGTCATTTTGCTGTTCTCATCTCTGACCCATGGAAGAGCTATAGTACTCCAGCTGGGGCCAGGTATGGGCTGGGAACTGAGACTACCCCAGAGAAATGGACTGTCACCTTAGACAAAGAGAACTTTACCAAGAATCTTGAATGCATGAGGAAATAAGTGAATAGAGAGTTGTGTGATACAGATAAGACATGAAGAAGTCAGATAGGACGGCAATGAGAAATGTATGAGCTCTGAATAGATGGGAAATGAATGAATTTTTTTTTCTTTATTTGTTATTAAATTAAAAATTTTATTTTACCCTGCAGATCACTAGCAGACAGCTAGTCTGCTACAGGAGAAATTTTGGCTAACTTGCAAGTAAGTTTCCAAGATGGTTTTAGGGAATCTGTGCATTGTAACCTCAGTATCACCAAAGGTTAATCACTGAGGGAATGCCATCTTGGACACAACTCTTCCTTTGTCATCTTAACACTTTAATCTCTTTAATTTGTATAAAGTAATTGGATACTGTTAATACATTTATTTTCTCTGGAATCAGTTAATTTAGTATCTTGCTAATATGAAATTATCTCTTTCCATATAAGGTTAGACAGCCAAGAGGCACATTACTTAATCAAGCTGGCTTTCTGACCTCGGCTCTGAGCCTTGCTAATTATGTGCTTTTGAATCTTCTTCTCCTCGCATGTTTTCTGGTTGGTCACCTTATTTTCTGTCAGCATGACATAGTTCAGTTAGGCTTAAGCTTCCTACATTTTTTTTTTATTTTTTTTTACTTGTGCCTTGCTGAGCTTCAACATGTGTGTTAATGTATTGGGGGCCTGCTAAATGAGCTAAGATTAAATGTTAGTTCTGTACAGACATGGGGCTGGAACAATAATTAGTTGGCAAATTAGTTATACTTAACAGGTTGGTGTTATGTGGAAAAATTGTGTGAGCTTTTACTCTTGCTGTCTCATCCGTATAACTGGAAACCGGTCTCATGGGACACAAATTCCTGTCTGGTCAGTTTTAGTTCCAAGTCTCTGTACAAAGGGAAAGTTGAAGAAAGGTATTTCAGAAAAGCTGAAAAGGGTGAAATCTTTCTTGATATTATTAACTGTCCTCCTCCCCAGCTGATACCCATAATGACAAGGTTTGCAAGGCCCATATGTTGGTTCTCCGTGACAGAGCTTCTAGCATGCTTGTGTTCAAGGACCCTGCATGCTGGTGTTTGTGAAGGGCATAGCAGCACTGCAATATTAGATAACCCTGTGACTTAACCTGAAGGAATTACACTGAATAACACTGCATCCACTAACTGCAAGTCAGTATTTTAGAACAATAGTTTAGGGTCTAGTGCCAGGTTTATTTTTAAAAAACAGTGTAGTCTATTAATACTAGCCCAAATCTTTTTGAGTGTTGGGCTTGCTTTACATTGCTGCTGTAAATGTGGAGAGGTTGTATTTAAGTTAGTGTCTGGGGATTTTATTTTTTTTAAGGGTAGATTTACTGAAACAGATTTCCTAATGTAAAAATTGACTTCTCCAAATCCACACTGACTGCAAAGCAGTACTTACCATACTGTCATGGCCGGTGATTCTCAAGGTCGTGTCTACTTGGAAGCCTGCCTTGGTAAGTGCTCCCATTGTGGTGACCTTCATGGTTCACTGCAAGAATGCTGAAGTCCAGCTTCAGCTGGTAAAGTTAGATGGTCTGAAGCTATTTGACAAGAAGGCACAAGAGACAAACAAGCGAGTATTCTGCTGTTTCTGGATTTTTAGAGAGAGTTTAACAAAGTTCTTTGTTAATGCTTCTTAAAGAAAATGAAGCTGCCGTGGAGTAGGAGTGTAGCTTTTTCAGTAATTAATACCTGGTTAAAGTGTAGGAAGAACTGTCAGCTTTTCTAGTGAAGAGTAATCACTAGTGGAATCCCAGGGGAATCTGCATTCAGGCTTGTGTTGCTCAACATAGTTATAAATCATCTAGAAGAGAGGTTCAGTAATGAAGTGTCAGTATATGCTGAAAATCACAAAATTAGGATAGCAGAAACAGAAGGTGGCTGGAGTTGCAGAAGGTTCTCACAGTACTTGGTTGTAGGCAAGTGGTACTTGATACAAGTAGATATAAAATAATGTGCACAGGGGGAAACAACTAACTATCTATGCAGTGATGAGCTCTTAAGAATCTGTCCCATTCAGGAAACAGATCTTTTAAGTAATGCAGATAAAGCACTGTGAAACTCTCAGCAGCAGACAAAAAAAAATAAAAACCCAAGAGGCAAATAGAAATGACAGATCTCTAGGAAAACGAGAGGGAGCAAAACAAAATGCCATGGTATAAATTCATGGTATGTTTATGTAATTAATAACATACCGCCCTCAAAGTTAGGGGCAGACATTGTCTCTCTCCAAAGAGTTGCAAGATGAGGGAAAAACCCAGAAAAGCACAATTGAAGCAGCTTTTGTAAAAACAGTAACCAAATAAACTGGAGTTTAGCCTGGAAAATACATGATTGGAAGTAGGATGGACAAGAGGAAGGATTATGATAGCAATCTGCAACCGTGGGAACAAGAAGCAATTGTTCCCTGTTTATCTTGTCACCTGAACATGGCAAGAATTAAAGGGATCAAGTGGTGCCCAAGCAAAAGGTAAGTTTCGACAGAGAAAGTATTAAAACATGGCCCCTTGATTCCGCAGAAGCCTTCTGGGTCCATGACATCATTTGATGAGGAGTTTCACAGGTTTGCGGCTTGTGTGCTTGTTTTCCTGTAGCATTGTTTGATTGTACCTAGTTCTTGTGTTGGAGGAGAGTGTGAGCAGTCAGACCTTATCTACCCTTTCCATGCCATTCCTGATTTTGTAGAAGGTTATCATATTCTTCAAAAGTCATCTCTCTTCCAGGTCTTATATGCCTGGTGCTGGTCAGTCACCCACAAGCTGTTCAAAACCTTTGCATCATTCTTGTTGCCCATCTCCTAACCTTTCTTCTGAGACTGTATGAAAACTTTGGTGTCTAAGAGTGAATACCTTCCTCTTGCATAGAGCATTCTATCAGTAGGTCCCTGCATGTGTCAGGAAGGATGATAGTATCATTGTTTCCTCTTGAAAGACAAGTAGCAAGAGGGACAGAAGGTGTAAACTAACCCAGGTGGTTACAAGAGCAGACGCTTGAGAATGTCTGAAAATAGTGGGGATTGGAAGGGAAAAGCACTACACAGTGATAATATTAAATTTTGAAAGGCAGTTCAGAAATTCATTTCTGAATGTGGTTCTCGTGTTCTGGATATTGTGCACGGTTTGGGATTCCTGAATCTTAAAGTGTGTAGCTGAACCAGAAAATCTTATCAGAGGAGCAGTGGAAATGATCAAAGGTGCAAAATGGCTTCTATACAAGAAAACTGAGTAAGCAAGGACTAATAATCTGGGAAAAGAGAAGGCAGAGGGATGACGTGGAATTCTGTAAATTCAGGAATGCTGTGGACAACGTGCATACAGGTCTAGTGTTTGTGCTCTGTTTCAGTACAAGATCTTGACACATTGAAGCTGGTGAGTGACAGAATTGAAGGGGGTGGTAGGTGGTGGAATGTCTCGTCAAAAGATGCTCTGGGTGCAAAAAGTTTCTGTTGAATCCGGGGGATGCCCAAGCACATGGGAGGGAAATCCTTTGAAGGTTACTAAGTATGCAGAAACTACATCCAGCTTCACAAATCTCATGAGCTGAAAACAGTTGGAGGCCAGGAGAGTACTCCTAGGAAATATCGTATATATTTTTCTAATACTATTCCTTGAGCATTGGCATGTAGCCACTCTTGGAAACAGATACAGTTGTTCCTGTGTTTTTGTTTAATCCTGAAGGATGGCATTCATCTAATGTAACTTGCTATCTCAGAATTAGATTGTTTTTTAAGCTTGGTGGGATGATTTTCTTTTTGAGGTGCCTGCCTCTCTGCATTGCCTACAGAGTACCTAACACTTCATTTCTAGGTAGCTAGCTTAAATTAGATGGATGTTTTTGTAAGAACAATAACAAATTACAGACAGAATTCAGAAAAGGACTATAGCAATGACTTTGAAGACATCTTCCTTCCGGACTCTCTCTGGCAATCCTGGAAAAGGCTAAGAGGTGGTTTGATTGCAGTGTGTCAGTACTTGTAGGTGAGGAAATACATCTTCCTGAAAGTTTTTTTTATGTTAGCTTAAGAAAGCCCAATACGTGTCTGCAACCTGATGTTGAACATACTAAAATTGGAAATAATGATCTACAGTGTGTGTAATTATTGAAGCCTTTAAGCATGTGAAGAAACGTACTCTGGTTCAAATAGGAGTACTCGGTTTGACTAGGTCAGATCCTCTGACCTGGGTTATATGGCAAGTCAGGATTTGTAGCCATCACAGTCTGTTGCAGTTTCTAAAGCATGAAATAGCTTGGTGCTAAAACCTCTTAAAACTAAACTCAGGATGCCTTGCCAGTGTAAGTGGTATAAGCACCTCTAATCCTAAAACTTTACAGGTGCAATTGTAAATGGTTCCTTTTTACTATAGCTAAAATGTATGCGTCTGTGTCAATTCCCACTGGTCATGAGGACTGGAAAGTTATCACAGCTGCTGTTCCCATCTAAGTACTATGTACAAAAAAGTCCTTTTGGATTAACTATGCATGCTGCCATTAAGGACATCAAAATGTTATAAGCTGTAAGTATATAAGAAAGAGGACAAAGGAGCAACTCAGATTTTTTTTCTTCTGAACTTCTTCAGTATAGAAAGAAAAGTTACTCTTTTTAGTCTCCTGTTCAAACTATTTTGGAAGGTAAACTGTGCAAGTGATACTGCATTGTAAATAAGTTCCTTTGTGATGGGGTTCAAAATAATTTATATTAAGTGGCTCGTAACATTTCTGCTGAATTCAGCAATGGGTTTGTTACAAAAATTTCTTACCACAGCTACTGCTGATGTGATTCTACCATAGAGCATCTGGTGATGTTTTTAACACTAGATTTTCAATGATTTTTTCAGTGACTGTATAGAATGCTGTTTAACATTACTAGTGGTCGTGTGAACCCTGTTGATTCTGGCAACGGTTGACTGGGCCATTGGAGCAGCGACCGCTTGGCTGTGTGATCAGAGACCCTTTGGATTTTGTGGAGTGTGGCTCAGTATCAGCTCCTTTACGAGCTGCAGAACAGCTCTTAACTGAGTCACCCCATCTATTCCAATCTCCATCCTCAGACTATACATTTGTAGTGTGCTTTTTACTCAAAGTTTGCCACGTTCTGACTTGAGCCAGGTAGTAAGAAAAGTAATGATACATCTCAGGGTCCAGTACCATTCTGTAGTGGGTTTTAAAAATAAAGAATTTGAGTAGAAGATTAGTACTATTTTTATTTTCTATTGTTTGGCAAAGTACCAAAGATTGGTTGAAAGTTGTACTTTGCAAGAAGACTTTGCTATTTGCTATTTGCCTACTTTTGTCTTCTATATTTGCTCCCAAATCTGCCTTGTTCAGTAAACTGTAGACAAAAATCAAGCATTTCTAAATAAGAGGATGCAGTTAGATGATGCTTTTTGGCACCACAAGCTCCTCTAAGAGGGTAAGACCTGAAACCTGATTACATAGCTAGGATGATACTTCTGAAACTATACTGATGACTCCAAATGGCAAAACTGTTGTACTGTTTTTCTGTTTGTCTTTTGCAAGAATACCAAACCGGAGAGCTTATCCTACCACCTCTTCCACTAGAAACAAGCACAGTTGCATAGTGATACCCACACTGTGTGTTGGTGCAGAAGGGGTTGGTGCTCTATACTGCATGTTAGGGTGGTTTCTAACTTCTGATCGCTAATAATGTTGTTGCTGGGACTGGAGGTAAGAGTTCAAGAAGATTTTTGTCAAATTTGAGACTTTCAGAGGCAGTGGAGGCCTGTCCTGTAGCTTTCTAGACTTCAGTTTGCAATTAAGTCTAGCGCTGGCTGACAGTTGCCATCCTAACAGATTGTCATTGTTCAGTTATTTAACTCCAGCATAATCTTTGCATGAATAGAATTTCTTGTGTCTTATAGAATAACCTTTTATGTCATTAGTATCTGCAATAATTTTTTCCTTTGGAAAGTGATTCATGTCATCCTGCAGATAGGAAAGACATAAAGCATTATTCTGCAATCACACAAGAAGCCCTATTCATTCATAGTTTATATTGTGAAGCCAATCCTGTATCCTCAGGGTTGGAGTTGTTTTCATGGCAGCAGTCCTAATTACAGAATCTTTCTACAGTATATCTGAACTGGGGGCTGTTCTAGAGCCGCAACTGGAATGAAATGGCAGGCTGAAAAGAATGAAATATGAATGTTTCTTAACGCATTCAGTCTTTCCATTGTTGCTATTCATAAATAGTAGGTTTTAGTCTCCAACCGAATGTCACCACAAAAGCCCATTCAAGCTAAGCTTCAGACCAGGTTCCCAGATCTGATACAGGAATACTCTTCTCCTAGGTTTTGTCTTGATTAGGTTTACGTGCTGGATCATGTTTGATGGATCCCTGTAAAATAAAGCTGCAAGATGAGTGTGTGCTACCTTGATCAAGCCAGTGGAGAAATGAGAAAAAGAGTTTCTACTCTGCATCTATATGCATTTTGCTGCCTGTACATTTTTTTTATGTCTTTTATAACTGGAGTCAAGTAGACCTTGAATAACCTTATCATGTTTTTGCAGACTGAAAATAAGGCAAGTAGTAAATAATCATTGTGAAGACATTAGTTAATCTGGTTGAAAAGAAGGTATCAGGTTTTTTATATTGATTCTTTGATCGGTTCCTTCCTTGACACAGCAGTAAAAGGTGCTGAGGACAGAGGCAGGAGGTAGCAATCTCGTGTTAGCCTTGACAAGTTTGTGTCTGGATTATGTTGGTGTATGATAGTAACAGGGGAATACAGGCAAATTGGAAAGAGAGTAGAGAATGCAGCAAACATGGCTGGAAGGCCTGCCTTATACTAAAGCAAAAAGGGCTGGTTGCTCGTAATGTGGCTGAGCAATGGTTTAGGGCATAAGCACCTAAAATTATTTGGGAAGGATGAAGTGGAGATGGTGGGAAGAGCATTGTTACTGGGCATAGCTGGAAATACAGAGTTGAACTAAAAAAGAGTTATTTTAGGTTGGGAATCTAGCAGACCTTTTCATTGAAGAACTTGTGGAATAATCTTACAGGCACAAAAAGCTTCATTGTTTGAAGGTGGCTTAAAGGATTGGAGAAACTGACAGTCCCAGTGTAGGGAGTAAATTACTCTTGGAGTGATATAGGAGAAGGAGATGGTGAGTCTAATACATTATTTCTCTAATTAAGGAATAGGTTAATCAAGATGTAATTATTTCCCAAATTGGGTATAAACCCAGACTATTCTTTGGTGGTAAAAAGAAGACCAGTCTCTCCTTGCTGTGTATGACACAGGGGGAAGAGGGAGCTCTGAGAAAGTCCCATGCTTTTTCAGAAGCAATGTTAATTCTTCATCTGCTGTCCTGAAGACCTCTACTTTCTCAAAATATTATATAACTTTTATTTCAGGAAATGCCAGAAAGCTTGTTTGTAGTTGATGGAGGCTCAGAAAAGGAAAAGCAGTAGACCTCTTACCCTGGATGTGTTAGACAGAAGGCACTCTCAGGGAGTCCGTGGATCATTAGACTTTTTGAAGGCATAGAAGGATGGATTTTCCTGTCTGAACAAAGCCCATTAAATCCTATGAGGTTAAGACATTGGGGAGCCAATAGTACTTTCTTTTTTTTTAACTGTGGCTCTGATTCAGCAGAGCATTAAGCACACCTGATAGTGAAGCCTGAGAGGCAGTGACTGGAGGGTGTGGAGTCTTATTACCTAGGTTTATGCCTGATGGTATAAGCACCCCGGGGTTTAAAAACGGTTCTGTTTACGCCCTTTATCCCCTGGCACCCTGACTCACTGCTGTGGCTGGGGCACACCTCATACCTCTGATCATCCCTCTGGAAGGCCCTCCCATGCCTATGGGGCTTTGGGGCAGCGCCAGTGGGTGTAGAGGGGAGCAGAACAGGACAGGCACAGAAGTGTACTGTGAAGCTGGCCCTGGTACAACATGCAGTTTGGCCTGTGGTGTTTGATAGGCAGGTGGCAGCCTGTTACAGATACCAGCATGGTAGTTGAAGTGGTTTGTTCTTCATCTTGAATGAAACCGTTTCAATGCTTTATATAATCCAAAGAACAAATTGGGAAGGTTTCTTTACAGTGCGCAATTCTACCTAATGAGCAGACATGGCACATTACAAATTCCATCAAATAATCTTAAATCAGTGCTTCTCAATTTCAAATTAAGGCTTTAAAATCTGTAAAATGTGAATGTTCAGCAGGCTTGTGCCATCCCCAGTCCTTAATTACAACAGCACCAAACTCTAAGGTATTTCCCTTTTGTGTGATAGATGTGTACAGGCTTTATGAGCTAAGATAGGTGGGATATAACATGCATGGAGGGCATCCTTTCATCAGGTGCAGGTCTGGCCTTTCACATAGTGCTAGATATTTACCTTTGAAAACAACGAAATAAACCCATGCCGCTGTGTGATTTAATCGTGTTTTATGAAATGGATTTCTGTTTGTATAGGAATAGAGGGTGCTAAGAACTTCAATGGGGTGTTTTAATTTTATTATTGATGTATTAAAGAAAGATGAAGTAATGTCTAAAATTTAAGACCCTTAAAACTGGGATTTCCTATCTTTTCAAAACAAAGTTAAGCAGCCTTTGCTTTTTCTGGTGCAATTCTGACCACGATGAGAGGAAAAGCAGCTGGAAATGGCTCTGTTAAGTGTAAAACACTCCATTCCTAGTTTTCACAGGCTTAACCTTTCTACAAATGTTACTTTCTGCTCTTGATGTCAACTCCAGTGGACTTATTTAATGAAGTCTGCTGCTATTTATGGCTTGTAAGAGAATGAAAAACAGTTATTCCTCCTTAAAATATTTTGCCATGGTCGCAGAGACCTTGGTGAAAGGCCTTTAGTAAAGGCCATGCATTCTTAGAGGCATTCATCTACTTTGCTCCCGGCTGTTTGCAGCTTTTTATAATCCGGAGAGCCTGGAAATCCTGAAAGTGCTTTTCTCTACTGCTCTTTGCCTTATCTTTAGAGTCTTGGAAAATGAAATTCAGAAATTGACAACATGATCAAAATGTTTTGCTCCATTAGAATTAAAGGTAATGTTTTGCTCAGTTTGGGGAGGAAAAAAAGGAAGTGTGGAAAAAAAAAGAATTAATGAGTGGTTAAAATAGCGCTGTTAAAATGGCAACATGCAGACAGCCTGTGTATAAATATAGGCTAGCTCCTCAGCACTGTTCTTATATGGTAGATCTGAGCGAAGGAAAAATATCAGCCTACTCTTATTCTGTACAAGCCTGTGTGTTGGTTGTTACGGTCTGGTGCCATATGTTTGGTAGTAGACAAGGCTGCATATTACATGGAAATTATAATGAGTCTCACCCTTTTTCTTTTTTTTTTTGTTGTTGTTGTTGCAGCGACCTACCTTACTAGTGTGAGAGGGGAATCTCACCAGCATACTGTGGATTTTTTGTGCGTACATGCTACTTTTACTGACTCGCCCAAAAATAGAGAAGAAGGATCAAGCAAAAATTATTGTCTAGTCACTTCTACCTGAGAGCTGGCTGAATTTTATGAAACCTGCCAGAGAACCAACCTGGACCATTAAAAATGGAGTGGCATATGCTGCATCTGTGATGAGCAAAGCTTTCTGCATGGAATACAAGAATCAAGTTGCCTTAAGTCAAACCATATGCAAGTTGCACTAATTTTTGTAACTGTACTGCTGATGCCACTCCAGACTTCGCTAAGGCTTTCCAAGGCAGTAGTTTCTCATGTAGTTTGGATGTTTTCAACTGACATTTGAATGTTTTTATTAAATCTGGTGTGGCTATGAAAAGTGTGTGGGGGTGAACTTTTTCCCTGTTAAGTTTGTGGTGGATTTTGAAGCCTCACTTCCAAGTGTGATCCGTGCTATGGCAGCAACCTACAGGCTTATGGTCACTTCTGTGAACTGCTATAGCAGTGTGGTGATAGACCAGCACTTTCAGCACACTGTGCATTACTGCACAGGGACTTGCCAAGTGTTTAAGCAAGGAGTTACGTGCATAGTTGCCCACCACAGTGTCTGCGCAGAGCTTGGTGTCCAAGATGCCAACCTAGAACGTAAAATTCCTGGTCCTGAAAATGGACTTGCCTTGCCTGGAAATGAGGACTATCACCAAATCCTCCCAAATAATCCAAGAATCAAGAAGGGCTCTTCAGTGCAAGCCTCCAGCAGTTTAAAAGACATTACTGGTGAGGCAATAAACCTTGCAAGTGGTAAAATAAAGGAATTCTCCTTTGAAAAGCTCAAAAACTCTTCCAGTCATGTGGCCTACAGAAAGGGAAGGAAAGTTCGGTCAGAATCATTCAGCAGACGATCATTTGATTTTGACTTGATTTATGGGCACTTCAACAATGATGAGAACTGCCCTCCGTGTGGCTTTTTGCAGAGTCCCTCACCTGTGGAGAAATGGCAGGAGAGCAATGATGCTCCAGAAGTCAGCATGAATCCCATGGTTCCCTTCTCCCCTCATTCCTTCTCTGAAGAAAACTTCATTACCCAGATCTTGGAAAAACACAAGCTAGATGGTTCTTCTGGAGGAGATATTAAGGTGTGCTTAGACATCTTGCTCAAGTGCTCTGAGGATCTGAAAAAGTGCACAGACATAATAAAACACTGCATCAAAAAGAAGTCTGCAGACAGTGTTAGTGGAGGGAACAGCAACGATCCCCTGGCTAATTCAGAAATTATATATATGAATCTGATGACAAGATTTTCTTCATACCTGAAAAAGCTACCCTTTGAGATCAAACCACCAGGACACAAGGAAGCTAGTGACTTGGCAGAACTAGTTAACTGTTTTCATGGCTTGCAGCAAACTCCCTTTCCCCCAGTATTTGGAGATGAGCAGCCACCTAGATATGAAGATATTATTCAGCTGCCATCTTCAAGTGCAGTTCCTCTTGGACTACCAGGTGATCAGTGTGAGGTGACAAGCACCTCTCAGTCCATCCAAACAAGTACTGTGAGCTTTACCTCAAACTCCCTTCACAGCGTCCCACAGGAGAACAGTGTGAGAGCTGTGAAAGATGTTTGTGCTCTACCTCAGTTGCCAGCCACAAGCCCTTCTGACTGCATGTCTTCCACTGAGGCTCTGTACATTGAGGAGGAGTCTGATGGGGAAAGAACATTGGGGAAAATAAAGAAGGCAGAGCAGAAAGGGGGCTGGGAGAGTTTAGAGCGCAGCTACCAGCTAGCTGGTGGTTCAGATCTAACTGCTGATGCTAAAGCAGAACGTGTTAGAGTGGGAGATGTTGAGCTCTCCCACGCTTCTGAGAAAATTACTCCTTTAAAACCAGTTTCAGATTCTGTATTGCGTGGTTCCCAAGCTGATGTTTCCAAAGGAGAACAGATGTGCAGTAAGATAGACAAGGATGAGATAGACAAACTGCTGCTGGACTTGGAGTGCTTCTCTCAGAAAATGGAGAATACTTTGAGGGAACCCTCTCTAAAGGAGAGTGAACCTGCCTGTTTGCAGGTGTTTGGCCGGCAGGGTAGGCAGGTACTACCTCTGACTCTTGAACCCAAAAGTAAACCCGTTGACCCCGCTTCCCCTTTGTCAAAAATCATGGAAACAAATGGTCATAAAATGGAAGAAGATGACAAAGCCCTTTTACTGCGTATCCTGGAAAGCATTGAGGACTTTGCCCAGGAACTGGTGGAATTCCAGACAGGCAAGGGAAGCTTGTCCAAGGAGAGGGAAGTGATGCAGATTCTTCAGGAAACTTTATCAACTCCTTCACAGTCCCTCCTTGCAGGGCAAAAAAGCTATGTGGGGGCTGCCTCCAGAGACTCTGTTCCAGCTTCCATTCAGCAGGCCCCAGAAGTAATTAAGGTAAGAACCAAACCTTTGATGGGATAGTGAGTAAAACAAATATGGGAAAATGAAGGGGGAGGAAATCACGTCTGCTAAGTGATTCATTGTGCTTTTGACGCTGCATTGTGGAATAACATGCTCAGCCTGGCAGAAATTTAGCATTTATTTAAATACAAACAAAAAAAGGAAACTAAAACCCCTAAGCAAACAAAATATGCCCTGATGTGCAGTTTCACCTTTGAGCTTGTTCCTTTCCTGCTGGTGCTCCTGTAGGCTGTTTGCTTGTGGTTTAAATGGATCCTATATAATAGAGGGTAGAAACAATTTTTCAGCTAACTACTTTATTCCTGGGAGCGGGTATTGGACTACCTCTCATCACTTCAATGAGAACTGAATGTTCCACCTCTCCCTTTCCCATCTCCAAGCAGACTCCAACACCCTTTGTTGTCGTCCTCATCACTAGTTCCTAAAGAGAGAGATCCGCCACGGCACAAAGGTCAGAATCTAGAAAGATTTCATTTTCTTTTCGCTATCCCCAGTGCATAGAGTTGTTGTGGAGTCTGCATTGCTTCTATCTCTCAAATGGAGGAGTGGGTTTTCCCAGGAAAACAAGTCTTGATGGGAGCCTGCTTTAGAGGGAAGCCAAGGCTGTCTGTCCAGCCCTCGGTGCTTTTCATTTGATAACAAGTGCCAAATTTTCAAGACAAGTTGGTGCCAAACTGCCAAGTGCACAGAAAGTATAGAGAG
This sequence comes from Anarhynchus alexandrinus, assembly GCA_008711295.1. Classification (NCBI taxonomy): domain Eukaryota; kingdom Metazoa; phylum Chordata; class Aves; order Charadriiformes; family Charadriidae; genus Anarhynchus; species Anarhynchus alexandrinus. Next base: position 1,084,716 of record VUYV01000238.1, read on the forward strand.
GGCATCAATTTCCAAAATCTACCTTCCACATAGACAATGAAAAAGTGTCCAGGTTATAACTGAACTGTCACAGCTCCTTCTAGTCGGAGCATGACAATCTTCAAAACTGTCCACTTTCCTGAAAATACAGGTATTTAGTGCAATTCTGAAAGGAAGTGGGTGGGATGTGTCTGACCCTAAATGACAGTGATGATATCTTTCTAGACTAGGCTCTCCAAGTGTTTCTGATGTTTCTCTGGGCATCTTTGCTTACAGAAAATCATGAGCATAACCTTGTCTGGTATCTCCAGCAAGGGAAAGAGTCTTTTCCTCAAAGAGTGTAGAATTGACCAGCTCTTAAGTGATCTCTTATAATAGCCATTCTTGCCTTGTATATTAACTTACAAAATTTTCTAACTTGTGAACCTCAAACAAAAACGTTTGATAAAGTGTGATACTGACTTTGTGGCAGTTTTTCTGTAATATTTCAAAATCGGATGCATTTACTTTGTCAAATAGCTTATCAGTTTGGTCCCTTACCAGCTTCTGTTTCCCTAATCACCTACCTGGCCTGTGTGTGAGTTTGCTCGCAGCCTGCCTTCTGTGGACATATAACACGCGCCCATGCTACAGGAGCGCTTTTCTTCCATGCAGCACCACAATCCTTGCTTTGTGTAGATGCCTAGAACCAAAGATTATGGGAGAGAATAACTCTTGGGGACCCAGAGGAGCTGGAGGGGCCTGGGCTGAACACTGCGCAGCATGGATGCAGCTGGTACCCTTCAGAGGGAGTTAGCCCTTAGCAGAGTGGGCAAAAGTCATCTGAACTGCTGGCTCTACAACGTTTGCTGTTATTTATAGCGCAGATGTGGCCACACACTTGGCTGTGGCCACAAGGCCCCCTCTAGGTATAGCATCTAGGGAATATATCCATGTTCCTGGATAACTCTGGATTTGGCTGGAGCTCCATGTGGATTCTGATTCAGTATTCCACATGTGTGCCTGAATGAATAATGTGTAAAGTATTTGTTATATCTTCTTAGGGCTCATAAAACTGATATCAAACAGTTGTGCATACACACAAACCCCCCAGAGATCTAAAATCAATGAAAACACAGTGCAGCTTTCATTTATGAAGGTTGTGACAGTTTTTATATTCCTCAGATCCTAAGCAATGAAAAAGGAAAGGGAGAGCCACTTCAGACTGGACTCAGTTGGCCTATCTGTGTTGAAATCTGTGCTAACTTATATCAGCAACAGTCTTTTCCCTTTGTCATAAAACCAATTATGAGTCTCCACAGAGAACAATAGAATTACTTGTCTCTTCATCTTCAAAACCAAAATATTTAGAAACTAGGACATGAATACTCAAGTCCATCAATTTTACAGAGCACATAATGAGCGCATCATGCTTCTTTCAGGCAGGCCAGGAAGTATTGCATACTTTCAGACTGTCTGACATTTCCCTTTCTGAGATCCAGTTTTCCGTTGCTTATCTCTAAACCTCCAGCTATTTGTTTTAAAATTTCCTGTTCTGTGTGCCTGTCTTAAGCTGATTTTTAATATGTTGGTTTTTTGAAAGAAATAGTTCAGTGAAAACAGCTCAGTTACCTTGTTAGAGGCTAGCAAAACCCCCAAATATTTATCGATATTTTTGTCTCTAGATAAAAGCACAATAAGGAGTGAAGCCTGAGTGGGCAGGCAGGTGTGGGGGAAATGGGGGAAACTAGAACCAATGAGTAGTGAAGAAGGTGGAGATGGGGCTGTTGGGATTCTCTGACCTGGGCTGCAGAAGTGCTGAGTGTCAGGGGTTTCTTTGGAAGGTAAAGAGTGCTACCTTTTGAGTAAAATGTTGTCTTCTGCAAAGTCCTTGGAAAACTCAGTGGTGGATGGTTTTGACCTTAACCTCTGTGCCCTTGGTCTACCACCCGTACAGGATGACAGAGTATTTAAATTCAGTTAATGCTTGCAGAATACTTGGTACTTCAGTGAAAGTGCCCTAGAAAAGTCTGTAAGAAACTTACTCATTCTGTTTTCAGAATCAAGTTTGAGTAGTGCAGGGCTCTGCTCCAAGTCCTGCTCATGCATTTTATTTTAAGAGCTGTTGGATAAAGTTTGTGAATAATTTTGGGAGCAGAGACCAGGACCAGGGTTTGATACAAAAATGGGCCTCCTTTTTGTCCTTCCTCTGATGGGTATCTCTTCTCAAAAGGATTTACTCGTGGCGTACTAAGCCAGAAGGAGCAGTCGTGCTTCCCATTTCTCTCTCCTCCATGCCTCTACTTGGTTTTGAATCTATCTTTATACTGACAATGATGCTTGTATACAAGATTTAAAAAAAAATAGATAGTTGGGGTTTTTTTTTCTGCCAAATTAGTAAATGGAATTGCTCACACTGAGGTCAAATGGATGGTACAACTATCTCTGGACAGGGACCGTGGATCTGGGAGCAGAGGGTTTATGGTTTACAGAGTGGAGAAATGGTTTCAGACCACCTTGTCTAACCACGTTATATCTCAGATTGTAGACCCCTGAGTCAGCTATCCAGAGGCTGTTCCCTGCTGCCACATGTTTCCTCTGGGCTGGCTCTAGGTAGCATCTATCTAATCCTGCCTAGCCTGAATGACTGATGGGGTGGGTATTGCTGGGACCCTCAGAAGTGTTCCTAGCTTACTGCGATCTAAACCATTGTGCTTTTATGTATCAAAATGTCTATGTTGCATGTTTAAAGAGGTGGCCCAAAGATGGCTCTGAGTGGAATTAAGACTGTTTCATACTCATGTATAAAGTTAAGGTTGACCTGGCAACTTCATAATTCTGCCCCTTCAAAATGCTACTTCATAATTCTGTGTGCTACTTTGTTTTACAAATTTGATGATATGCTTATGAAGGATCTTGTGTGGGGCAATTAACTGTAAAAAGTATCTTCTGTAACATCATAGTGACTTTAACTTTGTCATGAAATAATCAATGCATCCAAAATACAATGGAAAACTTTTTTCTGGAAAATCAGCTTTCATCTACATATGTTACAATTATTTTTTTATCAGATATTGATAATATCTGTCAACTAAGCTATACACAAGAATCTGCACTCTTTTCAAACATCGGTTATTTGTTATTTCTAAACCCAAATAGTAAAAAGGGGTGCTTTTTTCTGTTTGGTAATAGTTATTGGAATAAATGAAAATAGTAAGTTAATCTTAAAGTATCTGGGAATCAAAGATGACACAGAAAAAAATGAAATCAGATGAAATTAAAGAATTAAAAGAACTGATACCAAGCACTTAGGGACATGCTTGTGGCACGCGGGCATCTTTTGTAATCGGCACAGATACAGTCTCTGCTTGTGTGAAGTTGATTTATCTTGAGGTAGACATGTAAAGGTAGGTGAAACAAAGCCGAGTAATACATGTTGAGTTTTTCAGCCTCATTGCCTCTTAAACCAAGAAAAAGTCATGCTGTTGCTGGAAAAGTTTAATCTGTTTTGAAAACAGTTGAAGCTGGTGCCCTTCTCAGCTATACAGACTGCATTGAATTGTTGCAGCCAGGCTTTGGGGGACAGCTAAGTCCTGTGATGATTAAATCATCCAAATCTTTTAAGACTAAGCTTCCAGCTTTAGGCACAGGTGAGATTCTTTCTGTGTTCTAATGGTTAACGAAGGCAATCTGACACCTCTTTAGATTTGACATCTCTCACCCTCACGCTTGAAACTGGGTCACTTACAGCAAAGAGGAATTTCTAAATTTGAGTGCAGTTTGTTCAGTTGATCTGCAGGCTGTTGATACCAGATTTTTCTGCTGTGGGTTTTGTCCTGTTGACTTTTAAACTGTTAATACAAGGCTCTCTGACTTTCAGTTTCTCATAGCACTGTATATTTCTTGTTTTATTTATACCCACCTTGTGTGTTTTGATGATAGGGAGTACTGTGCTAGGAATCTGCAAAAAACTGGAATTCAGACACAGCAAGCCTTGCCTCCGGATCACTTGTATTTTTCCAGGTCATCAGTGCAAAACCCCCCAAACTTCCGGGATCCTTTGTGACTAGTTAATTTGTGGCTAGTTTGTTGTTTTTTTAAGTTGCAGCTAGATTAGTCTGTTTCTTTTGTGCATACAGCTTTTAAAGCCCACTGTAGATGGTGTGGATGCCGCTGTGGATATGAGAGGTTCTTTGGACTACGCTTCCTCTGCAGGCTGTAAGGGGGGGGGCAGGCTGTAAGCAGGGTGAGAGTTCAATTGGAGATGAAGTAAGTATGCTTGCCACAGATAATTTAAAATAAATCACCTTCTGACAGGCTGCTATATGATATGTGCAGGACTGCCAGTACAGTGAAGCCTTGTGGGCTCTTTAGGCATTGCCTTAATGTTTAGAAAAAAAAAATCAGAGTAAGAAAACCAAAATTTATTCCAAAGCTATTGCATATGGATCTGTGTATCCTTCAGTTAGTGGCAATTCCAGTTAAAACATGACTGCCTTTTTTTGGGGGGGAGTAGAGGGCTCATTTTCTCATTCCCATCTTCATCCTACTGCTCTGTTAGGCTTCATATTCATTTGCAGGGCACATGGCAAAGTGGGCTGATAACATTGTAATAACCTTGTGATTCTTTGGACTTGTAGCTGTGAAAATACAGGTGGACTTCAGAGCTTTTTCAGCTCCCAGGTTGCACGGTTTAGGCATAGCTACAGTGACCTAAAGGAACCAAAACTATGCTACATTCTTGTTCAAATCTTTCATAAAGAACTGGATTCCACAGCCCAGGTTGTGGGACCATGGCCTGATGATTGAGAAGCAACAGGAGAGAAAATAATCTTGAGGGCTTTGATATGGATTTCTGAAGACATTAAAAAAATTCCTTGTGTGAATGTCAGCTGGGGGGGTCTCTCCTTTAGTAAATAGCCTATTTAACTGAACAAGAGCAAATTTATGATGGTAAGAGCATCCTTTTGGATAGGCTGTTTCTGTGTCTATCTGTAGTCATATTAAGTGGTGCTGTATATGAATGACCTTGGGCCTTCTACAGGAAAATGGGAAGAGAAGGATATCAGAGGTACGTGTTGTTCAATAAAAGCTTTCTGTTGGTGAGGCTCAGTGAGACCTTTTCATTTCAAATGTAGTGTCTTGATAAAAGCAAGCCCTACTAGCTAGAAATTGGATGTTGTTCTATGTTACTAAGCTTACAAAGTACACTGGCAATGTAGCTAGGAATTCTAAAGTCATATAGGGAAAGCAGACCATGGGACTAGGTGTTTGTTCATCTTGTGGAATAAGAACTGGATTTAGGCCTTTGTTCAGCACCGCTGTCATAATAGGAGGGGGAGAATACACTTTTTTACAAGCTTAGACAAAGTCTGAGCAAGAGTTTGAAGTCTACTTGCTCAAGGTTGTGCAGAGAAAGACTATTGTCCACAAAGAATTGCTTTGCCTTTGCCTTGTGACAGCTATAGGAAAAGTGAATTAAAAGAATGATGTATTTTGGTGTCTTTATGAAACGGTTTTCTTAAGAACTGCTTTAGAATGCCTATCATCTTTGCCAAGATTATCCTTATGTGCTTGCGTGGCGTTAAAGAAACTAGATTACTTGCTTTTTCCAAGCAAGAAGGAAAAATTGATGTGTTTGGAAAATTACAGCTTTTGGAGCTTTTGGTCTAGTGTGGGAACTAATGCTGATCTTCTTCATCGCCTCAGAAGGAAGGACCTCAAACCACTAGCATCATACGTGCACGGGCCTTGGCTGAGAGCATGTGGTTTAACTCTAGCTGAGTCTGACTGATGCAAGTTTGTACCTCAGGTTTCAGCACTGAAGCACATAAAGTAAGAACTATTGGGGAAGATGGTATATTTAGCCACTTCTGCAGTGCATCTAATTTTAGCGCTCTTGGTAGTGGTGGTGGGTGCTTCCTTTCCCATATTACCCCTGGCCTATTACAAGCCAAGGACAGATTGTCTGTCATGTAGCCAGCAGGGAAATAGATTCTGTTGTAGATCATGTTTCTCAATTAAAGTATTACAAGAAGGCAGAAGATCCTGGTGGTACTGAAAGATACTTTGAATATCAGTTAAAAAAGGGAGGTTTGGCTTCAGGAGTAAGATAAAATCTCTAGATGTTGGTCTTGTGAAGAGAGAGAAGACATAATATGTTGAAGCCATTTGCCAATTTTTGCCTGTAAAAATCAAACCCAAGAAAGCGACGTGCTGGTCTTGACGTGGTCTCCTACAGAGTCCCTGTGCCCCTTCTGGAAAGGGCAACATCTGCTTAGGAGCTCACCAGGATGATGATCAAGGAGAGTTCTCTACGGAGGGACCCAGACTTAGGCGGGGAGCTAGCTTTCCTTGCGAAGGGCTGTGATTTTGTTCTTCCATCTCGATTCAAGAGGAGGCTGAAGTCATTCCAGCAGGCCCAGGTTTGAATGCTTGGCATTTCTTTTTCTTTTTCTGTTGCTTTGTATTTTTTATTGGATCAGAGAATCAAACTGTGTCCCTCTAGGCGTGTCTATTTGCAGAAAGTTATTTGCAGCTAGATATCAGCAGGTTTAAAAATAAACCTTCCAGGCTTAGATTGCAGAGTTAAAGTGTCTTTGTAAACAAGGGGAAAAAATTAACAGCAAGGGCAGTGATTCAATAGGGGCAGATAGTGTAAGACTATTAAATATTTTCTGTGGGTTTTTTATAAGAAAAACCCTATTTGTGATGTGATTGCTCTGAATGTTTCTTGCATGTGGAACAACCACAACATTCTGCTGTATTTAGTGGGTTGTGCTTTCTACTGTACAAATTTGTGCACAGACCAGCCTACTTGGCTTTGGCATTTATGATTTTACTGTCACAAGGTGCTGCTTTGTGCCGTTTCCTCCTCTCTCTGGGCTGTGGCTGAAGGAGGTAATAGGATTGTAGAATCATTTAAGCTGGAAAAGACCCTTAAGATCATGGAGATGTAGCCAAAGAAAGGGAAATTGTACCACGGCTATATTTCTTGGTAAATCCCAGCTGCTGTACTCGCTTTCTGGGACAACTGACAAAAAGATTGGAGTAATTTATGCTAGGACACCAAATGGGCATGTAGCCACCCCAGATTTACAGGGGGTCACAATATGCTGAAATCAGCCCATCTTGAGCTTCATCTATATTTAAATAATCAGTGACTCAGTGAGGAAGTTAAAAAGTTGAAATTATGAGCGGTGCAGCTGTTTCCTAAGAAACAGCTATTAAAATTGCTCCAGAGTATATTGTAGCACACTTTGTTTTCTTGATTTCTAGTGACAGGTTAAAGTACATATATGAGGTTAATCTCTGGAACATGTTTTTTCACTCCCTAGAGGAGAATTGCATGAAGTAATGATGTGTAGTAATAGCTTGGGTGGGGACCATGAGCAATTTTAGAAGAGGCTAACAAGAACCATGCAGAACAGCTAAATTCACTCTCCAGAGTTAGTCTGATCTCCGAAGGACACAATCAGGGTATGGTTTGCAGGGAGAGATAAGATCTCCTAGTAGACCAACTGGAAAAATTGACAAGCCTTTGGTGCATGAGCCCTCTGCCTGGTCTGCAGCAGGAGCAGCGACCTTCACTGCTAAATGCGTCCAGAATAACCGCTTTGGGGCTACAGATCCAAGGCAAGTGAACTAATGCAGTGGACAATTGCAGCTGAAAAAAAAATAGTCTTACTACTACTTCTCTTTCTTCCAGTATTTGTTCCCTCTTGCTGCCTCCTCACTGTGCATCGTCCTGTCTTGCACTGGGCCTCACGGGCCTTTCTGTGAGCTGGCTTAACTCATAACATGGTAGAATATAATCCAGCAGCAAAGCTAAGTCTGTTTTCTGCCTTTACGAATGGGTTAAATTGGTTCACAGAGGGGTCTGGCAAGCTCTGGAGCTGGCACTTGGTACGCAGTGACAATGTACATTTGGGAGTGGAGGACAGAGATTGGCAGCAGCGAGATGTTAATTTTTGTGCCTTGTGGGGCTATATCTTGTGACTTGGGGGTGTTAGTGTGAGATGACCTGAGACTAGAGGTAATTGGACTCATTAAGTACAGAAAAAGTGCTAGCAGGAGGAAAGGTAGTAAGATGATGATAGGGAGCAGAGATGAGCGATAGGTAGTTTGTGGAACATGTAGATGTTGGCCAGAAAGGGAGGAGAAGGGTTTTTTTGTAGAACCTGTATCTCTTTTAAGAGCTATAAATTTCGTTTCTCATGGTCATCTTTTGCAGGACTTTTTATGGAAGGATCAGAGAGCCTCCTATAGCAGTGCTGGTAGGAATTGAGGTGGGGAGGTCTCTAATCCAACATCTCACTTGTAGGAAGACTGTTCCTAACACTAGGTCACATCAGAGCTGTCTTTCTCCAGGTCTTGAAAACTCCCCAAGGATAAGGATTACTCCCACGCCCTTCCAGTGACCTCTTGCAGGCTGTACTACCCTCAGTTAAATTCATCCTCCTACTGTCCAGCCCAACCTTCCCAAGCTGCAGTTTATGGCTGTTGCCTCTCTTACACCACGTACCACTATAGAGTTTGGCTCCGCCATCTCTGTAACTACGCTTCAAATAGCTGTAGGCTGTGATTAGCCCACCCCTTAGCTTCCTCTTTGCCTGGCTAAACAGGCCCAGCCCCTCAGTCTCTCCTGCCACATGTTCGTGACCCCGGCTATCTGATTTCCCTTCTGTAGATCTCTGTCTGGTCTCTCCCCATCCCTTTTGAAATGAATGCCCGAAACTGGTTGCAGTAATCCAGACACAGCCTTACTAGTGTCAGGCAGAAGAGGTAACTTCCCATGTTCTCCTGGCCCTATTCCTAATGCACACTAGTACATCATTTGCCTTGTTTGTAATAAGACAGTGCTGCAGGCTTACGTTCAGCCTGGAGCACACCATTGCCCCCGTGTCCTTTTCAGCAGGGCTCTTGCTCAGACAGTGGATTCCCATACTGAACCCCCATGCTTGGGGTTGCTGTGCACAGATAGAGAACTTGGCACCTTTTCTCATGGCAGTAGTTGAACAGTTTGACAAGGTGTCTCACACCTGAGGTTCTGCCTTTCATCATGCCAGCCTTCCCCCTAGGTAAGTGTCATCTGCAAATCAGGACAGGTGAGAATTGCAGTGGGGTTTCTGTGAGGAGTGGGGGTTTATGCCCACTGTTGTCCTTCTGTTTGAATTTATATGGATGCACACTGGTTGTTTTCTCCATGGAGTTTTCAGGGAAGAATTTGGAATGTGGGCTGAAGTATATCAGTTGTGGAAAAGGCATGTGTAAGATCTATAGGCACATTTGTCAGTGGAGGCATGCAAAGTCTGTGTTTTCAAAACTCAACCAGATAAGGCAATGGGGAACTTGATCTAACCTTAGAGCCAGCCCTGTGTCCCTTCCCACTTAAATCCTTTTGTGATTCTGTGTTGCTTGGGTAGACTTTATTTTCATTTGTGTTTTGCTGTGATTGGACTTTTTTTCTGCTGGTGAGTTTACAATTTATAGTTGAAAAGATTCTCTCTAGAAATGCATTTTCTCAGAGCCTCTCCTCTTCATGCTGTTGGGAGCCATGTGCAGATGAACCTCTGCTGTTCTTACTCCCCTTGGCAGTGGCAAAAAAAGAGGCAGCAGAAAGATACAATGGTGGGAAAGGGCTTCAGAGAAGGAAAGAAAAAGAAAGTCTTGGGTGAAAGATACAAATCAGCTCTGGAGAACTGATGATCTTTGAGTATGGCTTGTGTCCAGTTACCATCAGACTTCAGTAAGACAGGAACTGTAAAAAATGGAAGGAGACATTAAGTCAGCAGTGTGGACTGTGAGAAACCAGGCTGAGTCACTGTACCCTAGAAAAGAGGATTACAGAATCCCGTTTGGAAAAAAAAAAAAGAAACTGGTAAATTTACTATCTAGGCTGCTGTTGGATATTGGGGCCAGAAGGAAGGAGTAGAAAATATTTGAGCACTTGACTTGATACTGCTTCTTTCCATGGAGTTTTCTGCTGGGACTGGCAAGTCCCTGAGAGACAGGCCTGGATAACAGGTTTAGTCTCTGTGCTTTGTTTGTGTAGCTGCAATGAGGCTGTACTTCTGTCTGGTTTATTTATAATGCAGATGTCACTATTTTAGTCTATCCATAAATGAATTGTATGACTGTCAAAAGGTGATATAGTGGATAGGCAGATTTTAGTTAAGGTAAATTACGCGAAGCTGTAGAGCAGTATTTAAAAATGGGCTTTAGTCTCATCTTCCTCTTTAGCAAAAAAAAAAAAAGTTAGCTACTCATAATAAAGCTAAAAGGTTTATTGCAGTATTTGTAGTTTCCTTTCTTAGTTGTCCTTTCTGAAAATGCACGTCCCTGTTGGATAAATGTGTTCCACTTAGCAAACAGCATTTAAGGTTAACTTTTTGCAATAAGAAACTGTTTTTTCCAAGGAATTCCCACAGAAATTCCACTCATATAACTTTATTTTTTCACAACTAGTTGTGATTAACTCCCTGCTGTCTCCGTAGTGGTTGACATCTGGTTATACCCATCCTAGAGTATTAGCTTGCAAGATTATTCTAGGGAACAGGATCCTCAAGAGCTAGTTGCTGCTTGTTGTTTTCTCTGTGTTGTTGTAGACAGCTCATTTCTTACATGAGAAGGAAGAAGACAAAGTTCAAAAAATGTCTTTTTATCCCTGAAGTAGAAGCTTCTGAAAAGAAGCCACCCATGAGCAATGCTTCCACCTTGTTTACCTTGGACTGGGCAGGAGTTAGTGATACAGTCTTACTGTGAAGGTCAGCTGCAAACCTATGTCTGAACTGGCTCCCTACTTTGAAGCTCAGCAGCATTCCCTGTATTTCTCCTATAGATGTCTAACCTTCTGGCTTGTGGTGTGGTTGTGGGTCAGGAAATTAATGTAGATTCTGGGGTCCTGACCTGTGTCTGATTGTGACCTGGTACCAAGCATTACTGACTTTGGCAGTACCTGGAGGAAAATGAGTTGCTTTGCTTTTCAGAAGGTGGAGGCCAGGGCAAAGTGGGTCAGTTGTGTCAGAGGATGATCAGCACGACCCTTGTGCCATATCGGGATGTATGTGGTATGCAAAAGAGGAAGAAAATGGCACAGTGCTGCTCTGGTGATCTACTTTGGGGATGCCTTTTTGCCTTCCAAGAAAAAACATAATCCAATTTTATCATTCTCATGTACCGTAATGGAAGGGGAGATATCGTTAAAGTGAAGAATCAGTATCATTTGAGAGAACAGTAAGTTGGTTTGGTTTGTGGACCTTTTTGTGAAATTTGAGTCATTTCTTCTAGTTCCTCACAGTCCTGACAGCTAGGAGTACATGTATGCATTGAAGAGATTAATGAGCAATAAACCTGTCTTTGAGAAGCGGGTCTTCAAGGCAAACTGATGTTAAGTCCTATTATAGAAGTCAAGTGGCTGGAGTTGGCACCTCATTGTCTGTTCCAGCTTTGCATTGTTTGTATGAATATGGTGCTGTGAGAGACCAGCAGGGATTTACCCTCTGCTGGAATCCAGAAAGTGAAAACTACTGGGTAGAGCTGGGTCATGGCTGGAAATGCCACTAGCTAGGTAGGACAGATAGGGTGGGAGGTAGATCATTAGAAGCAGAAGCGGTGATGTGCGTAGGGAGTCCTCCAAGCCAAATTACTAGCTTGACTGATGCATAAAGGTCCGATTCATTAACCTGCTATTTCCCAATCAGTTGGAGACTTCTTGAGAAGGCCTGCCTGGGGGAGCTCTATTCACCCCTCTTGCTTAGCCTTCCTTACTGAAGCAGGCAGCTGTGGGAGGGGAGTGGATCTTCGTCTACCTCTAACATGCAGCTGTGGCCACGCTGGGGCCATGTGCTCCCTTCCCAGGCACATTCAGCCTGTCTGCATTTTGCTTTTGTTACTCTACTGAGTAAAGAGCAAAAGGAAGGCAAGAGAAGGATTGTCTTCTATTAATCCGTTGAGCTGCTGTTCCTAAAGTGGGTGACCAACTTCCCCCCAAGCTTAACCCCTGCCACCATTTCAGGTCCCCTACCTGCATTGTCATACTGTGGGACAGAGTAACCAAGGCTGATGCTTCCTCTGTCCCATAGCCCTCTTCAGTCCCAGTAACATTTTGAGCCTCAGATGCTTTGACCCTCCTTCCTGGCCCACTTTGAGCTCCAGCATCATTTGGGATCGGACACAAAGATGTGCAGTACGTGGGAGAGCCGGAAAAGTCAAGAAAAGGTGAAAGAACAGATGGTGGCAATCAGGCAATCAACCTTCTCCAAAGGTTGAGAGCTATATTGAGGACCATATTGACTCTGAATACTAGAATTGATGCACTTAAAAAAACTGAAGGCTGAAAGTGATCTTCAGCAGTTCCTTTGTTGCAAGATGCAGGAGAGGAAGACTTAAATGAACCCAAGCTCCAGGTTAATGTGTTCTGTACAGAGCAGTTACAGTACAAAAGTATGCTTGGGCTGGCATGGATGTGCAAGCATGTGTTCCTGCTTCTGAAATGGGACAGCGTTTGGAAGAAGGAAGAGGTCCTCCCCATTTAAAGAAAGAGCAGTGAAGTGGAGTGAAGAGGAGAAAAATCCTCCCATCTCTCACTTTACAGGTCTCTGAATAATGGGTTAAAGTATTCTAAATACAAAAAAAATAGGGCATAAGGAAGCTTTTACAATTCTCACTTCATCTTCCTGAGAGCAAACCAATGGCAAGTTGGAGTATCCAGTGTGTGTTAAGAAAAAAGCTCCAAGTTTCTTGAAAATAATAAGGCAAAGAGATTAGTCAGTTCATCATATACATTGTTCTGTATTTAGTGAACTCAGACTTGGCTACTTTATTCTATTTCAAAATAACATTGATTTAGGATAAACAAAGTGAAAGTTGCAGCTGTATTTACTTGACTGTTGCCTTATTAGCCTCTTATCACATATGCTGTTACATTAATAACAACTCTTGCATTTGAACAGTTGTGCAATAGGCAAGCCTGTCGCCTTTTCCCAAGAAAGTGTGTATTCATGGGGGAGTAGGGAATTTGTCATCCTTTGGCATTCTAGCATCTGAATTCTGCTGCTTATACTTTAACTACTTTTCAGAGTTTAAAAAAATATTTCCTCCTATGTCTGAAAAATTACCTATTTTATGATCTCATGAAGTAATTAAGTACAAATGCTGCCTTTTATGAAATGTACTGATGTATGGCTAGAACTAGAAGATTCCAGAGGTCCATTAGAAAGGGATCTAGTGGAGATCACCATATGGGCTGTATGTTTATTACAGACAGGAGAGGAATGGTAGGATGGTGGAGCTAACGACAAAAGGGGTGGTAGGCACAGGAGAAACGACAACCTTCAAACAAGTATGCAGAAGGCGTAGTTTCAGTTTCCAGTTTTCTCCTTGTTTTTCAGCAAACTACGTAGGTGCTGATTCAGTGAAACCTTTGGGTGCTTCACCTGCAAAAGGACTCTTTTTCAACTGGGGTTGTAAACAGACTTTTTGGATTTTGCACTAACTCTGTGCTGTATCATATGGGTGCCTAATGACAAACTGTGCTGGCTGCTCTTAATTCCTTATGTAAAAACTGATTTGCCAGTACTTAGTACCTTGAACAAAATCAAGTCTTGGACTGTTCAAGTTGGGCATAGAATAAAAGGCTTCCTGAAATTTAGAAGACAGTCTTGCAAGTCTTGTCTTAATTTATCTGTGAAGTGATACTTTGGCAAAACAAATTATGTTCCCAAAGGATGGAAAATGTTGATGTTATGAATGTAAGTTTGCTCATACATGAGGCAGACGTTTGTGTGAGTGGGTGTTCTAGTTTTAAGGGGAAATACTAAAGACCAGACTTTGATGCTTTGCCATTTATGGCACAGAATGACAACACAGTGACCAGTATGCGAAGAAATAGCATTGTCCTTGTTCTATGGTATTGCTGAATTGCAGAGTGTGTTCTCTTGTCGTTCAATAGTGTATCGTAATCCACAGCTACATACATAAAATGCACAAAGTACATAAAAGCAGATGTGACACATCCTAAACTTGCAATTTTTGATAGTGCAGAAAAAAATCATTGGCTACGTAAGACATGCATTTTTATCCCTGTACTATAATTTAATTGTTGATGGGTTTAAATTTTTTTTCCTAATCACAAATTATTTTCTCCTGCTCTGTATGCTATCCTGTTAAAAAGTATTTGTTATTCATTATATTTTCAGGTTCAAAGTAAACAAGAGAAGAAACCTGGAACTTCATCCCCAGTCCCTTTGAACTCCGCGGTTACCCCTTGCACTCTTCTGCCTGTGAATAAAGCCACCAGCAGTACCCCTTTGTCGATAAACATTCCACGTTTCTACTTCCCTAAAGGACTTCCGAATGTCTGCACTAATCATGAAGAGATCATTGCCAGGATTGAAGAAGCCTTTACAGAGTTTGAAGATGAGAAAGCGAACATCTGTGAAATGGGGAAAATTGCTAAGGTAACTATTCTTTAGGTTTTTCGTTTTTTTTGAGAGAAAGACTGAAACTAAACCTAATAAAGTATCTCACAGCTGTCCTCATTTTTAGTGAAAAAAGAACCAATATCCTTCTGCTCTGAGTGGTTTTGTTTAGATAGCAAAAAATAGTAAACAAAGAGGAGCTCAGTTTGCTGTTTGTCACATCTGATGTGTATGCTGTTTCTTGCTTTGATTTGCAAAATGGTTCTTTCAGATTTCTTACCAAATACAAATTGTACTTTTGATTTTGTGTTCCTCCATGGTTATGCTCAGGAGATAACAGAAACTTAGTCTGCCTCTGTGGCTTCAGGTAGTACCAGCTACCTTCTTTGTGGTTAGCTGTGCCACTAATGTGGACATGCTCTATGTATGCTGCTGCAGCGTTGCTTGAGAAAGCAGTTTCCAGTCTATGCCTCCTTGGACATGGAGGGGAGAAATGCTTAGGCAGCCCTCAGCCACTGAGATGCGTATGTTCAATATCCGTAATGCAGGTGTCAGCAGACTTGGAGGAGTTATAGTCTGCCAATGAGTTCCTGGCTTCAGGGAACAAAACATGGCACTTCTGTGGGAGCACGATGAAGATGGGTGGTTCTATTTTCCTCTCCTTCAACCATGTTTTTTAGTAAAGCTGATCTAAAACTAGCAGTTGTCAGACATATCTCATATGTTTGGTTTGCCCTGAATGCATCTTTGGCACTGTAGATTGAGCAATGGTGTTCTGCCCAAGAGGAGCACTTGTTTTCCAAAAAGGAAGATCTTTCTGAAAGGAGAGACTAGGTTGTTTTTTTGTTTGTTTGTTTTTAGAGAAATTGAGTGGCATTATTTGTAAACCATTTCTGAAAACCTAAACAGAAAAACTTCTTTGCTTGACCGAAGAAAGGTTTGAAACTGATCTTAAGACAAGACAGGCAACTGTGTGTGGCCTGTCATGTTCAAACTGGGAAAAGCAGGAGGGTGGTGTAGAAGAGACCTCTGCCTTTGTCTAGTCTCTGCATTTGTCTCTGTGTGGATGTGCTCTGTGCCATTTAGCTGTTATAAGGCTTGCTTCTGCTCCATGGGATTGCTGATAATGGTACCAGATTTGGGGCTCTGAAATAAATGCAAGAGAACCAGCTGCACAAAGAAAACAGTAGAAAGTAAATACTCTCTCCTCAGAGTAGCTAAACACCTGTAGAAGCGCAGTCACCTGACACAGGGATGGCTAAATCTGAAAGCAGTTCTTACGCTGATTAAGGTTCCCAAGGAAACATGCTGGCCCAAACAAAAAGCTGAGAATGGACTTTCAGGATAGTCTTGCTTTGTGGGGAGAGCAAAAGTGATGCCTCAACTACTACTTCAAAATATTCTTCCTTCCATTTGATGTGATATCCTTCTTGCTTGTGCCTGGCCTGAATCAGCTGCTTTCTCTCCCAGGCCTGTGTTTTGCAGATGTTCTGATACCTTGGCTGGAGTCATGAAGGTGGCTGGAAAGATCTCTGTGGTAAAGAGGAGGTTTCTTGAAGGTGTCAGCCGCTGAATGTTTGAAGCCATTTTCAGGCCTGCTTTTCTGAGGCATTAGAAAGTACAAAATGCTTGAACTTTCATTGATTACCATTCTGAAAGCTAGCAGCCTCTGCAGAGGCTACTTAAAAAGCTGTGTTCAGGGAATCCTTTTGCTGGAATCAGCCTCTCCATTTGTGCTTTCATTTTTGATTATCCTGCTGTGATCTAGCAGTGTTGGGAAAATGGGCTGTTCTGGGTAGAAGGCACTGGGCTGAAAGCTACAGGATGGGAATCACTTCACCTTCAGGCATTTAATCATTAATTGTCTATAATTAGAGTTGAAGTTCCCTTGCTGTCAAAGAGAAGAAGGCAGCCCATGTAAAAAATGGTTCATCCTTTTCTGAGGTAGGTCACGGAATCACGGAATTTTCAGAGTTGGAAGGGACCTCTAGAGATCATCTAGTCCAACTCCCCTGCCAAAGCAGGATTGCCTAGAGCACATTACTCAGGACTGCATCCAGGCGGGTTTTGAAAATCTCCAGAGAAGGGGACTCCACAGCCTCCCTGGGCAGCCTGTTCCAGTGCTCTGTCACCCTAACTGTAAAGAAGTTTTTCCGTATATTTGAACGGAACTTCCTATGTTCCAACTTGTGCCCATTGCCCCTCGTCCTGTCATTGGGAACCGCTGAAAAGAGTCTGGCTCCATCCTCCTTCAACCCACCCTTTAGATACTTGTACGCCATAATAAGGTCTCCCCTCAGCCTTCTCTTCTCCAGGCTAAAGAGTCCCAGCTCTCTCAGCCTTTCCTCATAAGGGAGATGCTCCAATCCCTCAATCGTCTTAGTNCTTCCCAGCAGGTCCACCCCTAACCTATACTGGTGCCTAGCATTCTTCTTCCCCAGGTGCAGGACCTTGCACTTGCTTTTGTTGAACCTCATTAGGTTCTTCTCTGCCCAGCTCTCCAGCCTGTCCAGGTCACGCTGGAAGGCAGCGCGGCCCTCTGGAGTGTCAGCCACCCCTCCCAGTTTGGTATCATCAGTGAATTTGCTGAGGATACCTAGATGAGGGGACAGAGTGTCATTAATGAATATATTGAACAAAACTGGACCGAGTATTGACCCCTGGGGGACACCACTGGTTACAGGCCTCCAACTAGACTCTGTGCCGCTGATCACAGCCCTCTGAGTTCTGTCACACAGCCAGCTCTCAATCCACCTTGCTGTCACCTCATCCAGCCCACACTTCCTCAGCTTCCTAATGAGGATGTTATGGGAGACAGTGTCAAAAGCCTTGCTGAAGTCAAGGTAGATGACATCTACTGCTCTCCCCTCATCCAGCCAACCAGTTCTAACATCATGTCAGTGAGGTAGCTGGTTTGAGTGGTCCAGAGAAGGAGGTGCCCGTCTCTCTCCACTTCGCTTTGCAGGGAGTCTTACTAAACAGCTCAAAGACAGAGCTGAAGAGCGTGGTAGTCTCTGGTCCTTTTCCTAGCTTGACAGGACGTATTTCTCAGCTATTTAAAAAGACAAAGTAGAAAGTTATTGGAGGATTCTGAACCGTGGCATACAGTAAATAGCTTTTTTTTGAGTAATCTGTGTGCTATTACTGCTTTATTTCCCTTATGTAAAGGTCTCAATGGTGAATTCGGTGTGTAAACAAGCAGGCTCTTTTTGTGACTCCTTTTATACTCCTCTTTGTTCCGGTGTTTCATTACAGATATGTGGCTGCCCACTCTACTGGAAAGCACCTATGTTCAATGCATCAGGAGGAGAAAGGACAGGATGTGTATCTGTACACTCATTTGTATCTATGTGGAGAAAGTGAGTATAGCAAATGCAAATTTCTTTCTGGAAAAAGAGAAAAGCCTACCGTAGAAGCTTCTCTTTTGCCTTTTTTTTTCCCCCTCCTTCCACCAGACTTTTGAAATCATTGTCCCTTATTTAGAAGAAAATAAATGGCTTAAAAATCTCCATCAGCTTAAGTTCTCTTCCCCAAAATTCCCTGAACGCTTGTTTCCATGCTGCATCAGCAAACTTTGAAGGAATTGTATAAATGATAAGACATTTTGGTCTGGTTGGCATATAAAATAAATTAATGTGCTTCCTAGAAATATGTCAGCCTTTCATGAGCTAGCTGATAGATATTAGTGGATTTTGGATATATTTATCTGAGGCCTTATTGCTGCTACACTAGTGCACTAAGTGAGTGCCTTTTGGGAATGGGGAGAGGAGGCATGTGATAATGTTACAGGACAGGAAGAAGGAATGTAAAATAAAGAAACATCATACAAGTGGATACTCTGCCAGCTTTAATAGTTATTACCTTCCTCCAGCACACTGTATAATAAATCTGTGGGGTTTGACAGTCACTTCCACGTACCACTGTCAAGGCTTGTTTTTGAAACTGAGAGCTCTAGAAATACTGTGCTTGGAGTCAGACATGTGAGATGGAACAGACCTGCTCTCTTGCCTAATCTTTTTTCCCTCTAGAGTGATTCAGGCTTTAGTCTACTTTGTGAAACACCTGAACAGTGTCTCCATTTCATATCCAGAGAGAGTTCTAACTTTTGACTTAATGATTGCTCTTCAGATTCTTAAAATAGCCCTTAACCCCAAATTCCCAAAGTATTTCCTGTGATAATATTGTCAAAACAGCTTCTAGTTACGCTGGCAAAATTGCAAAAATGTTAGGGGGTGACTGTGTCAGTAAGTTTTTCTTGACACAGACAACATTTTTTCCTTCCTTAGGTTCTTCCAATTAGTCCTAATTAATCCCTCAGGTATACCACATATTTTCACTCCTCTGACTTTCACATCCTTCAGGTATTTGCAGACTGTGGTCATGCCCCTCTTCTGTATTCTTTTAACCACACCATTTCCAAGCCAAGTTTTGTATACTTTTCTCACTTTAATTGCTCTTTTTGAAATGTTTGTTTCCCTCCTCTTCCCCTCTGACAGTAGCAAATTTTTTTCTGTAAACATTATAGAAATAGGTGTAGAGTTCCTGGTAAAGTTAGACTAGCAGCAATCTGAACACAGCCATAATTTTCAAACAGTTATCTTTAATTGCTGAAAGCTTATTTTTAAGCATCTTAGTAGCTGACCTGACTTTTCAAAATGCTACATGCTCACTGATCTTATTTGAAGTCAATAGGATTTGCTGGGTATAGCATACTTCTGAAAATCAGATCTTTTAGTTTTTTGCTAAAACATGGCTTTGGGATTCATCTCTGTGTCTGATTACTTTTATGTTTTTTAAGCTTAAAACAATGCTAAAACATTAGCACCTGTTTTCTGCAGGTGATTTAGAATGTACCTGTTAATTAACAGCATGATATGAATGTGCAGCTAACAGGATTGCTTGTCAGCCTCTAAATAATTTCTCTTTTTCTTTGTTTGTTTTGTTTTTCCTGGAAAACTTATTTTAAAAAAAAACCTTTTTTTGTAAAGTCTGTTTTTGGTAAATAGTGATGAGGCCAGAATTAGTGCAATTTTGTATTAGAAGAAAGCAGAGACAAGAATCAGTGTCAGATGCAAACTGTCAACCTAAAGAATGAGTTTACGTGCTTCTCTAAATACTCAGTCCTACGAATTCTTTCATTAAGCTGTTCTCCGTGACTTCAGTGCACAGCAGCCGTGTGTGTCACAATTAACAAGAGATGCTCGTTTCCCTTCTGAGCAGTGATTTTTCTGGTTGAGAACTTAGTCACTGTAGTTCGGCAATATCCTCAAATACTGAAATATAGTAAAGGATTAAATTGGAGAGCACGTCTGTTATGGCATTCTATTAGGTTGAACCTGTTGACTTCAAATGAGATCAGTAAGCATGCAGCATTTTGAAAAGTCAGATTACTTAAATGATGCTGTGAAATCAAAGAAAGAACAGTCTTCAGAAAGAAACCTTATTTACCACAGCAGTGTTAATATGAAAAAAAGCTCCACTGGATGGAACTATGTTGGTGCTACTGAAAGATACTGAAGAAAATGCGTGCTGGTAGTCTGAGGTCAACTTTGCATAATTCAGTGTTAGATGTGTTGTGTAACATAAGGTACTTCATAATCCATCTGTAGTTTGTGATTGTCCTGTGAGGTACAAAGTGGATGGAGTAACTCTTCTTCTCTCTTGTAGAATCCTACGTAACTGCCATGATGATGCATCCAGATTCACGTACCTTTTAGCGAAGCCTAGCTGTGACTACCTAGAACAGGAGGACTTCATCCCACTGCTTCAGGTACCTGCAACAGCTCAGCAGCGAGTGGATGGGGAGAGCGCTATGTTTATTTTGGAATGTCTTTATTTTCATATCTTTAAATGTTTACCGAGGACCTGCAGACCTTTGGTTTGAAGAGCACCTGAGTGGGGTTTATTTTGGAGTGAAATAAAAGTTAGTGTTTTAAGTGGACTATTTTGCATAAGTACCAACCAGCTACATATCTTGCTAAAGTTGCTAAGGATTGTCAAAGCTTTTAGTCTCTTGCCTCTTGTTAGGATTCGTATTTATCGGTGCCTGGTAACCAGGCTGAAATTTGCCCTATTTCTCTAGGTGGTTATTGGGAAAAATGCATGGCGCTGTCGATGCTCAAGCACACATAAAAACTTATTAGAAAAGTTGTAAAAGTTGCTTGACAAGACAATTATAACTGAATTTGCCTAGCAGGACTACCAGATCACATGGAAGTCTTTGCAGAAAAAATTTGCAGTTCCAATCATTCTTTATATGCCTCTAAAACTGCTAGTGCACATCTCACTACTGATTTTTTTTTTTTTCCTAATACTCAGGCTAAATCTGTGCATCCTGATTTCATTGCTTTCTTTTCCTTTTGTCCACACGTGATATTTTTAACAAAGTATCACATTCTTTAATTATTTGTGGCCATTTTGTCAGGCTCTAGGTAGGTTTAGGGTTTCTTTATAGAGAAACTATAAATCAGGTCCATCTGCTCCTCTGATCATCTGTTGATACTTTTTCTGAGTTTTTCCGCATATCTCTAGATTTCTCACTGTGTTGCCCTCTATGCAAGACCTCTGTGGAGGTGCTTTGTTAGGGAAAGACTTGTCTGCACTGGATGTTTCTGAGTCTCAAAACTGGGATTGTGATGGATAAATTTTCTCATGTTCCTTTTCATCTTTTCTCCTCTGGGCACACTACCTTTCCTGATTGATAGCAGCTCTGCTTTTAAGCTACTGGTGCAATCAAAGGCATGTACAATCTTGTTTGTTAGTCAACCAGAAACTAGCAATATTACACCTTATTACACCATCATATTAGACATCAAGTAGAGTGGGCAAAGTCTGGTCATATCACACCCCTGAGGGCACTGTGTCTGCTCTATCCCTTTGCCATATCATGGTATAGACAAAGCAAAACTTTGAACACATCTTAGTTGGTTTTTTTTTTTTTAAGGGTGGAGGAGTCAGACATGTAGAAATTACACAAACATTGATTCATACAGGATCTGAGCTGATTCATTCAAGACCTGAGCAGTTTCTCTGCATTTTTGGTCATGTATTTCTTGGCAGATTTGTCATTGTTTGGCTTACAAAAAGCTGATCTTGAGAAAGAGGCATCTCCACAGTTAGTTCAAGTAAATTTAAAAAAAAAACACTGATCATATCTGTATATGTTCTGAGGCTCACAGGAGCTTTCATTGTTGTGGAGGACATAAAAGGCAACTTTCTCAACCTTTCAAGGAATGTTTATTTCTGACACCTAGCTCTAATAAATGTTAATTTCTTCAATGAATGGAGGAAAAAAAAATTCTTGGAGAGGAGGTAGTTGCATGGTCAACTAACTAATTTTTTTTTCTCATTCAGTGAAAATGAGTTTTCATCTACTCACTAACTCTCTTCCTTTGTTTTTCTGTCCTTAAGTAAATCAAAATGGCCCAACAGGTGCGTATTGCCCAGAAAATGTATTCTACTTAATTCTAGAAGGCTCACTTTATAGATAAAAAGATATCATTTCAGTTTTATTGTAAATGCTGCAAATACAGTTTCAAAAGTAAGCGAAAGTATTGATTTGTAAACAGAGTAACTTCTAAACATTAAAAGGAGAAGAAAATCTATTTCATTTTATTTGGTCTTGTCTTGCAGGATGTGGTAGAAACGCATCCTGGCCTGACGTTCCTGAAGGATGCTCCGGAGTTCCATTCCCGGTATATCACAACGGTAGGCTGGCTCCTTTGTTCTCCTGTGACACTGCTGTACCAACCGTCCCTTTATGATTTGTCACTATTCCCATCAGCAAATCCTTCAGCTATTTTAAAAAAAAAATAGGTGTTTTTAATATTACAATGAGTTATTTTAAGAACTACTTCCAAAGGAAAAATTAATCAGCCTGTATGTGCAAGAGGTTATTCAAAAGGTTAATAATGATTCTTTCTGGTCTTAAGCAAATATATAAAAACAATTTTTTTGGCCTTTAATCCTGATGAAGGAAAATGAGAGGTCTTTCTTTGGTCTTTGAGAGCTGTTAAGTTACCCCTAATTCTGCTGGGCTGCTGAGACATGGAAAGCCGTATGTTTGAAGATTTCTGTCACTTAAGCATGGAGAATCTGTGATTGTTCCATGGTACAAAACATCCATTGCACACAGGGGTTTCCCGTCCAACTCTCCTGCCTCTTGCTCTTGCCAGAAAGCCTATGTAGTCTTTCTGAGTCGCTGAGCTTTTGTGACTTCTGTTTGTTGTTGGATTTTGTTCTGCAGCTGTGTTCCAACTTTGCAGTTAGTGGTTAGACTGGTGCTTTACCTGAATAAGTTTGTACTTTTTTAAGGCTTTAGCTTGTCTCATATTGGGTATGAATCTGGATAAAAGGTATAAATGTTAGGATGTTTTATCTCTGCAGCGGTAACAAATTCAAATAATGACAGACGTGATGGGAGCTGTATCTTAAGGGCTTAAAGTTTCTCCTGTTTGCTTGCCAGGGTCTGCATGGGGGCCAGCTGCACCACATACTGGCAGCTGGGAGATTACTGGCAGACACAGGCTTGTTCCTTTCCTGTAAGGAGCAGATGGCAGAAAGACACTGTTGCTCTGAGCAAACCCTGAACTGTGACACTAATGTTTTATAAAAATGTATAACATGAATTGATTTTAAATGTTTAGATGCTCTTGAACATGACAGTGAACGTCAGTGCGTGATTGACATATTTAGTCCCCATGGAGCAAGACAACAGATATGTTAAGCCTAGTAACTGGCCAGAGTAGGTATAACAATGGCCAGGGAATTATGGAGGCACATGAATGGGTCAGTGTGTAAGGTGCCTGTGGCACATGTACCCTAGTATTTGGTGTTTCAAGTACATGGAGGGGTAAGAGCTGAAAGATTTAAGCTCACACTACCATCGGTTTCTGACTGCAATATCGACCGGTTGTTCTTTGCCAGTGAGCAGGTCAAGATACAATGTGTGGTTGTCCTGGTGCTGGCTGGTGGATGGTGACAAAGGCAGTTCTGTGCATCTGCCTTTCCAGGTTCCTCTTCTCAAGTCACACTCTGTTCCTGTATTTTTCAGGGTCTAAAGGAGGGAATAAAGGCAAGAAAGAAATGTCTCTGTAGAGTAATCCCCCAAGTGATCACCCTTGGTGTCCTGAAGCAATTGCTGTGCTTTCTGGACTTCCTCAGGGTGCAATGCATGTTCTGGTCCGAGAGACCAGCTGTGTGAAGCTGAGGTTCTGCTTCAAGATAACTGAAGTGCAGGCTGCTGCTAAAAATGGCAATAACTTTTCCTTCCTCTCTCCTTTTCCACAACTTCCCTGAGCCTGTGTGACCACCATAAAGCAGTCACAGAACCAGACTCTTCATGAGTACATGAAGGTCCTCAGTGCTTCTTGATTCTGCTTGCGTCTCCACCATGCTTTCCTACTGCATCCTTACTCACAATACTCTGACAGAGGTGGCTTTCTTGGCTTGCTCCCAGGCAGCCAGGAAACAGCGGTGCTTGCGGTTGAGGCGATTGGTGTATAGCAGTGAATCTTACAAAGCTGTGATGTTCTTCACAGACTCCTCACACTGGCAGGACAATGCTGTTCTGGGTGTCTGTCAGCACAGACAGATTCCTCCTGAGCTCAGCGTGTTTGGCCTTGGCCAGATCACTAAGTTGGAGCAGAGTCAAGACCTCAGGAGACAGACAGTCCGTTGGGTCAGGTTGTTCCCATCTGGAGTGGCAGTACTTGGCCCACTTGCAGCAGTTGCTCTCCTCTCTGACACCAGGAGTTCTTGTTTCTCACATCTCCTTTCACAGAAGTTTGGCACTTCTCTCTTTAATGTTAAAAAATTCAGTATTTCCACCAGGAGGTAATGAAGGAAACAACTTTGTCCTTGGATTTTGAGACTACTTGGATCCTTTTGATCTCATCAAGGTAGAGTGCCTTATACCTACTTACAGTGACAGAATGCTGTATTTGCTGCCAGTACAAGAATTACATTTTATTTTTGTGTTACAGATGAGGGCCAGAAGGAGACACTGACTTAGGTGTGCATTGCTGGATACAGCATCGCTTGGTTGAAATCACCTGGAGAGTAAGTCAGCAGTCCGGGATGGGTAAGATGTGTATGCACGTTTCGGGGGGGGGTTGCCTACCTTTTCACCTTTTAGAGGTTCCTTTTGGATACAATAGGCTGTAAATTAATCTGCATTTAGTATCTGTCAGCTGTTGTATTGCCAGGTACTAAACTACTTGTGTTTCTTTCAATAGAGACCAACTCCTGAAGCTGGTGAAGACGATGCAGAATATCACGTGGCATTTATTGTAAAAGCTTTAAAATGTGACTTCTCCCAGAATGTTCAAACGAGGCTCAGAGTTAGCACTGCATGCTGTTGTTGAAAAGCTGAGTCAATTAAAAACAACTTGGCAAAACACATTGCTTGTTGAAAAATGCTTCAGTTTGTGTAGTATTACCAATACAAATGTGTAAGGGGAAGATGGCCTACAGGGTTTAATAAAGCTTTGTGGAGTTTTCCCGAAATGGTATTGCTTTTGTTCTTCCATGGGAATGGTTTGAGTCCTGGAGGTAGATTACATGAGGATAACGGGCTCCCCCTTCCAAAGGCTTATGTACTGAATTCACAATAAATAATCTTCCATGCTGGAAAAAATGAAGCCAGTTATGGCTTTCAGTAAGGCATAACTGACAAGTGTGGCTTGAATGCCGCAAATCATCTCAGGCTGTGTAATTATGTTGTAGGATGTTTCCCAAATGCTTTTTTTGACAGCTTGGTTTTCACAACCTGGAAAAGAAAGAGAGAAGTATTGACATTTTATACTGATATACACACTGTGTACCATCCATTGAAACTGGACCATTATTTGAATAATAAAGCCTGCACTGAGTGACTGGACATGGTAAGAGATGAAAAGAGATCCCATTTTACCTCTGAATGCCTTATTTTTCCAGCTAGGTGAGGAGAGAGCAGATGGAACATCTTTATCAATATGGTCTGATAGAGGAACATGTCACAAAACAGGGGGATATTTTCTTGTCCTTTATTCCCCTGCAGGCAGAGGAAAAGATTGCTGGTTAGGGGTCCTTTTTCTGGTTCTTGGGATTGTTGGTTTTGAGTCCTTGGAACAGTGTGAAAATCCTGTATCTTTAAGAATTGCTACTGAGTTGACAGGTGTGATAATGGGTTATTTATGAGGTGAGACCCACTTCAGTCTCTGAGCTGTTGTGCAATCTGGAAGCAAAGGCCAAACAAAGTCCAAAAATAGTCCAGAATGGCAGTGGCTGCCAGAGGCATCAAAGAAGAAACAAACATACAGCTTTTTCATTGTGCTTAAGACCAGAGAAAATCATTGTGGTTACCCAGTCTGACCTCTTGCATTACATAGGCCATAGAGCATTGCTCAATGATTGCTATAGTTAGGACAGATTTGTTTGTTTGTTTTTAATGGAATTGACACTCAACTTTAGAAGGACATCCATCTTTGAAGTCTGGAGTGATAAAGAGCCTGCAGTGTTTCTTTGGGAGTTGTCCCAGTGGTTAATCAATGACAGTGTAAAAGAAGTGCACTCTTATCTGTCTGAACTGGGCTGATTTCTAGTTATATATTTCATGAGAGACAAAAAAAGTTCTCCTGCTGTCCCACATGTCCCCATGTAGTCTTTTAAGGACCGGGTAGCTACCAATAGGTGTCATGTTCAGCTAAGATGAATACGTTGGTTCTCCCCCTTCAGAATACCTTTTTGAGTCCTCAAATCATTCTTGTTGCTCACAAAATTATTTGTGCTCATCAACACTTGCTGTCTCACTAATCTGTGTATCCCCAAGCAGTCTGTTAGCAACAACCTCATACTTGGTTCCAGATCTGTTGTGGACGAAGAACCAGCGCTTGTGTGACTGAGTCAAGGCATGGCCCTTAGCTTTGAGTGGGCAACCACCATTTAATCTATCTGAGAAACCCATCCCATTGAATTTGTAACCGGATTAATCTCTATAATGTCCCTATTGTTGTATAAAGCTAATTTTTGTGTTGGAATAGCATGCACTATTAAGGTTTACCAAAATTCTAGGATAATATGTCAGCATTATGTCGGAGACATCAAAGGTTTGTTTGTATTAGGTTTGGTCAACAGGAATTATATTCCATAAATTTCACTGCTGATAGTAAAATTAATTATATTTCTAATTTCTCTTGTTGAAGATGTTTGTTGTTGTTTCCCCTGTTTAGTTTATTCTTGCATGTGCTTGATCTCACATTTGTGTTTTCCCCACTTTGTGATGATATTTGACAAGCTAACAAGCAGTGGACAGGGAAGGCTTCAGCTTGCTTTTTAGGTACTTGGGAGTGTACTCAGTCTCAAACTGTGAACTGTTTCTCTTGGGTTCTCAGAAGTCTGTACATTCCCCCCTGGCTTTTTATTTGCTTTCACCAGAGGCAGATCAGTAAAAGAGACAAATGAGGTTAACACCTACCCAAGGTAAATGCAGGCAGATAATCTCTATTGCTTACTTTCAGTGGAGCCACTGAGAGGATGAAGCATTGTTATAGACACAATAGGTCAGACATCAATTGTGGCTTTCATTTACATGTCCTATTTCCTCTTCAAAAGTCCTGATTATTTTTTTTTCCTGGTGCAGAACACTATTTCAGTTGAGATCCATGGAAGCTATAGTACCTAAAACCTGAAAAACTCAGTTTCAAAGTGATTTTTCAGCACTTTGAACATACTCCCTGACATAAATAATGCCTCTGCATGCTCAAAGATGTGAATTAAGAGCAGTGAAAACATTTGGAGAGTGGAAATGGATAATACTGTTTCATAAACTGTCATGTCATGTTACTTTCAGATTGCATTGTGAGTTAAGGATAGTAGTATCTACAAAAAAGATCACTAAATAGTTTCCAAAAATAAGTTCCCTTAGGATGAGCAAATAAACAAAATAAAGTTACTGCATTTAAATTCCCAAACTGATATATTGCAGGAGTTGATTTCAAGAGCACTGTTCATGTGTTGCAGGTTATACAGAGAATATTCTACACAGTCAATCGATCCTGGTCTGGGAAGATCACTTTAACAGAGCTGAGGAAAAGCAACTTCTTGCAAGTATGTTGGTTTCTGCCTGAACAGGATACAGAACACATGATGCCTTTGTTCTTCCTACAGCTGTATGCTATATAGCGAGGGAGCTGTGCCTGGGTTTTAGTGAGGTAGGCCAAACGCTCAGTGCCAGGAGAGTGCCGGAGCTAGTGGAGGAGTTGTGTCTGAGTTGAGAGAAGACTAGGGACTGGAGTAGCCAAGAGTGCACTGGCAGAAGGTCAAGGGGTGATGGTGTACCCGCTCTGAAGCTGCATCAGGGAGATTGGCTCTTGGCTCCTGATCTAGCCAAAGAGGAAGGGAAGCAAGACACAGCAGTGCACCTATGGTAAGTGGCTCACTGAGCAGCCAAGAATAGCTGCTGGATTGCCTACAGTACATGGTGGGTAGGACAGCCAACTTCCTGACTCCCAGCCGGCAGTCAGCCCACTGCCAGTTGGTCAGGCATGCTGTGCTGGGCACTTGCAAGACCATGTGTCTCAGGAGCTGATTTCCGTTTCTGCAGTAGACTTCTTCAGAAAGGTTAATGAGCGAAGCTTAGTTCTTGTTACAATTGCTGCTATGTATCCTTATATTGGGCATAGGTTTCAGGATTTGGATCTCTGTTCTCTGTATATTTTGCCTAAAAGAGCACCAGGTTAAAACTGTTTAAGGCTGCTCAACTCCAGTCCAACCTAAAAGGCCAGAAAGTAAGTAGGCTGAAAGGTTAAGGACTCAGCTAAAGCAGTGAGACTTCCCTACTGCATCCTGTTCTCTCTTCTAGATGTAGTGTGCTGTCTTCCTCAAAAGCCTCAAGCATGAGTTCATGCTTCTCCTCCTTTCAGACATCATCTGCTCCCCTCATCATATCAGCTAATGAAAAAATCAGTGCTCCCTTGGATTGTCTCGTGCCAGTCCAAGCCCTCTGATCCCAGTTCCTCCCAAACCTCTGTTATAAACAAATCCTCCCAACTTATCCTGCATCTTTATCCACTCATTTTCTCCCTTTAGACACAATTCCCCTTTTTCTCCTGCGTATCTACTCTGCCTTTCATTTCCTGCAGCAGGGAAGTTCAGCTCTGGGACCATAATTTTGCTTGGACAGCTCTTTGCTGCATGTGTAAATGGCCTATTTTGGCATGAGCTATAAAAGAAAAAAATAAGTTATTGAAAAATCTCCCCAAGTGATTGTCATCTGCAAAGAATTGGAGAGACGCGTGAAGAATCTGAAGAGGCTAGTAAGCGATCAGTCAGAGGTTTTTAGGCTTTTGAGTGTCAGCAAGTCAGAATAGTGCAGGTCTGGCAGTGCCATCCTGTTGTTCCTGAACCTGGTGGATAGCAGGATGTGAGAGTTTTGTTGAGACTCAGTTGGGCTCCCTGGATGTGGACATGACTGAAAGTAGAGGTTGAACTTTCAGTGCCTACGCGTAGCACAGCATCTGTTATGGTTGTGGATAGAAGGACCACTAAGCCTGCCTGCTTAGAGACACAACTCCCTGTGATCACTCTAAGGCTGTGTTTCACCTCCTCCCTTCTAGAGGCTGTGAGGGCAGGGGAAGACAGACCTATAGCGTCTGTTAGCTTTTTCACATTCCTGCAGCCATAATTTCTTCATCTGAAAAGGCTGTCTGGTGTCCCATATCCTCAGGACTAGGAGAAGGGCAAGCAGGGAGGTGGCACTGGTAAACATATGCAGTATACCCTCCTGTCGGAGGGAAGGACAGAGGTAGGTGTGAAGTAGGAACGAAACAAGGACATTGTCACTAAATGTTTTCAAACAAGACATGTTAACAGATGTCATGGTTGGGAATCTGTCTTAGCCTCCCAGTTAAACCAGACTAATTCCTGTCAGTGACAGCTCAGGAAAATCAGTGCGATTGGTTTGATCTGCTTGGGATCCATCTCTCCTTCCCCAGTCCAGGCATGAGTCTGGAGCAAGACATGATTTTTCCCTTTGAGAGCCAGGCAAGGATGTGATGTGTAAAGATATATCTCGGTTCCTGTGGAGAACTGTGGACGTGCTGTTGTAAATGGCTCTAAGAGTCTCTGGTGCAGGTCAGAAATGTTTCACAAATAATGGATCCCAGCTGAGACAGCAGTTGTGTTCTTGTTTCTCTGCCTCACTCTCTGCTATAGCTGAAAATTATCAGAAATTGTTCACAGGAGTGGCAGAAATATTGTGCATACATATGCTAACCAGGATAGCCAAGCCAGATGCTCTTTAAGTGCTTGTTAAGGAATGCAGCAACAAAATTTCCTACAGGGGAGAAAGGCTGCATTTTGGATTAGCTCTCAGAGCTGTGTTCACCCAACTTGCACAGAGGACTTCAGCTGCTGAACTGCCTCTTTGTCTAGGTTTAACTTCCCACTTTATTTGTACTCTTTCAGACTCTTGCTCTCTTGGAAGAAGAGGATGACATAAATCAGATCACAGATTATTTCTCCTACGAGCACTTCTATGTTATATACTGTAAATTCTGGGAGCTGGACACTGACCATGATCTTTACATCAGCCAGAAGGATCTGGCTAGGTACAGCGATCAAGGTATGCTGCCTGAAGCTGTGGTAGGACAAAGGGGATTGCTGAAAATAGAAAGTTCCCACTAAGGAGTAAAGCCTACCTTTAATTTGGTTAATTTGACGCCTCAAAAAAATTTAAATGGAGCCATCCATCTGTTACACAAATGCTGACTTACAGAGCCAGTTGTAGAGGCTTAGACACAGAGAAATGCAGTACACACTATTTTCTGCATGAGTAGAGAGGGAGCTTCTGTTCATGTGTGGATCACTGCCACAAGGACAAGCTAAAACAGTGTCTTGAAACTTGCTTATTATTTACTAAGGGTTTTGCAGGAACTTGGAAGTAGGGACAAGAAGGACAAGCCCATGTGAACTTCAAAAGATTGCTGAAGTGTGGTGTTGTTATGTGTGAGAGAAATTCCAGAGTCCAGTGAAGCTTGGTGAATTTCAGTTTGCAGATGCACTCTGGAGAATATCGCCTGAGTTCAGTGTGGAACTCCTTTCCACAAATTGAGAAGATGCTATCAGTTTTCAAAGGTTCAAGGGCCATGGATAAGTTAATGGAATACAAATCCACAAAGGGCTAAAAAGTCCAAAGTTCTGTATGCGTTCTGCTAGATGGAGGCACTCAGATTGGCTGTTTTTAGGGTTATCCATGTTCTGAGAGCATGATATGCCCATGTGCTTACCTGTTAGGACTCGTGATGTAATGTCTTGGACAAGAGCTTGAGCTATTGCCGAGCATGTTTAATCCTGAAGACAAAGCTTTCTTGGATTCTTCCATGTGGTTGCTGCCCTTTTTGGGAAAGTATGTCTGGGACAGAGAATCCGATTTGGGGAAATGGGATGTTTGGACATAACGTGTGACTGGAGGTGGCAGGAAAGGTGAAGTATGTGGTAAGATGTTGTAGCGCATAGGGCTACAGGGATCTGGAAATGTGACAAGTTGTCAGGCATTGCTGGAGCTCTGGGGATGGAGAAAACATTTTGTAGGAGCCAAGATCCTAGTGGGCTGAAGTAAGAAAAAAAGAAAAGGACAACAATGCTGTAGGTTTGTCTGTGTGTGTCGATGGTGTGGTGGCCCGTGTGTTCCGAGTGCAAGTGTTTATGGGAAGGCCATGGGAGTTCTGGGTGAGTGTGGCAGTCACGGGGGTCAGAAGTGTTGATAATAGGGCTGGATGGGGTGAGGATGGAGAGGTGCCTGACTTGGGATAGGTGATACGGGGCACTTGGTCCCTGCTGGGAGGCTGGAGTGTGGGGATGGAGTATTTGTGCGGGAGACTTGAGAGTGTTGGGTGCTGGGGAGCTAAAGATAGAAGGGATGCTGAGGGCAGGGGGAAGGGGAGAAGCCGCCAGTGCAGTGGTACAGCAGCCTGTCAGCACTATGCCAGTGGGATTTGAGGGGTGATGCAGGTTGGGTCTGCCTGGCTGGTGTGTCAAAAGTGTGCCAGGAGTACAAAAGTGATGGAGAATATGTAGGAGGAGTTAAGTTGGAGGTCTAAAGGAAGCATGTCAGCAGTCTGGGAGGCCGAGGTCAGTGTGCAAATCCTGCTCGAGACTGGTACTTGCTGCTTGGCTGGTGTGTCTCTGCCATAACAATCTATCCCACATGTTTCCTGGCTAGCAAAGCCCCCCCAGTCACCTAAAACGATGCTTGTTTTTCATTGTCCTTCTCTGCAGCAGGATTGCCACAGCTTGTGCTCTGCTAAGAAGTGTTTTATAGGGATTTGATGTGTGATTTTTTGCTTGATAACTGAACTTCCTTTGCAACACACACTGAAATAGTTTCCTTCAATCAGGAGGATTTGCTTATGTGACAAATCCTACCGAAGTAAAACAGAAGTAACACTGCCCTTATCCGAGAATCCAGATAACACACTGTTGCCGTATTTGTGGGGAAATATGGTGTTTGGGAGGATACAAAGGCAGACACACTGGGAGAATCATCTTTGATCTTTGTTTTTTACAAAATGCTGCTAAACAGAGACCAGTAAAGTGGCTAGACAGGCAATGTAAATGGAGCATTCTTTTAGCAATGGGAAGTAGCTTTGTGTGGATTCAGCACAAACAACTGATTATAGTTATTCCTGTGACCTGTAGCTTCATTTTCTCTGTGTTTTCTTTATTTCCAGCTTTATCAAACAGGATTATTGAGCGAATATTCAGCGGCGCTGTGGTGAGGTGAGGAATAGCATACTGGTTGGGGGTAGAAGTGAAGGGAATTTCTGTCAGGCTGATTAGAAATGCAAGATACTCTCAAAAATCCACATGGATCAGAATGGTTTCCAACATGGTGGTTCAGTTGGAGCTGCCTGAAAATGGAGTGAGACTTTTGGGTATCTTAAGAAAACAAATTTAAAAATCCCATAGGTTGACCACCTATAGACCTCGTTGTAGAACAAGCTGGGAGGGAGAACATAGCGGGAGGGAACATGCAAGCACTGTGGTTTTGCCCCACAGTGGCACAGGCATAGCTGGAGAGCACTGCTTTAAAGCACCCAAAAAAGTGAAAGAGCCCAGCACTTGTTGTGAGAGGGGATGTGGTAGATGAGCCTCAGCCCTGCAGTGACAGCAAGGCAGCAAACGCTGTGCCTGTGGGGAAGCACACAAGGACTGGTGCTGCAGAGTGCAGGGAGTACAGGCTAAATGGGCGATGATGCCCCATTTTTCTTTCACCAATGATTTGAGGCTTTTGAAAAATACATTTGATAACATTCTGAGTATTTAAGAGTGCGGTGATTTATTTGGTTGGTTTTTATTTTTTTCTTCTCATGTCTTCCAGAGGCAATGAAGTTCAAAAGGAAGGCCGCATGAGTTATGCTGATTTTGTGTGGCTCCTGATTTCAGAGGAAGACAAAAGAAGTGCTACAAGGTCCGACCGATTTCTGTGTCTTAATAAAAGTGTTAAGATGAGGAGATAAGATTATAGAAACTTCTGTGACCTACTGCTTTCTACAAGAGACGGCAGCTTGGGTTCCAGTGATTGTTAGGAAGAAAGTAACTTACTGTCAACGTTTGGTCAAATCATTTCCCTTTTTTGAGGGGAAATTTTGTAGCAGCAGAATTTTCATGTAATGTTACATGTCTTGGTAGTCATCAGTCCCCTTGGGGCATGAGGCACTGGCTCTGGGGATAAACCCATAAGATGTTTGCAGCAGATAGGCATGTTCCCTTCATGCATGTAGTAAGTGCATAAGAAGGGATTGTAGGGAAGCTTCACTGTGTCACTTTGTAAATCCTGCCTGTGTGCCTGGTTTGTACAGCCAGTGGGAGACTAGTATGCAGAGCTGAGTAAAAATGAGAAGAAGAATTCTTAAATGCAGGGTTGGACTATCCAGAGGGGAAGGGAGGATGTAGAGTGCAACTGCCTGAAAGCATTGTTCCTTTATAAAGGAGTAGAGGAAATAAGTGCATACCATGCCTGCCTCATCACTCACCAGGGTCACTCAGGGATAGCCAGTGTCCTGGGTTCAGCATTGGTTGCATTTGGCCAACTCTTCCTGCTGAATCACACAGGGACACCCTAACCTACATTAGCCAGTTGAGCTGCAGCACAGTGGATGCTTGCTACAGCTACCAGGTGAAACAGGTGATGAGCGTGGCTGCGCTCACAAGCCACAAGGAGACTATAACAGGAAGCGCTCTTGAGTGTTGGCCTGTGCCCTGATCCTTCCCAAACAGTATTTTCATCTCTGGTTTTATGCCAGCCTTTGGGCAGAAGAGCATTAGAGGATGGAGGAAGGGGAATGTGCATTGCTGCAATCTCTCCTGTATGGATTTCCTAGTGCAGTGCTTTGCTTTCATGAGTCCTATCTCTTTTTCCTAGCATTGAGTACTGGTTTCGGTGCATGGACCTGGATGGGGATGGAGTGCTCTCCATGTATGAACTGGAGTACTTTTATGAGGAGCAATGTGAGCGGATGGAAGTGATGGGCATAGAACCACTGCCATTTCATGACTTGCTGTGTCAGATGCTTGATCTCGTTAAGCCAGAGAGGGAAGGTAAGTCCTGTTTAATGGGAGTTTCCATCCTCTTTGATCTATGGTGGATTGAAAAAGTAACATCACTGTGAAACCCATCTATAGGTAGAGCCTTGTGTTAGAATCACAGGGCTGAAATTACTGCAGAAGGTCAAAGTCTGAACAGTGGCTATTGTGCCATAATGTTATGCATCAGGAGATCTCAAATACTAAAACAAGAGACCTTGTGAATTAACTTGCTGGAACTGGAGCAACAAGCCTTTTCTATTCCAGCTGTGAGATGTGCTGACAGTCTAGATTATGAAACTGGACCATCCCCCATCACATTCTTTCGTATTTCACATGAATGTGTGTGTGAGATTTAAGCCTAATAAATGTACCCATTTATTGAATAATGTTAAAATCCTTGACTGACTTGGGAAGAAATTTTGTAATATTGTAGCATACTGGTGTTACAATTAAAACTTTGATAAGACTGACAAGGAACAGGTCCAGTCTGTCACTAAGTAAGAACTCAGTAGCACAATCATGTTGGGTTTTGTTCTGTAGGAAGAGTAACCCTGCGAGACCTGAAGAGGTGCAGAATGGCTCATGTATTCTACAACACCTTCTTCAATTTAGAGAAATATCTGGACAATGAACAGAGGGATCCCTTTGCAGTGCAAAAGGTATATATCACCTTTATTTCTAAATACAGGCCTTCTCAAACCCACCTTTGGAGTGCTGCTGGATGTAGGGAAAATCCAACTGAATATAAGAAAACTTTTTTCACAAGTAGGCCAGTCGAACACTGGGACAGGTTGCCCAGAGAGGTTGTGCAGCTTCTGTTCTTGGAGGGTTTCAAATGTGACTGGGCAAAACCTTGAGCCACTTGATGCGACCTCATAGCAAACCTTGATTTGAGAGACCTCCTGGGTCTCTTCCAACACAAGTTATACTGCTATTCTATGATCCGGTTGCCATCCCCCGTCTTACCCCACCAGTGCTGGCAGCGCAGCATGTGATTCTAGAGAGAATGACTGGACCCTGCTGTGTTACACTGTTTCAGCAGGCTGAAAGAGTGGGGCTCAGCTGCACTAGAAGGGAACCTGGTTCGCTCAATTTAGAAAGTAACTGAGATTCAGAATCTGCTATCCCATTTGTCTCTTCCCATCCCCTACACAGCTGCAGTCATAAGTAAGTAGTAAATGTGAAGATTTATTAAACATCTGGGTTGGAGTCTGATCCTTAAAACAGCACTAGCAATTTTCCCATAGCCTAAACAGAACCAAAGAGACAGATCTTCTTTGCAATACAGGGCCAAGGCAGATGAGATGCCAGCTCCGTGATCAGGCCACATGTGCAGCAGACTAGACGGAAGGTTTGGATGTTGCAGATTGTGCCTGGTTATTAGCCTGGCTGCACTGTCATACATCATCCTCTCAAGCAGAGAAAATACAGGAGGAGATTGTGGCTTTTATATTTTGCAGTGGTTGCTCACTACTAACTGTGGGATGTTCAGAGGCTTGAGTTTTGTCAGCTGTTGGTGTAGAGTCCCTCACCTCTGGCTCCCCTTGCATATCCAGTGAAACCAGATGTGACAACAGCTTAAAGACTATCTCCCAGAAGCCTCTTATCTGGTCAAAGTGCAGTAAAGTGGAGGGGATGCCAAAACCAACTCTGGTTCCCTCCCAGCTGTGTTCCCACATAATATGTAAGAGGAACTTTGTGGTTCCATCATTCAAGGCTTAAATATATCCTAAGCCAGAACCACCCTGTTGTTTGTTTGTTTAAACTTGATCATCGTAAGAGCAGTGAAATGGGGCCATGGGGGATAACTTATTTTCCCCATCTTATAGTAAATGGCAGAGAGCCAAATGTTTATAAGGATGTTATTCTGTAACATTCTGTCAAACTTGCCCAAACTTAGCAAACTGTGAAGAGTTCTTCAAAAGATCAGTTACGATTAACATTTAATCAAAGATTTTAAATCACTAAGTTCTTTAACCAATTACAAAGTGCACAGATGCAGGGCTTGCTGAGCTAGAGCAAAGAAAATGTGCGGTTATTGATGTTCAGTGTCTCTGAAATGAAGCAGGCTCAGTTTGTTGGCAGCTCAGGTCACACGGAGCTTTATAGACTAAGGGATGTATTTTTTCATAGTAATTTATGTGCAGATGTTAAAATAGTTTAAGATAATTGTGAATCTTTCAGTTAAAGCAATTTTTGACTAGCTGTTTCTCTACAGTTGCTTACTATTCCTGGAATTGCTGTTTCACATGTTTATACTTATTGTAAACAGCTGTAGAGAGGTATGGACACAGTGTGCTTGACTGTCTGATCTCTTTAGGACATTGAAAATGATGGCCCTGAACCCTCTGACTGGGACAGATATGCTGCTGAAGAGTACGAGATTCTTGTGGCTGAGGAGTCTGGGAACGAGCAGTTACAAGAAGGGTAAGCATGGGCATTGCACTGACCAGGAACACACTGTTTGGCTCCCACTGAGGTTTAGGAGGATCATGTGGATGCCGCTTTTAACAGAGGTAGTAGATTAGTGGACTTATCATTTGGACTCAACACGGGAGCATGTGAAGCCTGAAACAGTTGCTCCAAATGGCAGTATTGGTGTATTTTTCACAATGGTCGTCTTTGTGGGCTGCCTTTTGAATCAGCTACGCACACTGCAGTAATGAAGATAGCTAGGAAAAAGGACAAAGCTTTTTTCTTTTGGCAACCATACAAAAAAAGAGATCAAATGACTTTTGCTAGTCTTGGCCATGTATTGACCATGTCATGCTATCATAGTTTAGAAGCTGTAGCTCTGTTACATTTCTTATACCTAGCAGAGACTTTCTTTAGTTGAATAATTTTACTTTCAGCCAAACTTTATGCCTATTAGCCTGTGCTCTTGATAAGCTGTGTTTCAATGTTTCCATTCATTTACAAAGTTTGTTGAGATTTTTCTATAAAACACTATTGGCTTCTGCAATACTTACGCTCATTTTTGCACCCTTCTATAAAATTATGGGCACACGCTCCAGCTATCCTTAGAATCAATTAATTTAGACAGAGCAGTTGCTCTGGAACCTCTTTATGTGCAAGGGCTTCCTGCAGAGGCTCCTAGTGGAGACTCAGTATAATTATCTTTTAGATTTGTGTCTGTGTTAGTATCTTCTTGAGACTATTTCTCTGGAAGTCTCCAGGTTAATATAACAAACATCCAAAGAATGCTTACTCCACGTTAATCTTCCATGATTCAGGATTTCATCCATTCTTGAACAGTACTTGTAGAGCTATTAAAGTAAGAGTACTGAGAAGATTGCATAATTTTCAAAACTTCCCACACTGGAAACTGTTTGGGCTAACAGTAGCACCTACTAATTAGCCGCAGAGATTTGCAAAGCTATTGAGAGCTATGTTTCCCTCTCTCCCTGTGATGTGCATCCAAACAGCTATGGGCTGTTCCCTCATCTCCTTTGAGCTGCCTTGCCTTTTTGTGGCCTTCACAATGGAAGATGAGGTAACACAGGATGGAATATAAAATTGCTGTATTCCCTGCAGCTGTTTTGCAACACCTGTGTCCTCAGCAGAGAGAAGAAATAGGAGTCTGCCATAAAAGCTTTGCAGGACCATGAATCCCCAAACTCACCAAAAACAGAGGAGAAGTGGCAGGTGATGTCAGATTTTTGAAGTCTGTCTGAAACAGCTCTGTGTCTTCCTGTAAAGAGCATGTCAGCAACCTTGCTGCTTGCTTTTAAGAGCTCCTGAAAAGCTCTGTAGTCATGGCAGCAGGATTAGATCTCATTTGTGGAGCATAGCAACAGACCATGCAGGAAAAAAGGAAGGGAAAAAGAAAAACAAAGAGCTGGATGCCCAGACAAATTTGCCAGAAACAGGCATTGAGTTTTTGCACATACATTATTTCTGCTGTCCTTTGAGGATGACAGAAACAGGGAGCGGGGACAAAACCAAGACAGTTCATGAGCTGTGTGAGAGACCAGAAGATTTTTGGCTAAGTTAGCTGGCAGAATCTGAAATCTGGTATTTGTCCTATTAATAAATTTGAAAAATAACCATCATTGAGCAATTGCAGAGGAATTAGTAAGCGTGTCCCACATTTGTGACTTAGCCCTGTCCATAGCTTCTCTGGATGGAAGGTTTCTAAAACCAGTCAGTGTCAGCCTGGCTGTCTGCAGGCTTGCCCGTGAGAGAGCACTGCTCCTGGAAGGGGAATCTCATCAAGGCATAGTGGATACTCAGAGTGATGTCAAGGATGCTTTGATTCTATTGAGAACTGCAGTCACCCAAAATAAGATAAGAGAAAGGTGTTGTCTTGCTCAAGACAGCAACGAAGCATCATGTTTCAGTGGAAGCTTAAGCTGATCTGAATGCTTCTCAGCCGTGCTCTGCTTTATACATCTGTGTATGAGATTCAATGAAGAGTCTGTTCCCTGGTGAATGTATACTCACATTGTTGTTTGAAGGCAGAACCAATAGTTGAATCTGACCAACACAAGCTCTTAATGCAGATATAACATTGGTTTTGCAGAAATCCTTTCTTCCAGTCCAGGCTGTGGCCTGCCTGGCAGAAGTGGGCACCATTTAGTTCACTGTTCCAGAAACCAGTTTCAGCCAGTTGATGCACGTGGAAGCCACAACTGCCTTCATGGAAAGAGATCTTTCTCCATAGGAAGGGAAATGAGGAAGAAGTGGCCATCTTTTATCAGCTGCTGATAGGAAAGAATCCCCTTCACCTCAGCAACAAGGAGCGAGGGAGCACAGTGCAGAGCAATCCTGCTCAGAGGCAGAAAGGTGGAACAAAGACACAGGATCAGATGATGTTGGTTTAGGCACCTTAAACCATTTTTCTTGTCTCCCTCAAGTCGCTAATGGCTCAGTTGCTCACTTTTGTGAACGCAGCAGCATAAGGAAAGGAAAAGAGGAAGTAGTACATCACTGAACCAGTCAGTGACAAAATGTGTGTTTGCCAGAAGGAAGGACAAAGAATTTTCTGGAGTAATCTGCCTTCTCTGAACGAGCTAGAGTTGCCATGGTTGAGTCTTGAGGGAATGGGTGTTTACTCTACATGAGCCCATATACGTATTTATGGGACTGTGAAGTTTTGAAACCAGTCTGGAAGGAAAGAAGGTAATTAGTGCTAATCTTGTGGAAAAGCTGTTGCTTGGATGCTTCCTAGCCATAAAGGTGGAAAGCATTTTTCCAAGATCAGAAAGGCAGGCACTGTTGAGCCTTAAGGAGCAAAAGTGTGAAGTGGAAAAGTAACTCACATGGGAAAAGACAGTGGGAAGCCCCTTTTGAAGAAGACATGAGAAGGTGTAGTTCAGAAGCAAAAGGCACTGGAAAAAAAATTATAATAGAGCTCCAAGTGCTGGTGAATGTGCAAGATAAACAATACAGGAAAGAGGTCACATCCTGTGCATAGGGAAAAAATGGCAGAAAGCTAACATAAACTGCTAAAACTGAAGAAAAAGGGGGACACAAAAGGAACATTCCTAAGAAGAGCATTCAAATAGAAATAAAAAGTTTTGCTCAGCTGCATCATCTTAAACCAAGGAGACAGTAGAGAAACTGAGGCATGTACAAACATGCACGGTCCATTCCCAGGTGGGGAATGCAAGGCAGGCAGAGCCATGCAGACTCCTGACAGGTACCACTTAAGCAAAAAGTGTGCATATTATGTACTTTTTGGCTTCCTTGCATACAGAATCAGAACAGTTGGTGTAGGATCCAGACCATTGTTTCCCTTCTCCCATTTACGCAAGGATCCAGAAGGTGGCAGAATTACTCAGCAGGTGCTTTCCTTTATGGAAGAGAAGATGAAAATGTCCAGGATGCAGTTTGTCTCTTCTTCACATAAGGATCACCAGACTATAGCGTAGAATCCTCCCCACAGCAGGACACACGTACTGACAGGCTCCTAAGGATTCGCTGTGTGTGCATATGGGTTAGTAAAGGGGGAAACAGCACAAGAAGTGGTAGACAATTCTTCCTTGTTGCTATCCATGCTGGGGATCAAAGGCATTAACCTTTTTGCAGCACGGTTTATCACTGAACAAAGTAGAGCTATTCCTGTGCTGAGCCATTGGAACACCTGCTGCAACATTTCCTTCATAAGCAGCATCGCTTTCAGAACAAAAGGAAGAATTTTAATTTCTTGGGAGCCCTGAGAAACTAACCTGTAGTGTGCTGAGACTGGAGGGAAAACATCTTAAAAACATCGTTTCTGAGGAATAGGAGATATTCTCCATTCGGGATAGGAGCCCCAAAGCAATATCCTCTGTTGCAGAGCACAAAACCCAACCAGTCTGAACAGTGCAACTGGCTGGAGCTGAGAACTCGCAGCCAAACCGCCCCAGGCCATAAATGCTAAGACCTGGATATTAAACTTCAAGTGAAAGAGGAACATGACAGCATGGCCACAATTGTTCTTCTGTGAGTGTCAAAACATATCCCAATTCAGAAGATGCTTTAGAAACCAGGTGTTTCTGAGCAAGTTTGAACAAGCCAAATCTCCTCTAGGACTGGATGACTTTATTTCTGCACTGAACTATTAAGGCTACTGTGAGCTACTAACAATTGTTACTGAAACTGGATTCAAATTTTATAATGCTGAACACCAATAAAAAGTTGTTTTGGAACTTACAAATGAGGATGGATGGGAGCACAAAGTCATGTCAGCTGTCAGAATACTGATTACTACACTGTTTTCAATGCCTTATAAATATCCTCCTCAAGGTTAACATCTTGCATGCTACTATGTTTTAGCCAGCTGCTTTAGTAACCACTGAAATAACTTACCTGAAAAAGCTCTCACCAAAATACGGCTTTTAAAGACATACCTTTTATCTTTGCAGATCTTTTGAAGAAGACTATGATACAGATGAAGTCTTATCTCCCTCTGAAACTGGAGACAAGTCAGATAAACTAGTTATCTCAGATCTCTCAGCATAGAGAAATGGAAGACATTTAATCAATATCTTTCAAACTGGATAGCATTCAGTCCTAAGACACTTAGGGATTTTTCTGAAATCCGTCATTGGAGCAATGTGCTTTATTTTGTACACTGTAACTTGAGAACCCTTTTTCTCTTCCTGTGTAATTGCAATAAGGTAATTTCTATAAAAAGGCTTTTTACAATGTGTTACCGTGCACACTCGTTAAAAATGGTGATTGCACCTTGTTTCGTTTATATATAAATTCTGTTATGTCCCCAGATGTGCAATAAATGCCAGCATCTAATGATTAACTGTAGCAACTGCATGCAACA
This sequence comes from Anarhynchus alexandrinus, assembly GCA_008711295.1. Lineage (NCBI taxonomy): Eukaryota > Metazoa > Chordata > Aves > Charadriiformes > Charadriidae > Anarhynchus > Anarhynchus alexandrinus. The sequence goes on from VUYV01000238.1 coordinate 1,125,921, forward strand.
CCTACAGTGGTCGTTCTTCAGTCCGTTCAGTCCTGTGCCATTCTGTCCCCCTGACCCTATACCAGGAGTGACAAAAGAATTGCCAAATTAACTTAATTTAAACGTGTATCTAGAAATCTTTTAACATGCAAGCCACAAAGAAGTTCTTTTTTTTCTTCAAGTCCTGGAAACCAAGGTAACATGCCTGTGCGTGGGGAGAGTGAAGTCCCCTTTTGTGCTTTAAACCACAAGCTCTTACAGTCAATACTGGACATATTTTAATTGTATGAATCTGTGGACAGTTAAAGCACTACACAATGTAATCTTTCTCTAAGAATTTGAGATATAGTTAACATTTCTACTTATTCTCCTGTGCATTTGATCTTCCTCAGACTAGTGTTTTGTCTCTGTAAAAGTATTTTGTAGCATATTTGCAAAAAAAAGACATATGTGCTGTTCAAGCTGGTGTGTTGAAACTGCTGTGTGTCTTGCGTGCACCAGTTCCGTCCATTCCCTGTGTTCTTCCCCTCTCTTGTATTGCTAACCTGTAGCCTTCTCCAAGAGACTAAGCTGAGATAATGAAGAAAAAAACCCAAACCTAACCTAGTGTGCTCAATTTCTGTTACCAGAGGGATCCTGTAACTGGTAAAGGAATTAGTAATGTTGCCAAAAAATTATTTTCCACCCATGGAGTAGGCCCCAGTCTCAGCGAGGAAACACTGTAACTCATTAGTTAGTCTTGCTTTAAGTGCAAAATTAAACTGACTTTCCCCATAGAATCACAACTGATGTCTGTAGTAATAGCACATGCTCTGCTGCTGGAGCTGTTCCTCCTTGCCTAGTAGCTGTCTGTGATTCAGCACAGAGGCGGTTATAACATATTCTTACCAGTCCTCAATGTTAGCCAACATAGATACACAAATAGATCTGGTACTTACCTTCTCCAGCTTTGGGACAAGTTTCAGCTGTCATATTTTATTTCAACTATCATAATTGTGCACAAATATTATAGAATCATAGAATGGTTTGGGTTGGAAGGGACCACCCACCTGGTGTAGTTTGCACCACCCTGCCATGTGCTGGTCTGCGCTAAAGTCAGATAACATCCAGATAACAATGCACATGCATACATGCACACCCATGCTCACTCTCTCTCTCTTTGCCTAGTGCATTTTGTACATAGAGGTGCTAGCACAATGGAACACTTATCCCTAGATGATACCTCTGCGTGTTAATAACCAAATAAGTAATTGGCTGATTACTACAATGCAGCTTCAACTTTTCCAGGAGCCTTTGAAGCGTAACGCCTGCCTCCCGATGCCCAGGTGGGACATACTGCTGCCTTGTTGAGGTTAGTAACTCTGTCCTCAGTATCAAAATCTGAAACAGAGGAAGTTTTCAGTTATGCCGGGCTTGGAGGTCTAGTCTCTTTTTCTTGAGCAAAGCCACTATTTTATCCAGATGCACATACACACCCCAGGATCCTGGATTTGGTATTTGGGAAACTTCTGGATGCCCAGGTTCTTAGCAAAGGCATTGCAAGGTAACTTCCATTCCATAATAAAAGATGATGTAAGCAGGGAGCACGCTAACCGAACCAGGATAAGCCTCTTTGAATGCAACAGGCACACAGGAGCAGGTCTGTTCAACAGCACGGTGTTTGAATCGCATCTGTCATCACTATGACCCTGAGGGGAAAAGCTTTACTGGGGATGATTCCACAAAGGCCCAAATGCAAAAGAAACTAGGAAATGATTGCAGAAATGAACATAGGATGGAAGTTGCACAACTACTAATTGTCACCAGCTCCGTCCGCTTTTTACCTGAAAGAACCTAGGCAAAGCAGTTCACCTCTTTTCTTCACCATCTAGGTCCAGAGTGGTCTTTTAGTTTGATTAAAATTTTACATCTCTCCAAAGACGAAGATTCCTCAAAGGAACAGGAAGAACCTGACATCTTTCTAGGCTGAAATTGAATCTTCATGTTACTTCAGCACTGCTAGCTTTTAACTCCATAAGCAGCAGTACTGGAATGGCCAGTTTACCAATTATGTAAAGTCTCATTCCAGAATAACTTAGTGATTGTCTCTTTACGATTTTAACCTGGGATAGCCCTGGCACCTCACAGAAAAGAAGCTTTCCTAGCACTGCACGGAATAACATCATAATGCAGGTTGGAAAGGACCTCTATAGGTCTCTATTCCACCTCCTCACTCAAAGGCAGGCCAGCTTCAAAGTTAGAGCAAGTTTCTCAGGACCTCATCCAACTGAGTTTTGAAAAATCTCCATAGATGGTGATTCTACAACCTCTCTGCATATTGTATTTCCTCCTCCTCCCTATGGGAGTTCAGAGCAACATCCTTTTCCAGAAAGGATGTATATTCCCGGGAATGCAGAGTTTTTTTCACACAAGGAGAGAGTTAGATGAAGGACTTGAGGACTCGCCAGTTGAGCAAGTGACACCCTGTTCTTAAGCACCAGATGTGTGTTGGGGTGCAGATGCAGCCCACGGTGAACTGTGAAGAGCTGGTAATCCAGCAGCCCTTGGTGCATCACTTTTGGTTTGGCATTTCTGTTCTTGCTAGGTCAAACCTTGAGCCCACTTCTGCTGTTCCTGCTCTTTCTGTTCACTCACCACTTCAGGATCTTTCCTCTTTCTCCTTGTATGCCTTTTGCAGAGGGGCTTTAACTCAACCAATCCCATAAATCAATTCAGACTTCTGTCTCTCACCAGTCTGCCTGAACTGGTGCCTTTTTGTGCAGAAGTCAGTATCCTGAGCCTGGTGAAAACCACCAGCTACCTTTTCAAGGTCTGGCTTCAATAAATTGAGACAGAAGCTCATAGCTGCTCCGCTGAGCCCTTTGGCCTCCAAACCCATGGCCCTCTCTTTTACAAACAGAGATTCACTGCTGCTGTGACAAAGCGGAGCGATTCCAAACTCAATTCATGCTTTCTAGTAGGTCAACACAACAAGCTAATCACAGAAAAAAAACCCAAAAACTACTCACAGTGAATGTTTTGCTTTATATGTGAATATAAGGACAAGCTACAGAAGCCACTGATAGCATGATATCCATGTAAAACTTGCAGTAACTTATATTATTTACTCCAGGAGTAGAAATCCATTTGAAAATAACCAACTGGACAGCCACAGCTGGATTAGTAAAGGAGGTACTCTACACCCTGCTATGTGATTTAGCCCTGTTCACAGCTTCTCTGGATGGAAGGCTTCTAAATCTGCAGTATATAAGCCAGGTAAATTTGGGAACTCCTGTCCTACTTCTTAGTTTTTCTTTCTGGGATAGTCAAAACAAAAAGACAAGGATGTTTGTGAATACAGATACTAGAACCTGCTCAGCTGCAACACACACCAGCTTCAGAGGTCAGGCAGCTCTCTAGCATGGAGCAACACAAGGATAACCGCACCAAAAACTTGTATGAGTCCACTTCGCTCTGAATTTGCCTCCTGTCTCCAACTGTCAATGCCACTTTAGATGTTGCATACCTTTAAAGGCAGATCACGCATTTTTCATTGTAAATCCAGCTCAGACTGAAGTCTTTTATGAACTGGATTCCTCTTTCCTTATGAATAGTCAGAAAAGTAAGTAAAGTTCAGTTTTGCATGATAGAAAAAAAATACATTTGTGTTTATTTGTTCTCTCTAGTCTGCTTTTGTCTAGCAAAATTAAGTCCTGTGTCCTTACAAACCCCTTGCTTTTTATTTTTATATTCACAAATAGTCTCTCTCTGCAGTACTAAGATTGGAGATACGGCTCGATACAACTACATGCAATTACTGCTGGAATGGCACTAGCTTGATTTTTTTCTTCTAAAATCTCAGCAGTAATTGCTGCATTATCGTTTCCGTCAGCAAAACCCAGGCAGCGACAGAGCTCCCCTTCTGCCGGTCTGCCACCAAGCGGCAGTGTTGCAGAACAGGCATGGACAGCAAAAATAGAAATTCCAGTCAGTCTCAGGTTTACAGACAATGTTGCAGAAAACCTTCCTGCTCTCCTGAACTAAGGATTTCAGCAAGCTGACTTGAGATACTCTAACCAAGGTACTGTGCTTAGTTTCTGAAACAAAATATGCCTGAAAGGCCAAAAAAAAGAGGTCACTGAAGTGTCATGTTCATGGTATATACTTTTGGTGTACAGCATTTCTAAATCACAGCATCTTAGGTCTATGCAATAAAAAATGAACCTCAATGAAAAGCATGAGCTACTCTAAGAAAAACACTAAAACAGTGCTTACCCTTTTGTTCTACTCTTTTATCTGTATCACTGGGTGATGGTTTTAGAAACTTGAGCATTTAATAATAAAGGTTCTCATACTTTGTAAAAGTAGTTTGGAGACATTTTGTGCTGGCATGGTTTTATCTTCGTATTTTTACTTTGTATTTTCTTCTTTTTTTGGCAAATAAAGGACTTTGGAATTTCAAAATTAAAGCCTGTCTTGTAGTGGTGGGGTAGAGCATTATTGTTCACTTCATCTCCAGCTGCTCTCCCAAAATCACCTTCCCTGCTGCTGCTGAGCTCACACCATCCAGTTACCTGTCAGCAAGCCTGCCAAAGCAAAAATTCCAGGCTTTCTTTTCAAAAATACCAAGGAAGAGAACCAGTCCTACCACTTACCTTTCTGACATCTTCATCCTCAACACAGAGCACCATCCCTGTGCTGACTTACCAAAATGTCTCGAACTCCCTCATTTTAATCTGTCCTGAAAAAAAAAAAAAATAAAAAAGAAATCTCCTGGATCTTCCGCAAGTGGAATGAAGAAAAAAAAGAAAGAAGAAAAAGTAATAGCTTTTCTGATTTCATTATAGGCAAATGCTGAAGCAGAATCTCTGCATTATCGTATTACTTCACCTGTGAGACTGACTGGTCAGCATTCCCCTGTATGCCTAAATCTGTATATAGCACAGTCACTTTTTGGTGGGGACCTCTGGGTTTCTTTAAAATACCAGAGCCACTTCAATTTGAAAAATTAAATAGTTAAGACCAGACAAAGAAGATGTGCTTGTGATGTTATCAGTACTACTTTCAATAGCATTATATACCTTTCAGAGTGGATTTCATCAGCTGTGCCACATACTTGGAATGATTCTGACATACAAAGCTGCTCTTTTTTATCATTCCACTTCTCAGAAAGTTAGTTAGCAATCAAAAGGTTTTTTTATCATTTGTATAAAAATGAAATACATAAAAAACTGTCTGGGGGTGTGCACTTCTTGCATGCAACCTTTTATTCTGGATCATGCCAGAATATTGGCACAATTCATATGCCACATCTGTATGATCTTTTTTTTGAAAGTCTGTTGAAGTTTGAAGCAGCAGCTCCTTGCTGTGCCAGAAGCAGCTGCCTTGGAAAGCAGGCTTTTCGGGTTTTATTTCAGACTGCTGGTACATCATAACTCTACAGGTTTTTTTTCTGACAATACAAAATTCTATGGTGCTTGCAAGGGGGCAGCCTCCAAGGTGTAATGGCGACACAAATGGAAGCAGCTGCACGAGAAGACATCTGTTACCTGCCTCCTCGGTTTGCGATGGTGTTTCAAAGCTCGTACGCACATAGAAGAACATCTGCAGGGAGCTCCACGGAAACAGAAGAGTCTGTTGTGAGCCCTGTGTTCAGAGACACTACACAGTAGGGCGAAACAAGCCAGAAAGCGAGAACATCACCGGCATGAACGAACTGCTAGAAGACGAGCAAGGTGAACACAATCCAAACATTCGTTTCCAGTTTTGTTTCCCTGTCCCTCCTCCCTCCAGGATTTAATCCCAACCAGTGATTTCATCGATGTACGATACGTGGAAAGAGCCTTTGCTCTCAAAAGGGAAGTTTAGATGTCTTCTCTTTCTTGAGAGAAGGTCTTCCACATGTTCAGATCTGGATGGTCAAAAGCACTAGACTAATTTTGTACCACTACACCTGATCAAAAGCCCACCCCTTCCAGAAGGAGCTCTGTTCTTTCCACCTTTGCAGCATGTTTTCAGGCAGGGAGACTCCCACAGCAAAACATTTGATGAACTGCTGCTTTCTCTTTATGATGCAGCTCTACAAATTACAGGATTTTAATAAAGTTTGTGGAAATTAATCACTGTCTTCAAGAGGATTGGGAAGAAAGCTGAAATATCACACATTTCCTATATGAAAAAAAAAAAAAAAAAGCCCCACGCAGCTTCCTCTACACTAACGCTGAGAACAGTCCCCCACATCCACAGCACTGCAGGAGGAACGCTTGGCCAATGGCAGCCAGGGAGCTCCCACCAGCCCAGCCCAGGCTAAGCTGGAGCTAAAGTGATCTGTGCAACTGCTCTCCATCAGCGATTCCCCAGCGCTTCCCCACCTACAGCCAGCAGGGAGCAAGTCCTTGCTGCGCGCTGCGCTGGACAGAGTTTTCACTCAACTCTCTTTGCCTCCAACCAGCGCTGGAAGATCCCAGAACAGTATCACCGCTCATATGGCTATAACGTGGAAACTAACGCTTTTCAAACTAGAACCACTGCAATTATCGTCAGCAACATTATGATCCTTTCCATTGCTCAGCTTATTCAAGAACAACTAGCCAGGAGGTTAAGAAAACCAAACCAAGCCAACCCTAATTTAAACAATTACAGAATTAGTCATCAGCGGACTAAGTAATATTTAGACAATAAGTTCAACATATGCCACAGTGATGCCCTTAGCAGTTGCAAAATAGAATTAGAAAACTAACATTTATTAAATCAATTTGAATTTTAATATACATTTCAAGAACGTGGCAGCATAAAAGGAAATGTTTTTAGAAGCAACCTGAATCTACCATTTGCAATTTTACATTAATGGTCAGGGCTCTCCTGTTGACGGTTCCAAAACACACTTGACCTAAGTTCTCCAACTTTTGGTACCATATTTAATGCAGCAGTGATATAGTAAAGATTCCAAGTACTCCCACATTTCTGGAGCAAAGGTACTATGTATTTAATTCAATGAAAGTCCTAATAAATGTACCATCAAACAATCTCAGCAAAACTTAACAGCTCTGCAAAAGCATTCCGAAACAACCCATGCTGTGCAGTTCACTCCCCTTAAATCAGACTCTGGTTTGGCTACTTTTCTTACATGTAGTGGACTAATAAACAGATTTACATTAGTAGGTCACGATCAAACCACCAGATTAGAAAATGGTAGCATTCTTTTGGGTCAACACAAAAATCACATACAAGTTTAACTAAATACATTTTAATAGGACATCGTTAAATCTCATGAGGGCTAAAAAACACAGATCTTAGGTACTTGGGTTGGCAAATAAAGACAAGAATACTAAGAAGCATTTTCCACCATTTACTCATTATCAAAAATATTTTTCAACTCTTCTTGCAAAACAAAAACAAAAAAGTACAGACTGGACACGTACATCACATTTTTCTTCCTATGGCTTTAACCCCCCACCCTACCCACCCCACAAAAAAGACGGGGGGAGAAACAAACCAAAAACCAACAAAAAGATCTGACCACATTCACAGAAAATGACACCATGGTACACTACAAAACAAAAGGAGGTGTCATTTGTGTCCAAAGGTTTTTGCTTATTTCTTAGGTGAGGAACCATCATTGTACATGCTTTGTGCCAAATCAAAATACACCTAATGTTAGGTCCGAAAGCGCTGCGGCGTTCGTTGGATGAATAAAAGGAAAGATGGAAGCAGTAAAGCAACTCAAGAAATTCACGTACTATTTAACATGCCATTGAAACAGGAATTGCCTTTTAAATTAGAAGGTAATGTTTTGTGTTCTAGTCAGCCCATGTTTAATTTGTGCTCTGTCATTCAAAGAGGAGAAATTTCTGCTTTCACAAAGTAATCTGACTTTTTTAGGCTGCCAATGAAGCCCTAAATGCAAGACTGAGTTCTTCCACTTATGCTCTTATTTAGGGATTATGCTGAAATAAACCATTTTTGCATACAGCTGAATTCCTACAAAGGTGCTTTCATTTTTACACTTTCTGAGATAAGCTCTTTGTCAACTTTGTGTTAGTTTTCCATTTTGGAGCCCTTCAGCCCAGGTTGAAAAGCACTGACCTTCAAAAGCCACTTTCAACATATTAGCAAAAAATGAGATTCTGGGTGGAGTGAGTTATATAGCTTATTCTAAGAAACATCCAAAATATTTGACCTTAGATAGCAATCGATCCTCTGCCCCAGCTGAAAGATGCCTGTCAGGGAAGAACTACCCTCAAGGGGATGGGTCCCAGGTCTATTGTGGCACAAACTTAATAAAACAAACAAAAACCCCCGGTGGTGATAAGTGCTGTGGAAGTCTCTGTGTCCTGATCAGCACTGATCAGCAGCAGAGGGGGGGCCGAAATCAGCCAAGGAGTCTCTCTGTAACCCACAAAATCCCTGCTCTTTTCTAGAAGCAACAGCAGTAAAATCAGTAGGAACTCCAAAAAAAAAAGGGGGGGGGGGGGGAAGGAGAGAACCGTGCTAATAAAACTCAAGCTTTCTTTGTGTACAAGTAGTTTTCTCGCCCCAGCCAAAATAGTCAGTAACATGTCAACCAAACAGAGTTAGCACCAAGGGCATAACTGATCAGGAACCCAAGGGCATAACTGATCAGGAACGTGACCTGTGGGACCGTCAAGAAAACAACAACAAAAAAAAGATGTTGTTAATAGGGACAGTGTGTCCGAGTCAGCAGTTCCATGCTCATATCTAACCAACTGATCTTCCTGACCCTTGTCTGGAGACTGAGCTGCTTTTTGGGCTATTAGCTTTCTCAATATATTTACTAATCTTTTTTTTTTAATTATAATTTTTAATCTGTTCCTTAGAGTAGATAACCAATTCTCACAACCAGAAATTATCTACCCTTTTCAGACTGTATTCTCCAGCTCAACGCTGCATTTCCTATGGGAATATGAGGTTATTTTCTAGTAATGGTGACTGTAACTAATCGGTAATTATTTTTCTACACCATAATCTAGCACAGTTTAGATGGACTAACTAGATACCACTTTTCTACATTTGAGCGGAAGCTTTGACTGAGCACAAAGCATGACCAAGTACAATGAGGTTAATATATTCCTTGCCAAAGATCTTGTGATAAAATCATTTACATCAGCAATTGATCTCAAACTATGAGGTGCTGTAAGAACTAAAAACAGTTTTAGGGTAACTCCTCCATTATCTGCAACTATTTCCCAGACACTAATACACATAACATAGCAATGAAAAACACTTGATACAAGTGATCTAAACGCAGGAGCTCCAGCAAGTTAAACAGAACCATAGCTGCCTTAAAACTGTAGCAGTTCCCCTACTGACGGCAGGGAAAAGAAAGAAAGATTCAACAGTCATATCTCATGTCTATAGCTTCATCCAAACTTTTCTCGTCGTGTGTACTGGCAGCTAAAAACGTAGTTACTGGTGACCCTGTCACATTGATTACACTGGTGCTTGTGCTGGCATTGCGCACCGCAATGCTTGTCACATTAATGCCCAAAGTAAGCCTAGTCTGCTCCAAGGCCTTTTCTGGCACTGCAAATGCCTCCAGCTTCTTCTCCCCATTAGCCATGTATGAGTTTTGGCAGCCACGGCATATGCAGTCAAGGCAGGCTTTGCGGTTAGAATAGCAAGGGCAGCGTTGGCCACGGCATGTAAGAACACTTGGATTTTGGGTGGCACGACCACATTTACACCCTTTCTTTTCTTGTGGCTTTTTATACACAGTTTTTGTTGGGCTTCCTGGCATAACGTTACTGCTAGGAACTTTCTCCTTTGCTTTGTCTTTTGTTTTCAGCACCCCTGGTTTGGCTTTTGGGTGAGATTTCTTAGGGGCATGTTCTAAATTCTTTTTCATGCTTTTGTTAGACAGGAGCACAGTTTTACTTATTTTGGGAGTAGTGCCTCCATTAGGTACAGTTGCAATGGGCTGCAAAGACATTTTATTTTCCTGTTTCACTGTTACAGGAGCTGATGCTCCCAATGTTGGGCCACAGATGATGCTGGAAATGGGTAGAGGTTGAACCTTTTCACTGTCGCTTTCTGATCGAGATCGCTTTCTGTTTAACTTAACTACCTTAGGCGTCGCTGCTGTACAGGAGATGCCGTGAGGAGAAGCATCTGTGGACATGAAAATGTTATGGCTAAGAGGTGGGGGAGAAAGCTGCAGGAAAGGGCCGTTAGTCATGTTTGCTTCCAAGCTGGGCTGCAAATTAGAATCACAGACTTCAGTATTTGAAACGGTCTCTAAGCTCCGGAGAACTTCCTCAACACTAAGGAGAAGCGAGCCACCTGGTTTTATATCTTCACTGAAACTGCAGATGTCAATGCCTGTCGTACACAAGTCACTAGTGGAAACTGTATCACACACAGGCTGCAGGCTGCTAGAGAGATCTTCAGTTTTTATATACTCTCCAGTGCTACAGACATCAATTGTGTTTGCGTGTTCGGGAGAAGGAATATTCACTCCAAGTTTATCTACCGAAAGCCCATTACAATTGGGCAACCCGTTGATAACAGAACCTCTAATATCAATGTTGTGTGTGCTTTCAGGTATTGACGTAAAACTAGCTGGAGGATCAGTTGTGAGTTCTGAGGTTGAAGGTACTGGGGAATGTGTCAAACACAAAGCCAAGGCTGTATCAGAAGATTTTTCTGTCTCTTCATGGAGTGGTGATCCATCTTTGAGCAAAGCCAAAAGATCTGCAGAACAATCAACGGCTTGGATAATATCTCGTGCCAGTGGAGTCTGCGTTATGTACTCGCAGAGTTTCTTATAGCAGTTCACTAAGATGCTTAGCTGCTTATTCTCCTCAAACTGTTCGTAGTCCTTGCACCAGCTACATGATGGTTTCATCATCATCTTCTTGCCTTTACAAGTTTTGCAGACATAATGCTGACACGTGGAGTTGGTAGGAGCAATAGGGTCTTGTAGCAAATTTCCTAAGGAAAAAAGAAAGAGCAAGATTACAATGGACTTAAGGTAGGTTTCCAGGATAATGTGGAGTGAATACTTTGTACTATCCAAAAAACTGTGTGAGCAAGCTCAGTAAGTCACAAGAAAACATACCATCCAAACAATAGCCTGTAAAAATTTTCACAGCTGCCGTATCTGGTTTTAAAACAACATTAAAAACAAAAATTAGAAGAAAACCATCACACCATAATTTTTTTGTGCAGCTGCTGCAGCCTTTAGGAACACTCAACTGAAACACTACCAATCCCCTTGCCCCCTTCAGCAGTTTCTTCCACTGAAACTTACAAAACACACAAGATTTCTATGAATTTACCAAAAGTGCAACAATAAACCCCCATGAACAGCTACTGCAGAGATTTTAATGAAATTAGTGAAAATAAATAGCAGCAGAGCAGAGGGAAACTCTAAAAGGAATGTAAAAATGATGAAATATCAATCCCAAAAGGAAAGAAGACACAGCAGACTTTGTTTTACTTTTCATTTAGCTGGGACTAAAAATAGAGCCTAGCTTTCTGACAGTCAAAATGCCATGAATAAAGCACAAAGTTTTTAACTTTGGAAGCAACAAAACCAGTTAAATGGATCCCATGAATTCTTGTAAACACTGGATAAAACACCTACTAATATATTTAAATAAAAATAAAAAAAAAGGACTATGTTGCTCTCTAGTAGATCACTCTTGTGCCAAACCAGAAGGTGCAACAAGGCGACTACTAACATATCCTGGGGACCAGTGGCTCTTGGTTTTCCAATTCACAGACACATCAGTGAAATAACACTTCAAATAGCGGTACTGTCATAGCCATGATGCTTAAATACTTTAAAGTGTCAACAGCAGCCCATGTCCTGGGCAGGAGTGAAGAAGTCAGAAGAAAGGATCTTCTCTGAGATCTTACTGTTAAGAGTAAAAAAACTAATAAAAATCAGTTGCTAAAGGAATCAACACACCTGACAGCACAGAAAGTTTCAGACACCCAGTACTGACAATGTAGAAGGTCTCTAGAATGTCTCCAGATCTCTGAAACTGTAAAAATCTGAAAGAGTGTTTTTTTGTTTTTTCTTAAGAACAAATCAAATAACATGTAAGGATAAAATATGAAAAAACAGAGGTAACTGAAATTCTGTATAGAAATAATCCCACTAGTAACTATATCCAGAATGTGACAGTATAGCTGTTCTATTTCTAGCCAGCTCTAGGCCAGAAACATATTCTAACACCTACAGTAAATTTCAGAGTATCTACAGTCATCTACAGCAACAGGTTTCCCCTCCCTTTCACGCAGCAGATTTTCAGCTTTGATCAGACCTTTCTGCCCATAAGGAGCCTTTGTTGGATGAGTTACAACCATCAGTGCGTTCGCACCCAGATCTTCCAAAGTGAAAACGTGCTGTTACAAACAAACGAATAAAATTAACAACTTGGGAAGAGAAAGCAAAGTGCATCTATTAAAACAGACCGAGATAAAAAAATGTATCAAATAAAGATATTTTCTCTCATCACTCCCCTGCTAAGGAAATTTTAATCACACGAACCGTCCATAACTGATTCTCTTGATAGCGCTTTGAAGGGATATAATTAACCGGACCTAGTTGAGTGGACTGAGTCATCAACTAAGCAATAAACCCCAATCTTTCTGCCTCGTATTACCTTAGTGGAGAATCCAAGGCCTGAGGTAGAAGAGCAAGACCTACTGTACTAACGCTTGGCTGTAGTAGCACTTAAAATACGAAACTTGTCCCTCACTCTGTAGTTTTTGTCAAAATGTTCCACCCCCTTTCCTAACCTAACCCTCCCTACTTTTCACTATGCAAACAACTTTTAAAAATTCAACTTTCTGAGTGTGTTTAAATAGGAAATTTGCATTAGCACGGTAATTCTGCAACACTTGAATTCCTCGAGTGAGCAGCCTATCCTATTTTCCCTTGGAAATCTGCATCCCCTGGTACCCTCTTTGGGAAAGGGCTGCTCCAGCCCTCCACCTGAGCAGTAGAGTGGAGTATATATTTAACTTTTCTTTGCCAATCTAATGAGGAAGGGCTGACTGAGGAAGGGTGACTCCACAACACCCCACCATGAGAAGACAACAGCAAAACACTTCAAGTTAAGCAGTGAAGATTTAAAGCTGACAGATGGATCATGAAGTCACACAATCCAACCTGCAATGGAATTATTTTTTTTTTAAGTATAAACAGCAATATAACAACAGCATAAACAGCAATGCGCGCAGAGATGTCCATCATGGTCCTAAGACTGGATTTGATTTTGTGAGCAAAGTTCCTAACTCCCATGAGGAAAAACAAAGAGTTTTAAATAACATCGGCTAGTCTCAGAAGTCATGTCCTTCAGCAGAAAGACTTCACAAACAACTGTCTGTCCATTCTGGATCTTGAGTCTTCCCAACAGGACAAGCAGAAAGCCATGCTGGGACCAGCACAGGAGGCAAACATACCTAACACTCGTCCATTTAATGCTTTGAGACTTCAGAAGCCATTGTGAAACTACACGCATGCACAGCGCTTCCAGGAGCAAAAGCTCACCCAGCATTAATACCCAATGAAACAAAGCAGTTGGGTGTGCTCCTTGGGCCATCTTTAGCCTCTTTTTGCTACTTATGATGATTAAGTGTAAGTTATGATGATCAATACTTTACAGAATATGAAGCACTAAAATACTTCAGAGATGGAACCAACCAAACAATATACTAATTTAAGTTTTAATTAGATTTAAAAAAAAAAAAGTCACCACCAACTGTGTATTTTATTTCTCCCAAAATAAGTTTGGCTGAAACTGTTAAATGGGTACAAATGCTAAAAGAGGATACTGAAAAATTTAAATTTCCAGAAGCTTTGAGGGGAAAAAAAAAAGCATGGACAAGACAAAACACTTTACATGCTCTCACTGAAGGAAAGAACAGAGCGAGTTCTACTCTCAGTAAATGCCAGGCAACCTACACGGGAGAGACATTAGGAATGCCTGAGCTGTGGGAATATTTTCAGCTTGAGCTCATATTTCATTGAATATTCATTCTTCAAAGTTTCTCTCTCATATGGATTTTGTGGCACCTATCACTCTCTCCAGTTTTAGTATCGTTAAGCTAAAAAAAAGTCAACCGTGAGATGCAAATTCACAGAAAATTAAGTTTCATTACTTTTAATACTCAGGGAATGGTATTAAATCAGCAACACTGTCCCAGAAAGACAACACCCAAGCTGCTGCCCAGAATCTGGACGTAGTAAGCTCTGGGACCTTCCAAAATGCTGGACTGTACAGGCTCCCGAGGCATAACACTCATATGATGCTGCAAAATACAATACAGGATCTTTCCAGATTAAGATTGTGAACTCCACCATGAAAATAAAGCTGGGAAGGATTCCAAGATGTTACCTAGCCCATCCTCAAACTCTAAAGAATAACAATCATAGAATCATAGAATCACGGAATCATGGAATTTTCAGAGTTGGAAGGGACCTCTAGAGATCATCTAGTCCAACTCCCCTGCCAAAGCAGGATTGCCTGATTTGAGTTGGAAGAGACCTTAAAGACCATCTAGTTCCAGCCCCCCTGCCATGGGCAGAGACACCTTCTGCTAGACCAGGTTGCTCAAAGCCCCATCCGTCCTGGCCTTGAACACTTCCAGTGATGGGGCATCCATAGCTTCTCCGGGCAACCCATGCCAACCTCACCACCCTGACGGTAAAGGATTTCTTCCTAACATCTAATCTAAATCTCCCCTCTTTCAGTTTAAAACTGTTACCCTTCGTCCTATCACTCCACTCCCTGATAGAGTCCCTCCCCAGCTTTCCTATAGGCCCCCTGCTACTGAGTTGGATGATCTAGCACAGTAGGCTGTCTCACTAGTGGCCAAAGCAGATGCTTAGGGCACAGAGTAAGAACAAGGCAAGCAAAATCTTAATAGTTGCCCAGCTTCTAACCAGTATTAGCTGAGATACTTCTCATGGGAGATGGGGTTTCCATGTACTCAGTAACCCTTAGATTCTCTCCTTAGGCTTGCCTCATCTCCTCTTTAACTATTTAAAACATCATCAGTCACAACACGCTTTGACAAAAAGTTCCCTGGTCAACTATGCGTTGTGCTGAGAATGACCTTTTTGTTTTGAACATTACTCTCCTCCCCCTTGACAATCTCTGTTTCTTGTGCTGGATGAGGCAACGGTCAATCCCCACCCTCTCTTCCACACTACTCAGTTTTACAGACATCTACCACGTAACCCTCCAAGTTTTCCAGACTGTACGGAAGATGTTCCATACAACAACCTTCTCACCCTTCTCCTAACTCTTCCACAGTTCTTTTTTGAGTATCACAACTGCAACACCTTAAGATACAGGTGAACCACAGCTTTATACAGTGCCAGACACCTGGCCTGCTGGTGGCAGGTAGGATGCACCTGTCCCAGAGGGGGAAAAGAATTTTGGGACAGGAATTAGCAGGGCTCGTTGACAGGGCTTTAAACTAGATTTGAAGGGGGATGGGGATGAAACCAGGATTACAAAAGTGGTGCCTGGGAGCAGCATACCAGTGCTTCTGGGTAAAAGTGTTAACAATGTCTTGCAGTCTGTCTCAGTGATGGCAGGGGATGGTGAACTGTGTGGCAGCAAAGACAGGAGGGGTAGTGATAAATTGCTAACTACAGAAGTGTCTGAGCATGATCAGGTGGGTATTAGGGCTTGCCCCCCCAAGAAAGTGTCAGGACAATTAGCCCAGCTGAAGTGCATCTACACTAATGCACACAGCATGGGGAATAAACAAGAGGAGCTGGAGGCCATTGTACAGCAAGGAAACTATGATATAGTTGCCATAACAGAAACGTGGTGGGAAGACTCGCATGAGTGGA